>QEPC01011928.1:666228-727087 GCA_003113815.1 Sphenodon punctatus | reverse complement strand
CACCTTGAATATTGTGTGCAGTTCTGGTCGCTCCATCTCAAAACAGACATAACTGAACTAGAAAAGGTCCAGAGAAGGGCAACGAGAATGATAAAGGGTATGGAACGGCTTCCGTACAAAGAGGGGCTTGACAAGCTGGGTCTCTTCAACTAAGAGAAGACTGAGAGGGGACATGATAGAGGTTTATAAAATCTTGAGTGGTGTGGAATGAGTAGATAGGGAATGGTTATTTACCCTCTCCAATAGCACTAGAACTAGGGGACACTCCATGAAACTAGCTGCCGGCAGACTTAAAACTAATAAAAGAAAGTAATTTTTCACTCAATGCATAATTAACCTATGGAATTTGTTGCCAGAGGATGTTGTCAAGGCCAGTGGTATAGCTGGGTTTAAAAAAGGCCTGGGTAAGTTCTTGGAGAGTAGGTCCATTAATAGCTATTAACCAAGTAGCTTACGGGATGAACTTCTTACTGTCGGGAGCTGGAAGTGAACGACGGGGAATGGATTGCCCATTGGGACTGTTGGTTCTTCTCCCGTGCGATCGAGATTGGCCACTGTCGGAGGGCAGGATGCTGGGCTTGATGGACCATTGGTCTGACTGAGTACGGCACTACTTATGTTCTCCTAAAACCTACTTCTTCCATCAGGTCTTCCCTAACTCCTCCTCACCCATAGATCATATGTTTATGCCTCTCCTTCTACGGTCTCAGCCTTCAGGATCCCCCTCCTCCCCCTGTAACCAAGGCACTCCTTGTCGGCACGTACCCCTGCAATTTCTCATCTTCACTGAATGCATCTGTGCCCCTGCCTATGCTCTGCTCCCCATCCGTTCTAGATTACAAGCCCCTTGGGACAGGGCAGTCTAATCATGACCATTGAAGCACCAGGGACGTTGCTGGTTCTATCTAAATAATACAAAAACACAGAGGATGGGCTACTAGTTATCCGTGAACTTCCCCTGCTCCCAGGGCTGCTCTTCAAGCCAAGCAGCCAAGGCAGCTGCTTCAGCTCTCTGCTGCCAAGGTCATCCGCCCAGCTGCCTGCTTTGATCATCTTATTGTTCAGCCCCTGCTTTACGTATTGACTAGGCTTGTAGTCTACATGTAGCCCAGTTTCACACGTGTGTGACCCTATGTTCCTCCATGACAATGTTATTGTTCAGCCTCTTCCCTCCACTGACTCCCTCTCCCCCTTTGCAACCTTCTCCTCACCGGCCTTCCCTGCTCTCATCTTGCCCCTCGCACTCTGTTCAACCCTCTTGTCAAAGCCCTGCCGCTTTCATCTCCTCCCCCTCGACTAGCTCTCTCCCCTTTGACATTTACCACAATCTCCTTGGCTGTTTTTAGACGGACCCGCCTGGGGAGCAGGTCTGTGTGCACCACCGCAGATGTCTGGTACATGGGGAGAGGCCTTCGCACGGCGGCGGATGGGTGTGCGGTCAGTGCGCGCCCACACCGACGCACCATTCACCCACGCCCCTGCACGGAGCAACCAGAAAAAACCCAGCTTGCCCCATACGTGGGCATGGGTAGGCAGTGCGTGGGGAGTGGGAGCCTGCCTGGGTCCATGGGGGATGGGTGGAGGCACGTAGGCACGTCCAGTCTAAAAACAGCCAGAGTCGTCATGAATAAATGTATTCCTAACGAACAGCCAGAGTCTTCACCTTCAAGGTTCTCCATGGCCTTGCTCACCGCTAACCTTCTGACCTCATTTCCTGCTACGTTCCACTTGGGAACTTCAACTCCTCCGCCGCCACCGCCTTCGCCGACCTGCTCTCTAAACCGCCTCCTCTTTTCCCGCGCCTTCCTTTCCTAGCACTCCTAAAAACCTACCTTTTCCGTCTGGCTTCCCCCAACTCCCCTTGGAGCGGAGCTAAGTCCATACACCTGCAGCTTCATGAATGTATCCCTAAGTGCCCCTCCCTCGTCCACTGTAGATTATTATAAGCCCCTCGGGGGGCAGGGTCATGCAGTTCAAATCCCTCCTCAAGACCCACCTTTTCCATGCTGCCTTTCCCAATGCCCTCTAGTCTTTCCCCTTGCTCTTACTGTCAGCCCTCCTCTGCTGACTGCTGCTACCGACCACCTTGTAACCAAGCCAAGTACACGCACCTGAGACTTCGCATCCGCCTGAATGTTTGTTTGTCTTCTCCCATGTCTCTCCCGCTGTCCCCTCTCCTTGTCTCCCCCTCCTTGTCTTTTAGATTGTAAGCCACAGGCAGGGACCGCATCTGATTGTATGTTCTGTACAGCGCCAGGTTGCAACTGGCGCTTTATAAATATTGAATAATAATAATAAATAAATAATAATAAAGTTGTTCAGCACCAGATCGGACCCTGACCTGTATCCTGTCTCTGACAGATCGGAGTGAGCAACGTCACCTATCCTGGAAAGCTGCTGGCAACAGACACGGAGGACCGCTACAGCATGCCCCTGATCATCACCATCGTCTGCATGGCGGTCACCCTGCTCCTGGTAGCAGCTATTTATGGGTGCTGCCATCAGCGCTTAGCCCACAGGAAGGACCAGGTTAGCCATGCCACCTGCTGCGAAACAAGGGATGCTGGGAAGGCCAAGGGGTTAAAAACAGAATTCAGTAAGTTAAGGAAAAGTAGATCCACCAAGGGCTACTTGCCAAGATGGCCGGGGGAGGAAGGCTCTGACCTCTGGGAGCGAATGACAGGGAAACAGCCCTCTGCGTCTTTGTCTCCTGACAGCGAGACAGGCATTTCTCCTGGCGGTAGCCCCTTGAGTTTCTCCGACTGTCGAGAGGTTAGTGGAACTGGCTGGAATCGGGTCACAAATAGGGCTGGAAGGGACATCCGGGGTCCTCTAGTTCAACCCCCAGGGCCCAAGAATTAACCATCTGGCTCCAAGTTAGGGCTGAGACCAATCCCTGGGGTGAATACCCGATTGGTCCACTTGGAACCGGTCCTGAAGCAGCTAACAAAACGCTAGTTGCTTCTGTTTCATTCTGGTGTCTGTTGGGGCTATTTCAGTTCGGTTATTTGAGTGGTTTTAGCTGCTGCTTTTCAGTATTTCATTTTGGTACTAAAATCAGACCAGAAAATCCTCGGAATAAACGTGAAATCGTCCTGAAATACTGAATAAACAAATACCTCAAATGACGTGAATGAATAGGTGAAGCGTACGAAACAAAAAGCCCCAAATCTGTGACTGTTAGTTCAGGCACTCCAAAAGGGGAATAACTACTACAAACAACAATGATTTCTATAGCTCCGCTAGGGGAACACAGCACTTTACAGGTCGCTGCCCAGAGAGGCTTACAGTCTCGGGTGTGGGGAACACAAGGAAAGACACACGTTCTCCATTATTGTCCCAACCAACATGGCCCCCATTATTTGGGGGAATAATTCTCAGCCCTAGCTCCTGTGGGGCTTGAACCCCCAAACGTCTGCCTGCAAAGCAGATTGGAGAGCCACTACATTGGAATCTGGAAAGGGTTTCTTCCTGGCCTGATCATTGGCAGGATCCGTGCTCACCATGTTTCCCCTTTGCTACGAAACAGCAAAAAGGGGGTTCATTGGACCCTGGCTTGTATCCCTGGCCGCCCCATTAGCTTTGAAGGGGCTGCCCAGGAGAGCATCGCAGCTGATGGGCTGTTGGGCTCTTGTACCTTGGAGGAAATACAAAGGCTTCTTTGCAAGGCAGGGGATGTCCACAAGAGGGCGCAGATGCCCCACACTTCAGAAGAAAGAGGCTCAGACGTTACAATTGTTTGTGTGACATCACGAGTCTTGTCGGGGAGTTCTCCTTTGCTCTGGCTTTCAAGAGAGGCCAATAAGGCAATTTGAGGCAACCCCTGTTTCAAGGCAGCCCCCCACCCCACCCCACCCCACCCCAGGAGCATACAGGCCAGTCGGAACATCAGCACAAGCAGCAAGCACAATTCATGGAGACTAGAGATAAACAAGGCTGCAGCTGCAAGGGGCCTGGGGTAGAAGAGACCCCATTGCAAGGTGGGGGAGCCTTTTCCCTCCCATGAACCACTTTGAAAAATGAAGGCACTTTTTCATGTTACCGGGGGGAAGAACGTCTCCGATTGCAATTGCGCCACGGCTCTCTTCTTACCGGAATTCACGCACATGAGAATGCGCTAGTTTGCTTTTATGCTGCGAGAATGTTATTTGGGGACCCGGTCATGCGTGAGGGTTCTCGCCGGGGCAAAGCAGAATAGCGCCTTCTCATGTGCCCTCATTCCCTTGAGAACAGAGCTGCAATTGGCATTGCGGACATTCCCCCCCCCTACGTAATGGGAGAAAGTGCCCTTAGTCTGAGCTTCCTGGGTTAACGAGGAATTGTGGGCAGAGGGGCTCCAAAGGATGCGTGCAGGAAGCCCAACTCAGGGCTCTGGGCCGTGGATTCATCCCCGGCCGTTGAGGGCACGCCCTCCCACTCCTGAGCTCGCTCTTTCAAGGGTTGGAAGGTGCAGACTGGTTCTGCTGGCACAATCTGAAAAAAGGAGAGTGCCCACCCCCGGTAATTTATGTTCCGGCTGGCACCCTCAAGGAACGTTCCCCCTGGTCTCCTTACTCTGAGCCAGGGGAATTCCAACAGCAGCAACAACAGAGAGGCAGGTTGGAGAGGGACAGGACAAGGTTACGGGTTGAAGGTTACCCTCCTGCTCCAGGCTTTCGCATGGAAGGGCAGGAGCCGTGTTAGTGGGGGACAGGCCGAGAGGCTTTTTAGGTCCCTTTCCAATACAGCCGCGCCCCCTTATGGGCCATTGTGACATCACAACACTCTGCCGGGGGCGAGGTAAAAGGGCCGTCCCACCTCCTGAGGTAGCCTTGCCCCCTCACGGAGCGTCAAGACATTGTGGCCCATAGGAGAAAGCACAGGTGATTCGTGGCAGGGCTGTGGCGGAGGCACGTGCTCCCCCAGATTTTCGGAAGTCCTATAGAATCCCTGCCCAGCCCCCACTCCTGTGTCCCCCCACCACCAGTTACCGGTCGCCTAGGAGGGAAAGTGACTATGGCCCCGCCCCTTTTCTGACATGGCTGACCCCAGAAACCCCGATCTCTCTGTTACCAGGGCCTCCCGCCAGTCTCCAGGCAAAACCCGGGGGAAGGGGTCAATCGTAGAGGACGTTTATGTACATGTATGACCCAAAATGGATGTCCACCTCAACCCTGACCCGAGCATCCTTGCTAAACCGATCCTGGGCTTTGCTCCTCCAAGGGGCCTCAGTCCTGAACTGCAGAACCCCCTCACAATGAGCGCCTTGCCGCTCGGGTTCAGTTGGGTGATAGGGGCAGACATTTTGGACAGGGCCAACCGCTGGGCAGTGCCAAGCGTTTCCATACCTTACCCTCCCCGAGCGCTCTCCCCCTCACACGTCTCTTGTGCTTTCTTCCCGCCCCCCACAGCAACGCTTGACGGAGGAGCTGCAGACCATGGAGAACGGTTACCACGACAATCCAACGCTGGAGGTGATGGAGACGTCCTCGGAGATGCAGGAGAAGAAGGTGAACCTCAACGGGGAGCTGGGAGACAGCTGGATCGTCCCGCTGGACAACCTCACAAAAGAGGATATGGAGGAGGAGGACACACATTTATAAAAACGGCAACAGGGAGACCAAGCAAAAAAAAAAAAAAAAATTTAAATAAAAATCCCGCAACCCCCCCAAAAACCTAAAATCTCAGCCACAAGTGCCGTCACTGTGAGCATCTCCTCAAGCCAGGTGTTCTGGAGCGGGCTGCGGCCTACGCATCGTGTTCAAAACCCACACGCTGTCCAGACTAGACTGTATCATCGTCACTTTTCAAATAGTGCCTCTATTGAAGCATCGACCAGGTGAGACGGGCAGGGCTGGCACTGAGCAATCAAATGGTTTAAGGGCTTTATCGAGCTTGAGGGGCGTCGCACTCGGCCTGGACCTCAAAGCAATTATGTTGGTCTAGAACCAGAATTTTCAGCCTTCTCCCCCCAAAAGAACCCTCCTCCTCTCGTCATTTCTACAGCGCTCCTAGGCGTACACGGCCCTTTACAGTCACAGATTTTCAGAAAAAGGTCCCTGCCCAGCGGGCTTACAATCTAAGCTGGGACACAGGTGAGGGGGAACACAGGGACATACACATAGATAGTCCCATTTTACAGATGGGGAACTGAGGCTGAGAGGTTGTGACTTGCCCAAGGCTACCCCCAATGTGTTCGTGACTAGGACAGGATTCAAACCCTGGCTTCCCAAGTCCAGATCCAGCACCTTCTCCCCACACCAGAACCCTCCCCTCCCTCTCTCTCTTCCCCATCCAGCAGGACAGGAAGTGACATCATGCCCCCAACTGCCATCAGCAACCCCTGCCCTGACTGGAAGGCCTCTGGGAGCTAACCTAAAGCAGGGTGGGGAGGCCACAGAGTCCTTGGCAAATAGGCTGAGGAGAAAACCCCTGCACTGGTGAGAAAGGCTGGAGGACTTTAGTGCCAGGGAGCTCAGCATGCAACTCGTGGGCCACATGTGGCTCACAGGTTATATAGGAAATGGCCCAGGAGTGAACATTCAGTATTTTTACTTCCATATAACTATCATCAATCATCATCTTTTCTCCAGCATGTTCATCTTTGAAAGAGTTCTGCTATTTTTCTCCATAGTTCACCTTCACAACTACCGTGGGAGGGAGGGAGGTCATTATTGTTCCCATTTTACAGATGGGGGAACTGAGGCACAGAGAGCGCGACTTGCCCAAGGGTTACCAAGTGTTCCTGGCTAAGACAGGAGTTGAACCTTGGTCTCCCAAGTCCAACACTTATCCACTAAGTTTCCTTTTGGTTTTACTTTCATCCAATACTTGGCCCATCTCACCGTGGGTGCCCCTACCCCACACATGGGTAGCAGAAGAGGCGGGGGGGGGGGGCAGCCTTTCAGGGTGGCAAGCTATGCTTTCCCCATGGTGCTTGGAGAGGAAGAAGCAAAAGCAGGAGTGGGTGGAAAGGGACCTGAAGCATGTGCTGGAGAGTGGGGGCAGGGCGGCGAAAACATGACCAAGAGGTGAAGGGTCAGTATCCCCTGTCCCCCCTGATTAAAAATTAGCTGTTGCACTTTCAAACAGTACACCACCGGGGGGGGGGGGGGGGGATTTATTCATTTTTTCCTTCCCAGGGGCCGCTTTGAAAATTAGCACAAACTTGAAGGGCCACACAGAAGCTGGGGGCAGGGGTGCTTAAGGGGTGGGCTCAGGAGGAGACGGGTCCAGATCATGGATCCGTCCCCCCTCCTTGTGCTCAGTCACTGCTTTTAGTCACTGGGAAGAGGGGCCCATAGACAAAAACTAGCTGCGAGCTTCGTTTGACCCCCTGGGCCTGAAGCTTCCCACTCCTGCAGGACACAAGGATTGCAGTCTCGAGGCCTGGGTATTCCCAGCGTAATCCTGTTGGACTACTCTGGAGTAAATGGCATGAGAACTGTGGCCGTTATGTGGCACAACAGAGTTCTCGGGCTGAGAGTAATCTTCGATGATGGAATTCTATGTTCTGTCAAACACGACTCCCAGCTCATCAGCAAGATCTCTTCTCTAGGTGTTTAGAGTCCGAACTCCCTTCCACGACTGCCGAGGATCTCACTTGTTGCAAGGAAGCCGCGTTCAGAAACAAGATTTCCCTCCCTCCTTCAGATCCGAAAGGTTTCCCCGCATCTAATCCCATCAAAGATTAGGCAGAATTTCAAGACAGCTAGGCTCGGAGAAGCACAATAAGATGGACCCTTCCCTGCTGTTCCTCATCAAAAGGTCTCGCAGCTCTGGGAGCCTGCGTGTGTCATGCAAAGCAACGGGAAATGCATTCTCTGCCCTCCCAAATCCTACTTGGCTCATCGCACACGTCACGCCTTCTTGCTGGGAGGCCTTAGTGACATCAGCGGCCTTCAGGGAAACACCAGCATGCGGCGTCATTATAAAGAGAGAGAAAGCCACAAGCATTTGTCGGAAAGTGCTGCAGGTCTTCACTTTTCCTGAGCTAGTGAGTAACCATTTCTCTGTGCGGTTAAATCCCTCCTGTAAGGACATTCCTGGGAAATTCCTAAACAACAAAGTAATGCCACGATGGAGAATGCCTCCAAGCTGGGATTGGACCAAAGTCGTCTTGGAGACCAGATCAGAGTACAGAAACAGCGGTGCCCCATCGTGCCAGAAGCAGGCTCTGCTGAAAATGGGCACCGCTCTCAGTGTCAAAAACAGAGGCCGCCTGGGTAAAGCTTCCCCGGTGAAGAGGAAGTACAAAAAAGGGCTCCCGGATTACAAGAGGAATCAGCCACTCGGGACCACAGCGCATGGGTTCAAATCCCAATGCTGAAGGCAAAGACACCAGCGTGGTTTCACCAAGATTATCCGGGCACTTGTTCCAAATCCGTCTTTGCTAGCCAGATAATACTGGCATATTTCTGGCTTTATTTAGGTAACTTTGTTTGCTTTGTTTTGGCATTTGCTTCGTTTTTGTATTTGAATCACTTAGGGCATTTTTCACACAAGACACTCTCAACCCACTACCCCCCTCCCCCACCCCACTATACATGTTACAGGGCACCCATAGGGCAACCCTGAAGCCCTGCAACATGTATGGTGGACGAGGGGGGGTGAGTAGTGGCTGGAGAGCGTAGTGTGAGAAAATGCCCTAAAGTTACTTTGGTTCAGAATTTCCATTCCTGCGCTCGACCAATAACGTCACGGTTGCAGCCTCAATGCGCATGGGGACGGCGCTAAATAGCATCTAACCTCCCAAACCTGAAAGGAGGAAAAGCAAGAAAATGATAGCGGTTTCTAATGGATTCCTCTCGCGCAGTTGTAAAAGCAGCCCCCTTCCTGCGCCCCAAAGATTTAGCCGTGAAGGAGCTGGTGGGGGAGAGGCATTTCTCAAAACCTCCCCTACAGTGTCGCATCTCAGTCAAGGACAGAGAACCTAGCTCTTCCAGGGGCCACTTTTTCTTAGTATTATTATTATTATTATTATTTATTCAGATAAAACAACACAAAAGATATACACAAGCAGCCGCAGTAACCGTCATATCTAGACAAACAATCTATACAACCCTTTTAAAATCAGTTCATATTGATTGTAAATTCATAACATGTCTTTGCTTCTGTCATTAATTTCCAACAAGGGGACCAGGTAATATAAACTTCCTCGAATGTATCGAGTATTCCTGCAGAGATGCTTTCCATTGAGAGAATATACCATCATCTCTGTATCCACATAGTTATAAGAGGGACCTTCAGCTAACTTTCCAAGCTCTTAATATCACGTCAGTGGCTGCCAATGTCATCATTTTACACGCAATGGAATTGGCATCAGGGGCCGCTTCGACAAATTAGTAATAGGAGCTTGTACGAGGTTGGATAGGAGTTGGGATGCTTGAGGATGGGGTGGAAGAAGGGGCAGATCCACCCACTCTATCCTCGAATACATGCCCTCCTCTCTGCTCCCTTGCCCTAAGCACAGTCTTTCAAAGCTTGAGGGTCGGGATTGGCTCTAAGGGCCAGATCCAGGAACTGGGGGGAAAAAAGGCCAAATAAAATACAGCTACAAGTCAGACTTGGCTCGCAGCTCGCCCACCCCTGATCTAAAGGCAAGGAAGACGACTGGAAGAGTTTCACGCAGGTGGAATGTAAGCAATTGAACTCCCTCACCCCACAGGCTCCAATGGAACAAACGGAGCAAGGGGCCTGGATCAAAAGCGTAAGAACAGAAGAAGTGACATACCAGGCCAGACCAGCAGTCCATCTAACCCAGCATCCTGTCTCTGACAGTGGCCAGCTCCGGCAGCTCAAGAGAAGTGCATGTACAGTTCATGGAGTCGAGACCCATCTCCTGATAACCCCTCTCAGCTACCAGTAACCAGGGGTTTAAGCCCCAACAAGTAGGCGTTTATGGCTCTGTCCTCTAAAAATGTATCTAATTTCTGCTAGTTATGCTGCTGGCTCTCACTGCCTTCTCTGGCAGCGAGTTCCACAGCTGTATTGTCCTCCTCCTGTTCGTTTTAAACCTGTCGCCATTTAACTTCAGAGAGCGTCGCCTTCCGTTCTCTTATTGTGAGAAAAGGAAATTTACTTCCTCCATGCCACTCATGATTGTATAATCGCCTCTTCTCCAAGCTCAACAGCCCCAGCCTGCTGAGCCTCTCCTCATACGGAATCCAAGCCATCTCTTCTATCATCCTCGCTGCCCTTCTCGGAAGCTTTCCCAGTTTGGTTATCTCTTTCCCTGAGACGGGGCGACCAGAACTGCACACACTATTCAAGGCAGGGTTGTACCAAAGATTTATACAGCAGCGTTAGGATACTTCCCCTTCCATTCTCTATTCCTTTTTCAATAACCCCTAGCATTTGGCTCGCCTTTTTGGCTGCTGCCACACACTGAGCCAGTGTCTTTAAGGAACTATCCACAATAATTCCAAAGATCCTTCTCCGGTGAGGTTTCACCAAGATTAGAACCTTGCATCGTGTATGGATAGGGTGGATTTTCCATCCCTGTCATCACCTTACACTTAAACTGTTGCTCAGGAGCCGAATATAAAGGCTTCTGGGCAATTCAAGCGCAGCTCTCGGCCCTGGCCCCCGGCCTGCCTTAATGATCCTGTTTCTATCTTACTTCATTGCCCTCGAGTCCCATCAGCTGAATCCCAGCTGCTGCTCAATCTCAGCAGCCAGGAGAGGCGTGTGCATGCCACTTGTAGCTCTTGGCCAGCAGAAGATTTTGAGACGCAGCTCTTGGGATTGGAAATTTTGGCCACGCCTGCTGTAGGCCCCAAATAGGGAATGCAAGCTGGCCACTCAGCTCTAGAAGCAAAGGAGCATTTTGCTTAGGATTCCTGCGGAATGAAAAGGGCAGCTATGATAATTCCCACACAATTCCCAGTGGCTGGCTCTGGCTGCAGCATGCATGGCTGGGCAGCCAGCTCCTCAAGAGTTTGCACAAAGTGTCTGCTGAAGAAGATTCATTTAACATCCTTCCTAAGCAAGAAAGGGCTCCCATCTAGCCTTCGACGTATGGATTTGGATTTAAACCAGTCTTGACTGAGGACATCAGAGCAGTAAGCAAGAGGGAGTCATACTCCAGGACTAGCAGCCAGCACCACGCACAGTGAAACAAAAGCAGACTCAAATCCCTATGGAGGCAGGAGAGCCCCCCACCTTCCCAAGGACCCCTCTGGAGAGGTTCTAAATTTAACCTCCATGGTGGGGGCGCTTGGAACAAATTCAAAATTTTGGATCTTCAGGTTCCTAGTCTCTCCCTTCCAAATCAAATTAGCTTCCTGCGGGAGAGGAATCCCACCCCACCCACCCGTTTCTTTGTAACCTGAAGCTGCTTAGATACCAGAAATTTGGGACCTACTTGGATTCTGGATTGACTGTCCCGTCTTGGAGAACTTTCTTTTTTCTCTGTTCAGATTTAAGCCAGTACTGGAAAGACCATGGGTCAAGAACTCAACAAAAGGAAGGCAAGCATCAGAACTTTTAAGTGGCACAGAATTAGACACAATGCTGTGCCCCAGCTTTGCAAACTGATCAATGGGAGAGCAGACATTCACAGCGGTTAGAGGTCTCTCTGGAGCCAGGAGAACTCCAGGGCACAAAGTTAGGCCAGTTCCAATCATACTGTAGGGTTGGGGTTCTAAGGTTGAAAGACAGGCTTCGACAACCTAGGGAACTCACTCCTGCAGGGGAAAAGGTCCTCAGTTAAACAAGTGGGGGTTAAGTCTGCCTACTAAGGGTGAAAACAGACATGACGCTAACCACCCTTGGGGGTTATTTATGCATGTTGGAGGGGTGTATTGGTGCCCTATGCAGCCCTGAAACATGCATAAATGACCACCAAGGGTGGTTAGTGTCATGTCTGTTTTCACACTAAGTAAGCTCTGCCTGATCTAAAAACAATAAAACCCAACCATTTAGTTTTGAAGGGCCTCAATTTTCAACATCAGTGTTTTATTTTTAAACTGCTTACTGTTCAAACCCCTAGTACTGCACACACACACACACACACACACACACACAAAATTTAAGCATCAATGCTGTTTTGTGCTGTGTGGTTGTTTTTTTTGTTTTTTAAAGGGATACTTCTCAAAAGACACGACCATTATTTGAAAGCATGCCACCAACTCTGTTAAGCAAGACGTATATTTTCTGTAACAAAGACAGAGAAATTTTCCCATTTGCACATTATCAAATGCTGGTTCTTTTCCTGTAGAACCAGTTATCTCCTGTCCGTGTGGGGTTAAAAATCGAAGAACAGGTCAGCAAGAGGGGCAAGAGTAACTCAGAGAGGAAAATACATTGGCTGAAGGGCTCGGGGAGAGGAGCAATGGCATACAGTGGCTGTGAATTTTTTAGCACTGGCTTGATGTCAAGGAGCTTGTGCCTCAGTGCAGCAAAAGGATGGGTGTTGATTTCCGGAATCCAGAAAGCAGTGGCGACGTGTAGGGAAGGCAAGGTGGAGGGGCATGCATTCTTACTTCAATTTCATCCACTTGGCTAGAAGCATGATGGGCACACACTCTTGGAAGGCAACAACCACCTCCTACACCTCTTGGGGGGTCCCCTCATTGCTCCAGCACCAAGCAAATGATCCACCCCTCGGGCATCCAAGAAGGGGGGAAAAGGATGTCAGTGCCCTTTTTCCTCTCCCTTATCTCGCCCGACGCTCAAGCCTCTCCCACCTTCCAGAAAGCGCAGCTGACTTCTTCGGTGTGAAGGCTGCGTGGAACGAGGGATAGGACACTAAGGAGACAAAGCTCCTGCTCCCAGCTATACCCCTCCCCCCCATTACACCAGGCGACTCCATGCCCCCATCCCTCCTGTCAAAATTAAAACTGATTTTTGTCAAGCACTTTGAGACAGAGGGATGAAAAAGCCTGCATGTGCTATTCATTTCAGCGCTCAAGCTGAGAACACCCTCCTAGCCAGTAGCAGGCGCGGTTGAACGCAGATGTTTAGATTCTCACTTGGTTTGTATATAAATCAAGGGATATTAAAAAAAAAAAAAAAAAAGCCAGGAACTGAAGAGAAACATTGATCCAAGGGGTCAATACACTGTTTCCTACTCAACGGCGCTTTCTCCGCTTTCTTGTATGCTGGAGGAGCGTTCGAGCCAGTATATTTTTAATATGTAAATAGTACCACTATGGGTGTGGTGATGTATTAGCACATTTTGCTTATTGGTGCGCTGCTTTAAGGGGAATTTGCTTTTTTAAAATAAAAAAAAATGAAAAAAAAAGCTCTCTCAAGGGGCCAAAGGACAATGCTGTTAGATCAGTACTCTTACTCTGGACTACTCAAGAGTAAAGTACGACTTGGCATGAGTAAGGAAAGGGAGGCACCAATGGGGAAAAAAAACACAGTGCAGACAGTTCTCTGCCGCTAGGTAAGGGAGAAGGCATTGTGGACACTTCAACTAAGCATCTTACTAATAGTGCTTCGCAGCGCGACGCAGCCGTTTCTGTATTGCACTAGGCTTTGAAGATTCCTACAAGGTTTCCACTGCGGAAACAGATCTCTACTGCAAACTAAAAGGAGAAAAATTTTAATTCACCCGCATTTTTCCAAGCGAGAAAGATATTTAAATGTGTTACATTTAAACAGTAGAAAGCGGTTTGTTAGCATTCCAAAAAAAAAAAGCCTTAAAAACAGCAGGCCTTAGCCTATAAAAGATACGTCGCTCACAACTGTTCTGAATGTCCATTTGTCCTTTGACAGAACAGAAGGAGCGATCAGTCTCTCCACCTGCTGGTGCCAAGAGATCTTCAGTTTTGGTCCAGTGTCCGAAGGGCTGCAGTTCCGAACATGATCCCTGCCCAACAAAACACTTCAATGTGTGTCTGAGTTATGTTAAAAGCCAGTTAAAAGTAGGGCTGAAACTAGATTTGATTATTTTTTTTCCCTCGATTCTCACCGAGAATCACATTCGCGACTAGTTTTTAGCGAGAATCGATCATTGAGAAACCCCCCGGTTCTTGACAACGCTCAGTCGAGAATTTATCAGTTTACTGTAATTAGTATTTACTAGTTACAGTGATTTACCATGTACCATATACGGATTTACCATGTACCACTTACCATGTACTGTGTTCATCCCGGTAATCCGCATGTGCAAAATGGCTGCCCTGTTACAAAATGGCGCGACACTGCCTGTACCATCTTGGAAGAGGGCTGCGCATGCACAGAACAGCTGAAGTGGCCATTTTTTGCATGTTCCTTACCAGGACAAACACGGCACGCAGTAAGCCCTACACAGTAAATCGGTATATGGTACATGGTAAGCCACGGTAAAATAAATCATGGTAAATCGAGAAAATTTCTTGACCTAGATCTCAAATCATTACTGAGATTGTCCCAAGAATTTCTTAATGATTCTCGATTCTCATGAGAAAAAAAAATTGATTTTCGTTTCAGCCTTAGTTAAAATTCAAGCTGACGTGTTTAGCTGAATCAGGGCCCCTACCACAAACATGGGGCCTCAATGAACACAGGGCTTCAATGGGTCTATTCCAGGGTAAGCGGTTTGTAGATCGCAGCCAAAAGATGATTGTATTTTTCAAAGTATCTTTTCTTTCTTTTTTTTTTTAAGTCACAAACTATTACAATATTCCTTCCCCCTCCCATTATAATAATAAAAAAAAATTTTTAAAAGCCCTGCAAAAAATGGGAAGTAATGTGGGGCAAAAACATTCTTCTCCGATACAGACGAGAGCTAGGATGTGCGTCTTTGGCCTTAAAGCTTCCCTGAGTATTCTGTAGCCATGATTGTACTGGTTCGACCAAAACCATTCAAGAAATCCTCCCCCTCTGCAAACCCTCCCATGAAAGCTTTAATCACAGAGACACGTACAAGTGGAACATGTTTCATTTCAGTAAAACATTAAGGAACCCATAGGCGTGCTCTGTTGCAAAAGTTGGACCAGAGGACCCTACGATTCTGTTTTCCAGATCGTTTAAAATTATGTATCCAATTTCAAGCCATTCATTTTCTGTCCTCAGAACTTGGCTCTTCCTGATTGTTAATACTACTACTGCAAAGTCATCCCGTGATTTGTGCCATGAGCCAAAATAGATTTTAGGTGAGTGGGGAGAACCCTTGAAGAAAAACAAAAATCCAAAGGGGTTATTTCTGTTGTTGAATGTTACTTGTATATCCCATACAGCTATGTAGCATACTGTATAGTGTCATCTCGCACAGGGACAGGAGTCTGAATTACACTGGAGTAGACTGCATTGTAGAGATGATGGGAAACTCTTGCATTTTTCTTACAAAGTATATTTTGAGAACATGCCATGTATTTGTCAATAAACGTTCTTTTTGTGTAAAGTGGACTTCATTTCTTGCCTAAGGCAGGCAGGCGTGCATGTGTTGTGTTTATTGTCCAATTAGGTTTACAGTTCTTATAAAGACAAACATAAGCTAATCTTCTCTTAAATTTGTGAAATCTAGCTTGTTAATTGTAACACGGGAGAGCGCTCCAATATCTGAAGAGCTACCACCAAGATGGCGGCAGGGGATCGTTCTTCATTGCCACTGAGGACAGGACTAGAAGTAATGGGCTCAAATTACAGGAGAGCAGATTTTGGTTAAGTATCGGGGGAAACAGTAAGAGCAGTGTGGCAGTGAAAAAAACGTCTAAGGGGATTGTGGGCTCTCCAATCACTGGAGGCTGGACGGTCATCTATCAGGGTGTCAGAACTAGATAACCCTTGAGGTTCCTTCCAACTCTACCTTCTTTCAAAGGAACCAAGTAATCCGAGAGCAACAAAGATGATGAGAGGTAGAATGCAAGACATACTACGAAAGTATGAAGGATCTGGCAAGGTTTAAACTTAAGAAAAGATAAATATCGGCGCAATCTTCCATCATTAAAGTCAATGGCAAAACAATCAGCTAATGGTGAAGGGTCGTAGACTAAGGGGGAAGGATACAATCATTTTCAACGATATAGATTTAAGGTTGCTACAGAAGACGTAGGCATTTCTCCACTGCCACAGAGGGATACGGAAAGAGGGAAATGGGCTTAAATTGCAGCAGGCAATGGATTTAGTTGCCCAGACAGCTTGTTGGGACTCCACCATTGGACGGTTCAGAAACCAGCTAGACAAGCATGTGTTAGTGATGCTTGAGGTGTAACACATCTTCTCTTTGGGGCACTGGGAGATCTCCCTTTCCCAGCGGGAGCTTTGGTGCGCCGGGAAAGGGAGATTTTATATTATATATATATACAATCGTGTGTGTATCTATATTGTGTACACACATACAATATAGACACACACACACAAAGAGATGAGGGGACTGAGACAGAGACTTGTCCAAGGACACCCAGTAAAGTTAGAGCAGAGGCAATATTTGAACCCTGGTCCCCTAGGTCTTAAGTCTAACACGACATCCATTAGGCTGCGCTGGCTTCTCAGTGGGATTTTGAAGGCCCTTCCAACCCTCCAATTCTATGAAGGGGAGCGAAGGAAAGCTTCTTGCCCCGGACACCACACACCCCTCAGTGGCAGTACAATTAATACCAGCCTAGGAGCCCTGGTTAGGAATAGGTAGACAGGACTGAGCTGGCCTCCCCATCCCCACCACCCAGAGCCATGATTGGCCAGAGGACTAGGAGTACGTCCCGCACAACGTACACTTCTTAATTCTTATTGGAGAAAGAGAAGTGAAACTGGTCACTATTGGAGACAGGATTCAGGGCTAGATATCCCAGTGGCCTTTCCCACCACGGCCCTGGTGTTCTTTGTTCTATACAGCAGTGTCCAAACGTGCTGCCTGTGGCCATGTTCCAATGTAGAGTTACTTTGATGCAGTTGGGCCTTATTTCTGCAGTGTTCACATGAACAGAGCATTAAATCAAGGTTATTCGGGAGTCAGAAGAGTAGTACTTACTCCTGGAAAAAATAAATAAATCAGGGAGTCCCTACTCCATTGGTTTGCATTTCAAAGTAACTGTTCATGCAAACACTTAACCAGTGCGTGAGGATAGTGACCTCAGTCCAGCGAACGTTACGCCTGTTAGGGGGGAAATTGATGCAGCACTACTTCAATTTGCAGTCCACCGGAATACTACGAAGGGAAATGGCTACTATGATTTAATAAACAGAAGTTACTTTGGTTTACCTTCTGTTCATTGGAATGTGGCCTCTGAGACACCATTTTGGGAGTCGAATAGGATTGCAAAATCCTAAAGATAAGGAAATTATATCCATATCGGTTGGGATCAGGACCCCATCCAGGTTCACGATGCAGAGTTTGGCGACCTCTGTTATAGCATGCAGCAAGGAATACCACCAGTCCGATCCTATAAAAAGCTGTCAGTGTGTGTCTGTTCCAACAGGGAGAGCTGTTGTGCTGAATGCTGTCTAGAGTATCTGCGACACTCCAGTGGGTTGCTAACACAACACAGGGGCAAGGCAACACACGGGACTCTTCTGCTCCTAGCTTAGCTTTTTTCTGCCTCCTTTCCCCCCTGCCTCTCAAAGGCCACATTGACTTAGGCACATTCCAACAAACAGAGGTAAACACAGTAACTACTCCACTTTGGTAATGTTCAGACAAACAGTATAAACGGAAGTAGCACTGTGTTCTTTGTGCTTTTAGAAAGAGTACTGGGAAAGGCCGAGAAGAGTTCGCCACAGGCAAAGAAGTTTATTAGTGGGTGTAGGAGCTGTTCTTGTTGGTCACATGATCAGCATCAACAGCTATTAAAACAAGATGACCATGGCTTGCATTCTAACTCAGCCAAGTTGTGGTACTCGCTCTAATACTTCGCTAGTACAGTCCCAACATCTTCAAAGTACCAAAAATAATCTTCTCCGGAGTGTAGATTCTATTGCATTTAATACTTTTCCCCTTGCAAAATGGGTTAATCCCCCCTTGGAACTCTGCACACCAAGTGGCAAGTAATATTAGATCTATAGCCCATATTAACTGTAAACCGAAGGACGTTAAGAAAACTCAGTTTTTATGTACCAAATTAACAAGGAAGAAGCATGCGATTACAATGTCAAGGTCAGCGCTAGTTAAGCAAATTATGAGACGGAGAAAGGTGTTCAACAAATGGGGGGGGGGTTCAGTCTGCATGCCAGTCCTCTTTTTAGTAGGCCAACAGTTGGTGGCCTGGGAGCTGGACAATGTCCGGCTCTCCCGAGTGGTGAACTAGAGGCCCCATGTGGTAAGGGTCTGCCTATTTGGAAGCAGATCAATATGTCCTCTGACCTAAATACAGTAAAAGTTCACCCCTCTCACCCCGGTTCTTCCAGTTCCTTTACATGGGCCATTTTTACACGGATGACCCCCTACCCCACACTGGGTGTGCGGGCAGGTGTGTGATGCAGGGGGGCGTCCATGTAAATACTGCGGCGGGGGTGTGTGTTCATCCATGTGAACAGCATGGGCGGTGGGTGGGGGTGCGTGTGTGCGTGCTCCTGACGCACACCCACCTCCTCCTATCACCCACCCATGGAGCCATCCAGCAAATTGGAGGTGGTTCTGTGGGTGGAGATGGGGGTGTGCGCCCATGGGAATGGGCACCACCACAGCAGCACACCCATCCCCCCTCCCCCCCCCTTGTGTAAAAAGGGCCATAGTCTTTAGATGCTGGAAATGGTTGATGTGCAAAGGGGGGTTAATACATTAGATAGACACAGATCTCCAGGTAGTCAAGAGCGGGTTAGTGATGAGTCCAAGACAAGGGATGTCCACGAAAGTATTCCCTGTGATGAGAAAGATTATATGCTGGTGGAAGACCGAGACGGAATACCAAAGAGGGATTCTTCGTTAGTTAAGTTTAATTGGGAGAGGATACGGGTAGAGTTGGGGGTTGAGGAGAAAAGGCTTTTGATCTCCTATCAGTATTTGCCAAGGGAAGAACAGGATCTTATTTTGGAAAGATTGAATACTTTACAAAAGGAAATTGTTGAAAGCACTAGATACTTCTCATATTGTTCCAGTGGAGACGCAAGCACAGTTTATCCACCATAGTAAAGACCTACTGGGAGACTTTCTTACTATTGATGGTAAAGAAGGTCCAGGAGAACGTTGTATAGGAAATCCGGGGGAAGTAAAGCTATTGTGACTACCTGGGATTAGCAAAAATCTAGATTTCTGGAGGACAGCGAGATTGGGGTCGTTGATAATTGTTAGAATAAGGGTAGAATGTTAGATTGTGATATGGAACAGGATATTGTGGTCCCCCCCTCTGGGAAGGTGTCAAATGGTGATTTTCAGATTATTTATTAGGATAGAGAGGGTAGTGATAGTGATGTGGAAGATTGCGGTTCCGTGTTAATGCCACATGCCTTCCCTGGTAGTGAGGTAGTTGTGGAGGGAGAAGGGGATAAAAATAATTAACCCTGGAACCAAGATAGTACATCAAAGGATTTCGGGTAGAGAGGAGTTAGGAGTTATAGAAAATAAGGAAGTTACGTTGGGACCCGGTTGACTGAGTGGTGACAGTTCAAAGCCCCTTCCGAGTAGGTCTGTGGTTTCTTGGAATATAGCGAGCCTCTCTAATTTATTTATTTATTTAAGTACACTTCTATCCCGCTCTTCCCGCCTCAGGCGGCTCAGAGCGGCGAACAACGATAAAAATATAAAATACAAATATATTATAAATATTTTAAACATTTTAAAACATTAAAACACAATAGGGGGAAAAATCCGACCCCCACCCCCCTTTACCCTTCTCCCTCACCAAATGCCTGGCAGAACAGCCAGGTCTTACAGCTCTTACGGAACGTCGGGAGGTCAGGGGCCAGACGGGCCCCCACCGGGAGGGAATTCCACTGAGAATGCCCTGCTCTGTGTGGCCCCCCGGGTGACCTCTAACACGGCGCCCCCAGACAACCGCAGGGGCCAATTCAGAACCCAGGGAGTGAGGCGATCTCGCAGGTAAGCAGGGCCCAGGCCGTGTAAGGCTTTATAGGTTAAAACCAACACTTTGAATCGGGCCCGGAAGATTATTGGCAGAGATCGGAGCACTGGTGTAATGTGCTCCCGGTGACCCAGCCCCACCAGGAGCAGGGCCGTCACATTCTGCACCAGCTGCAGCGTCCGAGCCATCACCATAGGTAGCCCCGCGTACAGCGCATTGCAGTAGTCTAACCGAGAGGTAATAAAAGCATGGATGATCGTGGCCAGGTCCGGAACCAGCAGGCAAAGCCGCCGCATCAGATGTAATTGGCGGAAGGCACTCCTCACCACAGCCTCCACCTGGAGATCCAGGCAGAGCTGAGCATCAAGGAGCACCCCCAGGTTCCGCACCTGGGATGTCCGTGGAGGATACACTCCATCAAATCGATGGAGCTGTCAACTCCACCGACTTACCCACTAACATCACCTCCGTCTTGTCATGATTCAGTCGCAGTCGGTTAGCCCTCATCCAATCCCCCACGGCTGCCAGACACCGGGTAAGCACCGAGACAGTCAGGTCTGGGTCGGTCGAAAATGAGAGATACAGTTGGGTGTCATCCGCATACAGATGACACCTCACCCCGAACGCTCTGATCACCTCGCTATTCGCACAGCCACGGCATAGGTTTGTAAACTAGCTCTATGTCGCAATCTGTCGGCTTCAGTTCAAGATCGACGCCACTGTCGCTCCAACTGTCGCCCTTCTTGCTTCAGGACCTGCAGCTGCTCGGAAAACGAAGGAGGCCTGCTGGCCCGTCTTCTGGGCAACGGACGTCTGGGAGCTGTGCGATCGATGGCCTCCATCAGCAAGATATTCCATAGCTTGATGAGGTCATCAATGAGACGGTCATCTAGGTCAGAGGGTAACTCCCCCAGAGCGCCTAGGAACCGCACCAGGTCCATCAGCCTCCGGGGGCGTACCATCCTAATAGGTTCTGCACCCTGCTGGGGGCTGACGTGTGCTAGAAGGGAAGTCTGTAGGAGGTAATGATCTGTCCATGAAAAGGGCACAGTTGAGATCTCCCCCATTAACGGATCACCTGCCTCAAGGCCAGTGCAAAACATGAGGTATGTCCTCCAAGACGTGTCGGGCCGATGACTCTCTGGGACAGGCCCACAGTTGCCATGGCGGCCATAAACTCATGCTCGGCTCCCCCGAGCACTGCGTCGGCATGTATGTTGAAGTCCCCCACAACTATCGCTCTGGAGGACCGCAACACCACCTCCGACACAGCCTCTGCCAGAGCATGCAGGGAGGCTGCTGTACTGGTAGGTGCACGGTATACCAGCAACACTCCCCAACTGTCCCCTGCCAAATCGAACACAAGATAGGGGTCTTCAATGCCAACCATGGTCCGCACTGGACACCTCCTCACAGACCACTCCTCCTTAAAAATCATAGCTACGCCGCCCCTCCAGCCACGGCTGGTGCTGCACGGAATACCCAGCTGGAACAAGATCAACCAAAATAGGCCCCAATTCATTGTCCAGTCAGGTTTCCTTTGATACATGCGAGATCAGCGGCACAGTCCAGGATCACCTCCTAAGACTGTTGTTGCCTTATTTGCCACCGAATAAGGCAACAGTTGGGGATGTCGATTTTGTTAAATTTTTTTTAGAGACATGATCTCATTTTTTATTTTTTATTATTATTATTATATTATTATTATTAAACAGGAAATCTGGGGTACAGCCTTTTTTTCTGAACGGGTATGAGCATTTTAATTTGCTGGGGACTATGTCCAGTATTAAAAGACACTCACGTGCTGGATTATTGGCCTGTATATAGTTACCAAAGAAGGGTGGGTCATCAGATAGTTGTCACATTGCCGAGATATTTGCCTTACAGTGGAACTTAGTACCTCTCAAGCCCCTTTGTGGATATTTGTAAACATTGCTCCATGTGCCAGGAATGATTCAACCTCATCTATATGAAATAGGTTCTCTTTGTACGTTGAGTCTTTAAGATTGGAATTCCCCTTGGCGAGACTGGTGATCCTGGGAGATTTTAATGCCAGGTTAGGTGGTTTAACCTGGCAGGACAAGGATTTTTTGTTGAATAATGAAATTTATAGCATTAATATCCCAGAGTTAAAAGATCAAAAGACCAATCATGCAGGAGTTAGATTAAGTGACTACAACAACCACTGAAACCTGAGTGGTTAATGGCTCTTTTCCCAGTGGATCCTCGGCCGACTTAATTTATATCTCCAGACTGGGGTGGAGTACTATTGATTATGTTGTGATTGATCCTGCTTTCTGGAGTGATGTTTCCAATTTTCAGATTATGTGTAACTCAGTGATGATCACAGTGCATTGCAAATATCTTTCAATATGGGTTATGTGGATAGTAGAACCATCAGATCAAGGAGTAAATCTCCCTGCTTTGGGTGATGCTTTTTTACCAGTTGTAGTTAATAAGAGGCTGAGGTGGAATCATTCCCTAGCCATTTGTTTTGTTAATGTTTTACAGTCACAGCTTATTAGTGTAAGACAGAGTATTGGAGGATGTTTTTCACCAGTGTCAATATTTAATCTTCTTCAGCCCCTCTTAACTGTTACATTGGGACCCCAAAAGAAGAGTCCCAAGATAGCTAGAGGGGTAACTAGTGAATGTGATAAAAAGAAAAAGTTCTTGAATAACAAAATTAAAGAAATGAAGGGGACATGACAGATGATGTTACTTTCAAGAAATTACGAAAGGAATATAAAGTACTCCTTCGGGATAACAAACATTACTATGCTCTTTTACAGTGGGAAAGGTTGAATTGGGCTATTTCTACTAAAAGACTCCAAACAGTTTTGACAGTGGGTGAATACAGGCTTGGGCAGTTATCGCGTTAATCTGGACGTCAATATCTTCCCCGATCAATGAGTGGGATTTTTTTCATTGAAGTTTGCTCCTCTTCAGGAAAAAGGTACGAGTCAAGACAAGTTAGGTTATTCAACAGTTGAGATCACGACAGCTTACAGGGTAACAGGGGAGGCGGTCTTGGCCCTTCTCAAGTTACAGAGGAGAGGCAAGGCCCCTGGTCCAGATGGAGTTCAAGTTGAACTTTATTTATTGGATGTTGAGTGGTGGGCACCAATTCTGGTAATTTGGTTTAATTCCATTATAAATTTTTGCAATACACCTGATAGTTGGAAGGGGGAGCATTATTGTACCTATCTTTAAAAGAGGTCCTAGGGATAGACTGGAATCTTATCGACCCATTAGTTTAATAAACATCAACAAAAATATCTGGACATCTACTGAGCCATTTGACAGACTGGGTGGTAGGGAAGGACATCTTACATGAACACCCAGCCTGGTTTTAGATCGGGTTATTCAACCTCCAATCATCTGTTCACCCTTCAGCTTCTCAGACATAAATATGTTACCGTAAAGAAAACTACTTTGCACGCGGCTTTCGTAGTCTTGGTGGCCGCTTTTGACAGTTGATAGGGAGCTTTTGTGGGGGAAATTTTCATGTTTGGGCCTTGTTCCCCCTTTGCTAAAACTACTGGTGGAGTAACATAGTAATACATGGGCGCAGGTTAGATGGGGATTACGAGGTGAGCTCACTCCTAAATTTCTACTCAAAGGGGAGGGAGGCATGGCTGTATCCTGGCCCCATTACTATTTAACCTCCTTATGAACAATATTATTGGCAAGATGCTGAGAGATCTTCAGCCACCAAATTTGTCATCATCTTTGATTCCTTTCTTGATGTACGTCGACACCATAATTATATCTAGAAATCTGGTTGGTTTGCAGAGGGCCTTGCAATAGTTTGAGAGTCTTTGTTCACTCAATAATTTAAGTATCAGTTATGACAAGACTCAGATATTAATCTTGGATAAGAGGTTGAAAAATCATTTGTGGGGGATGGAGCAGACTAGAATAGAGAAAGTCTGCAACTTAAAATATCTCTGTGTGGCTTTCTCTGCCGCCTCATCATAGAAGTTCCACCTTCAGACCCTTAAATGTAAGGCCTCTCAGGCGGCAGGGAATATTCAGAAATTCTATCATTCGGTTGGGGTGAGATCGATACAAGCATTGAGAGATTATTTAGCAAAAATGAATGTCCAGCTCATGTACGGTGCAGAGGTCTGGGGTTTTGCTGCAGGGGATGAGATTGAGGTGTCACAAAATAAGTTTTTGCAGTTCTTGTTTGGGTTGTCACCATCCTTTCCAGCACCTTTCCTTAGACTGGAAACAGGCATGGCCTCACCGAGTATCTATTAGAATGCTAACTTTTAAAAAAATAGAATATCTATTAGGATGCTAAATTTTTGGTTAAAGATTTTGACCTATTCAT
Source organism: Sphenodon punctatus (assembly GCA_003113815.1). Classification (NCBI taxonomy): domain Eukaryota; kingdom Metazoa; phylum Chordata; class Lepidosauria; order Sphenodontia; family Sphenodontidae; genus Sphenodon; species Sphenodon punctatus. The sequence goes on along the minus strand of QEPC01011928.1, from coordinate 702,883 downwards.
CACTGAGGTTCCCAAAAATATGTCTTATATGTTCGAAGCTTGTTGTTTTATTGTTTTTATGTATGTAAGTCGCCCCAAGCTGCCTGGAGCAGGAGGGGCAGGGTAACAAAATTTGTTAAAATAATAATAATAATAATAATTTTTAAAATATAGGAGACAATTTATCATCTCAGTCCTGTAAATTGCCATGGTTCTGGTTTGTGACTATTACTATTAGATTTATGGTGTCTGGATATTATTTGACTGAAGATGTAAGATTTCTTTTCTCAAAATGATAAACTCCAGTTGTTTGGCAGGACTCATCATGTTGCTCTACAAAGTGATTTGGCATCAATCTGTTTTTCTTTTATATCCACTGGAAAGGTGGGGGAGGTTTGCAGAAATATTTGTCTCTGGATCTCACATTGAAATGACGGGTAGCTATAAGTAGACTAAGGGTGATTTCAGAAGTGACACGTTCCAATTCCCCACAGTGAATCCCACCCCGGTGTGAACGGATTCACCGCGGGCTGTGGTGACACGTGCGGCCCCAACAGAAGTGACAGGATAGTGACCACCACCTGGGGGCAATCAGAGAGAACATGGGCCGGGGGAACACAACAGACATGCAGTGGAGACGTGGACCGCGGTTCGAGCCCCAGAATGCACCGCGGCTGGGGTCAATTCCTTCCACCGCGGCTGCGGGTTTCTGTTCAGAAGTCACTTTCCATTCACCCCTGCTGTGGTGATCATTTACCACACTTCTGGACCTCCTCCCGCCCTGACCCACAAAGCATGGTTAGCTTCACCCCGGGCCGTGTTTGACTGTGGTGAACATCTGGATGAAAGCAAACAGACATGCACGGCGCTTTCACCACCCCCTGCATTTGACTGAGGTTGACTGTGGTGGACATTCACCACGTCACTTCTGAAATCACCCTAAGATTCAAACAAACGTCATCAGTGATGACTGATGGCTGTACAGCAGGAGTCCCGAGGGAGGAGAGGGTCTGTCATTGTATAAAAAGGTAGGGAAGGCTCAAATAAAATCAAAAGTTTTTATTTACTTAGCCTGAGGCCATCGTAAAATCATATTAGTAAATGCACATCAACGCATATAACATTCCAATCAGCATACATTGATAAAAATAAAAATTAATTAAAAAAAAAAAAAATCAACATAACACTTGTACAAGGCTACTGTATGTGGAGACTACTGTATGTTATCTGCTTGAATGCCCATTATAGGATATTAGGCAGTTCTTATTTCCATTGCTGTCGTTTCTGAGGGCCTTTTCCCAGGTAGAAAAATTAATATGGATTATGCAACAGAAGAACGAGACCTTTTTTATTAAGGTTAGCTGTTTGCCAGCAAGGAAGAAGAGATTAGGCATGATTTTTTTCTCTGATGTCATAATTGTCTCTATAATTTAAGGTTTATTCATGTGTGTGCGTATGTTTCGATATGGGTGAAAGCCAGTATCTGTAATAAAATTTGATGATGATTTCCCTTTGGAACAGGCACGTTTGCTCTCATCTCAGCCCTTTTGCTGAGCCAAGGTTGCTCTCCTTCCACTGGTAAGTGTTCATATGAACAGCTGGGTGTGGAGGCCAAACAGTTGAGGAAAGTGCCAAGCCAGAACTTCGACAAAGACTGGCAGAAAAAGGGATTATGTCTAGCTTACAAGAGAGGTCACTATGGATATGAAAGTCTTAACTTTAAAGTTACCTTTCCTTTAAAAAAAAAAAAGTTTCTTCAGCAAGTCCTCATGGTTGAGCAATGGACTACTTTCAATTTGCATATATATATATATATATTACACATGCACATTTTATGCAAATTGTCCCTTATTTCCAAGTTCAGGGGTCAAGAGGTATGCAGGCTGGGGTTCAGCCATCGAGGCGTCATGTTCGGGGGGGGAGGGTGTCACAAAATGTAGGGAAAGCTTGAGGACTTAGAAGAGTGGCTCCCAAGGTTATGGTTCCATGTTAGCCACCCTGGTCTGAGAGAAAAATAGTTAGGACACTAGTTACTAGACCAACCAGGAGATAACTCATCTCCTTCATCCCTCGTCATACTCCCAATTAATTAAAAACATCAGGACACCAAACTGTTGGTATATCATTTTTTTTTTATTAAGAAAAAAAATGAACAAAATACATTCTCTCTCCATATGTACATTACATACAACATAATTCTACACTGGTAATTGTTCTCATCCGGTCACTCATTCAGGTATTCAAAGAGTAGTGCTTACAGAGTCATCAAACCAGGGACCACACACACAAAAAAGAGGTTTACTTATGCCAAGGGGCAGGTGGCAAAGTTAACATTCCAGACTGAAAAATGGGAAAAAAACCAAATTGGAACAGTGCAGGCAGTGGGCCAAGGATTTGAGGGGGCCACACGGACTAACAATCCTCAGGACATTCCTTAATAAAGGTGGCTTATGTGCTAGCAAGAAAATTCTACCTACGGTTTGGCCTCCCCCTTTCCTGCGAGTCTCCAGCTGACGTAAAATATTCTCCAGTAGCAAGGTGCACGGGAAGGCAAAGCAAAAGCCCTCGGTGAATGGGCGCCGCTTTCAAATGAGTTAGGTTACCGCTACAAGAAGGCATCCTATCCAAGTCTGGATGTGTACCAAGCTCATCATGAGGAAGACAGTCGTTCCTCCAAGCACCAAGCAAGGGGGCAGCTTTTTGGCAACACGCTGGGAAGAGAGGAGGGGGTGGCAAACCCACACACACACACGTTAAGCAAGCAAAAGTCTTCTTGCAAGGACTAAAGGAGCAAATGGGTTTTCCCCTAGATAGGGGGACAACTTCTTTCTACCATCAACTACACTACATGGGAGTCAACTCCTTTCCAAGCTGGTGACCACAAGTCCCACTCAAATCACACAAGCAAGTGCTGAAAAGCCATGGAAGTGGGGCAGAGGGGAACTGCTCTTAGCCCAGACAGTTTTTAATAGCTTTCACCCCAGAGTCTTATGTACTGCCCGATATTCGTCCAAGTACCACAGTTCTAGTTACTGAACCCAGAGTTGCAGCAAATATGGAGAAATTAATAGCCCCCTCACTGTGCTTCTCGCCGAGTAGCTTAAGCAAGTTTCATAACCCTATCCAGAGTCTGACAGAACACAATCTTCTAATGTCCCCACAGAGCATTGGGAAGGTCCAACAGGCCAAATGGATAGCCACTAGGGTTACAGCAGGGACCAGGGTTCATTACGTTTTGGGGAAAATACAAGGACCATGGATCCCTGCGTTCTGTGCACATAACTCTACCTGGATTTAGCATGGGTCCAACAAAGAGGCTAAACCCTGAATCAGTGCCAAGATTTCTCCATCATCCCAACTTCAAAGTGTGGCGAGGAATAATCAGAAATAGATACATTGTCAAAACTAGCATTTCCATTAAAAGCTACTTGGTGTTTCAGCATGTTCATACAGGGCAAAAGGTGCAGAAGGAAAAATAGAAGTTGATAACCTCCCACTTCCACTCGGTCTTTAGAAACATCCTGGCAACAAAGAAGTCATCAAGTGTCACTTGCAGAACGACCATGGTGGCAATCGACAAGCCATTACTCCAGAGGAGGCCCACTGAAGCCTTACTCTTCTGGAGTAAGTGGTTTGTGGATCCTGACCCATTAACAAGGCCCACTTCCGATTAAAGACAGGTGAAATTCTGAGCCCATTATTTTGCTATTGGTTTCAATGGACTCAAGATGTCACTGCCAGTCTCTCTCCAAATCTGATAAGAGGAGTTTGATGGTAGCAAACTAACCCCAATAACCCCTACAGAGCAAATGCTGGGGGAGGGGGGAGAGCCAAGATGGCTAGTAAGTTGTCATGCAGCAACAAAATGGACCGCTACGTTCATCCTGTGATCCAAGAGACATTGCTAAGGTTATGATCTGAAGCACTGGTAGTAAGAAATCATCATCTGCTTGTAAACTCAAAGCTTCATAAGCTGGGGGGGTTGGGGGAAATACAGGACTATAAAATCACTGTTCCCCTTTGACTATAAACCAGTCCTTAAAATGTTTCAGAGATCACAGTTTCATCTTCAGATCTGGCACAAGCAGCACACACTTTCAGCATCCAGGATCAGTACTGTGTTTGTTCGCTAACTTGGATAGCTCAGTATTTTAGACACAGCTAGCAGCAGCTACTTCTATAGAGTTAAGACCACAAGACCACTGAGTTATTTAGCTGAAAGACGGATTTACTCATTGGCCCTGAGAAATGCCTACTAATTAAGGGTGCAATTCTCACTGACTTCAACAGTCAGGATTGGACCCCCGGTGTCGGCAAAGCACCAAGGCAGCAGAGACTTTGGTAATGGAGGTCTTCCCAAGCTTTCAGCTAAAAGCATCTGGGTTAAAATTCAACTGGACGCCACCTGACAAACATCTTTGAGCAATTCCTTTTGCTCCAACTGCTGTCTCCTAATCTACTCCAGCCACAAGGAACCCAAGTGGGCATTAAGTGCACTGGGCTAGATTACAGTCACAAGGCATCTTGTCTAGAAACTTGGTCATTGGTTTTTCAAGGAAGGGCCCCCCAAAACCTCAGAACTCAGAAAATCCTTGCCCAAGTGCAGGGAAGGGTGATGGAGGTCAGCGCTAGGCCCCAGCTCCCCCTTCCCTAGCTGGGGGACCTAGAGGGGGGTCAGGGAGTGTTTAGTGAGAGCAGGAGACCTACCAAGGGGGTCGGGGTGGTTTACTTACCTTCTGGACGGGTCCCGCGCTGATGAATGGCGTCTTCCCAGGTGGTAAGTTTGAAAATAAAAAATATCCACTGAGCATGAAAAGAAAATTGGGGCACTTCCCAGTGAATTTTCTTTCTACGAAGCTCCCTGCTTGGCACTCCTTAGCTTGGGATGTACCAAAGCCGAGCCACACTAGGGTGGGAGAAAAGAGAACCGGGGCCCCGGTCAGAGATCCGCTGCAACGGCCTGGAGGACCCTCCGCCCAAAGGCTGCCTCCGTCGAAGCCATTGTATTGAACTTGTAATGCCTAGTGAACGTGTGCACAGAGGGCCACGTGGCCGCCCTGCACATCTCCTCGCAGGATGCCCTGGCCACGATGACCCAGGATGTGGCTGTCGAGTGTAGCGAGTGCGCCATCACCCCCGTGTGTGGGGGTTTCTTCGCTGCCCTGTATGTTTCCATGATACAGCTACGGATCCAGCGTGCGATCATGTCCTTTGATGCTGGCCGCCCCAGATCCGCACCCCTGTACCTGACAAAGAGGCTAGAGGATCTGGACCCCTCCACTCGTTCGGTGAATACAAGTCTTTAATGCTCTGCGAACGTCCAACTTGTGCCAGATCTTTTCCAGCCGGTGCCGTGGGTTGGGGCAGAAGGTCGGAAACACAATCTCCTGAGCTCTGTGAAACACTGAGTTGATCTTAGGTATGAAGGCTGGATTCGGACGCAGTATTACTTTGTCCCTGTGGAATTCACACAGGTTCTGCTCTGTGGACAGAGCCCCCAACTCGGAAATCCTTCTGGCTGATGTGACGGCCACCAGGAAGGCTACCTTAATGGACAGGAAGTATAGCGAGACCTGCCTCGACGGTTCGAAAGGGGGTTGAGTGATGGCTGTGAGGACGGTGTTCAAGTTCCAGGATGGGAATCGGTGCACAGACGGGGGAGCTATTGCGTAAGCAGCCCTTAGGATCTCCCCAGCTGCCTGCTTCTGGCAAAGCGGGCCCTAGCCCCCCCTCCTAGGACCGCCCCCAGAGCAGAGACCTACCTAGCCAGGGTGGAAGGCCTCAACCCTTGCTCTAGCCCATCCTGCAAGAACTCTAGCACCTCCGGAGTGGAGGGTGTCCTGCTAGTTTCCGCCTCTGGTGCTTCTCCATTGGAAGAAACGTCTCCAGGCGGCTGCGTAGATCCTGTTAGTCGAGGCCTTGCGAGACGCCATGAGGGTTCTGATCACTCTCTCCGAAAACCCTTCCGATCTCAGGGCCTCCCTTTCAGTAGCCATGCCGAAAGCTGAAAGTACCCAGGATCTTCATGCAGAAGCGAACCCTGGCTGAGTAGGTCCGGCCGGTCCAGGAGTTGGAGGGGGAGCTGTGTCTGGAGCTCCATGAGGTTCAAAAACCACGGGCATCAATATGGGGCAATAAGAATCACCCTTTTCCTGTGCCTCCCGATTCTTTTTACTACCCGACCCAACACTGGGATTGGTGGGAATGCATATGCTAGGCCCTGGGGCCATGGTTGCAGCAGGGCATCGATCGCCAATGCCCCCGTGTCTCTGCACCTTGAAATTCTCGCTGGATGCGAACAGGTTGATAATTGGGGTCCCCCATCGTCAGGTTATCCAGTTGAACATGTCCTGGTGTAGCTCCCACTCTCCCGGATCCAGAACCGACCTGCTGAGTCGTTCCACTTCCACGTTGTCCACTCCTCTGATGTGAATGACCCTGATCGAGGTGAGTCTGGGTTCTATCCACTGGAACAGGCGGCACGCCTCTAGCCGCCGATCTCTCAACCTTGATCCCCCTTGGTGATTGATATATGCCATCGCTGTGATCTTGTCTGTCTGCACCAAGACATTATTTCCACGCAGGTCGCGCTCAAACTCCATCAGTGCCAGGCGGATTGCGCGAAGCTCCAGGAAGTTGCTGCTGCATGGTGCTTCCTCGCTCGACCACCGGCCCTGCGCCTTCTTGGAGCCCGTCAGCGCCCCCCATCCTCCGAGGCTGGCATCTGTCGTCAGCGTGATTCGATGAGGTATCTTCAGGGGAACTCCCTGGTGAAAGCGGGATGCCTCTCCCCACCATGAGAGTTGCTTGGCTAGAGGTCTCGGGACTGTGACGATTTTGTGCTTTCGAGCCATGACCTGTCCCTGGTAAGGCCTGAGGAAGTTCTGCAAGGGCCGAAGGTGAAGTCTGGCCCACTGCAGCTGGTCTATGCAAGATACCATCGTACCCAGGAGCCTCGCCAGGGCCACGACCGATGCCTTGCGGTCCCGCAGTGCCCTGGACAGAGCGTGCATCAACTGATCAATGCGTTCTTCCTCTATCAAGACCCGATTTGCCGCTGTGTCAATTATCACTCCCAGGTGGGGGAGAGCTCTGGTTGGCACGAGATGACTCTTGGGTAAGTTGATCATGAAACTGAAGCTTTGGAGAGTTTGCATAGCCACCCGCAGATGGCGGATCGCTGCAGGGTGGGACGCCGAACGGATCAGAATGTCATCCAAGTACGGGTAAGCGTGCACCCCCTCCTGGCGATGTCTCGCTACCAGTGGCGCCAGCACCTTTGTGAACGTCCGGGGGGGGGGCGAGGCTAGCCCAAAGGGTAAGGAGGTATACTGCCAGTGCGCACCCCTGTAATAAAACCTCAGCAGCGCCCTGTGCTGCCGGGCAATGGGCATGTGCAGGTAGGCGTCCTTCAGATCTATTGAGGAAAACCAGTCCCCCAGCTCTAGAGCCTGCACAGTCAACTTGAGGATCTCCATCCGGAACTTCCTGTGCCTCGTGAACTCTCTCAGGAACTTCAGGTTGAATACTGCTCGTGCCTCCCCAGTCTTCTTTGGGACGAGGAACAGTAGGGAGTACAGGCCTCTGCCCCTTTCTGCCACTGGGACCGCCTCCATTGCTCCTAGGTTGGCAAGCCTTGCTATGGCCGTTTTCACGAGCCGCCTCTTCACAGGATACCTTGAGGCCCGAGAGGCAATGAATTTGCTGGGTAGCCAAGTCCAGGAGCTCGATGCGGTATCCCTCTTTGATTACAGCCTTTACCCACTCGTCCTGGATGCGATGGGCCCATATGGAGGCGAAATGGGTAAGGCGCCCCCCAAGAAGAAGAGGACCCTCGAGAGGTGTGGCGTGGCCATCATTGGGGATTCTTTGGGCCTGGCTGTCTGTTGTTGCTGCGTCGTGGCCTGGCGTTGTCGCTGGTCCTTCGTGTGGACCGCCAGGCTTGCGATACTTGTCCTCGAGGGAGGGCTGCCGAATCTCGAGCGAGGGTGGCGGCCGCCAGGTCGACCCGGGGTAGGGCGAACAGGGGGGCCTTCTCCTGGAAGGGGTAAAGGTTGGCCGGCCATTTTCGGGAGCCTCCTCCTCTTAGCGGTTGATCCCAGGCCGACTTGGTGACGGCCTCGAATGTGGGGGGTATCAGCAAGCAGGTGGGTGGCTTCTTGGGTTTGAGGAGTAGGTTCCCTACTGGGCCCTGATTCTCTGTCGCGGGGGCTTCTGCCGTTGGAGACAGGCCTAGGACGTCTGACTCTGGCTATAGCTTTAATTGAGAAGGACCAGGTTGAACAGCCTTTGTTCCTCCTCCTCCGAGGACTCTTCGTCTTCCGACCATTCACCATCCTCTGTGGAAGAATTGGAGGTATCTAGTGGAGGGTGTCTGGGTCTCTTGGACCTGTTAGACCCCTCTCTAGGTCGTTTGACCTTGAAACCCTTGCGCTCCAGCAGCCTGACCAGTTCCATCTCCAAGGCTTCTCCATCGTCCGAAACAAATTCCGATCAACCCGCTGATCCTCTTGTGGATCAGACCCCCTGGTCGCTGGGTGCGTGCCCTTGTTCACGCTCCTGAAGTTCCCTTTGAACCCACCGGGCGGTCATTTGTACACTTAATGTGTCGATTGTCGCTCCGAGTGAGTTGAAGAGGTCACCTGGATCTGTGTGGCCCTGTGTCTCGCACGTGGCTTGTAGGCGCTGAGCCGGGCGCTGCGGCGACAATTGCGGGGGGCTCCGTTCCCAGGTGGTGCGCATCTCCTGTGCCACGGGGCCTTGAGGTCGGTCCAGATCCAGTTCTCTCACCCTCTGCGCTCTTGTGGTCGCCATCCTGGCCCTAGGAAGGGGGACCATTGAGAATGGTAGATTAGAATTTATTTTATTTTTTTAAAACAAGATGGCAGCAGCCTGTCCTTGTGCCAACAAGGCGGCGGTATCCCTGGGCAACCAAGATGGCGGCGCCCATGGCTGGCCCAAAATGGCGGCACCCATGGGACCCACGTGGGCGTGGCAAACGCAGAGCCAGCCTCACGCCGGCTCCTGACAGAGGAGAAGGGGCGGCTGCTCAACACCCGGGCAGCAAAAAGATGCCGGGGCCGGGAGAGAAGCGGCGACAAACCCCCCCGCCCCACCTCACGGGGCCAAGGCAAGCTGCGGGGTCTGAGAGCGAGAAGGCATGGCGGCCGGGAAAAAGCAGCGAGCCAAAACAACCCCCACCCCCCTGCAGGGCCACTGCAAGCTGCGGGGGCTGAGAGAGAGGGGGCACGACAGGCCCGAGGGCGGCTCCTTGGGGAAGGCAGCTGCAGTAACCGCGGCCGGGCAGGCAGCATCTGTGGCACAAACACACACACCCTCTCCGCAGGGAACAGAAACCCATCCCCTCACAGATTCCACACGGTGGGGAAGGGGGCAGGGAGGAAAGGGGGGAGGAGCCCTCCCCAGACCTGCGGCGACGCGAGGTTCTCCTCCTGGGGCACATGGCAAAGGGTTGCTGGATCCAGTCCTGCTTTGCTGAAGCCCACATGGCATTGCAGAACCGCCGCTCCACAGCCCTCAGGGCAACGAAAAGGCCTCCCTAGGTCCAGCCCTAGAGCGCGGCCCGGAGGCTGTCCTGTGGCAGGGGACTCCTATCCCCGCGGGGCACACCCCCCCCCCGCAGTCCCATTCCACTTGGCTGAGGGGGGGGGGGGAGGAGGAGGAGGTAAATGCCCTTACCCTGAATATGCCTTCCAGCTGCAGCGCACCAGACCAGGGGCGGGTGGCTGGCAGCAGCGGAGCCTGCTGTGGGACCTTAGCTCCTGGTTCCCTTCCCGGGAGAGGAGGGGGCAGGCAGGCTCCCTTCCCAGCTCAGCTCAACCCAGACTCCTCAAAGACGGAAGGGGAGCGAGCGATCCCTTCAATGATGATAATAAAAGAGCTCCCTGTTGGTTCTTGGGAGCGGATTCAGCTTCTGGTCACTCCAAAGGCAGAACTCAAACTGGAGAGGTAGGGAGTGTCCCGCACCTGAGCCGCCCACAAATTTGAATATTTGAGGTCTGCCTTCTGAGTCGCCTGAATCAGGACGCACCCAAGCTAAGGAGTGCCGAGCAGAGAGCTGAAGGAGAAAGGGCCTGAAGGACCCTTTCTGAGCATGCTCAGCGCTTTTCAGAGATGGCGCTGGCAGCATCAGCAGGACAGCACCAACTCTGAAAGGGCCATTCAGGTGCTTCTGAGCATGCTCAGTGGTTGGAAAAATTCAAGCTTACCAGCTGGAAAGAGACCATGCATCGGCATGGGACCCCTCTGGAAGGTAAGTAACCCACCCTGACCCCTGTGGTAGGCCCCCCACTCTCCGTTAATTACCCCAACCCTGATGCACACACACCCCACCTCGGAACTCGGCAAGTCTTCACCAAGAGCCCAAGGAGCAGCCTAAACACTCAGCTCGCTCCTCGGAGAATACTCCCAAGATGGTGGGGTTTTTTTATTATTCAGAGCAGCCCTAACCTTGTTCACAGGGAAGCTTTGCAGTACGACAGGAGCTTTGCAGACAAGGAGACCCTTTCTGTAGAGACTCCCTCCTGATAGCTTTAGGAATAGGATCTGAATGTACATGTTCCTTCAAAGACCTGATGGAAAGAAGGAAATGCCAGTGATCTTCCCCAGGTGCATAGAGCCTCTGCTAAAACAAAACAAAACCTGCTTAGCTACACCAGGAGAGAGACAGGAAAAGCACACGTTCTCAGCATCTTCCCTCCTTGTCTCTGTTGAGAATACACGGGAAGAGACAGAGTGGCTCCATGGGGCCCCACAGTAGCCTCTGCTGCCTCGTTTAAGAACTTATGAAGCATTTTACTAAAGCTAGTCCCTCCAAGGTGTATCCTTTCCAGGCTCAACAGCAAAAGCAGATTAGTCTGAAAGAAGTTGAGTTAACACAGCAAAGTGCCACCCTGGGTTGGAACACCACCAGGTAAATTCAAGCAGCAGCCACATTAGAGAATCCACGCAGATGGCTTGCAACACAGATCACGTTTTATGGGCTTTACGGAAGTGACTAAAGGGATTTGTGGCCCAAGTCCCAGCAAAACGTCATCACTGCTGGGCATCCAAGCTCCTTTGGGCAACTTTGTAAGTTTTGCCCTGGAGCTGAAAAATCACGAAGGGGGGAGCGGGGGGGAGAGACAGCTTCTTACTTCACTGACATGGCTGAAGCAGAACTGGGGGGCAAGGAAAAGTTCCTCTGATGCAATGATGGATGATACTGCTAAGACCAAGAATAAAAATTTCTCTGAGGTTCTAGGCATTTGCTTACAACAGAACTTCCTTTTCAAACCCTCCTACGTTTCAGGAGCAGACATAGTTTATGAGTTAAGAGATAGAAATGCCGTTTAGTGCAAGTGATTGTGGAAGGTGCTGTATTGGGACCAAGCTAGCTATTCCCAGTGCACGCCCATATCTATGGGAATGAACCCCATTCTGGAGGCCAGGGGAGGGAACGCCAGCAAATAAGCACCCCTAATTTCAGTATCCATCTCCATGCTGTAGCCACTGAGAATGCCAGTGACGTTGCATTTGAGCTTATCAGACATTTGTACTGGGGGCAGGACCACCAGGAACTGTTATCAGCATCCCGTGTGCCACAACTTTCATGCTTGCTTTTGCCCTAATGGTGGAAGACTGAGGCTCAGCATCTTCAATACATCACTGTGATGGTCTCATTACACCCCCCAAAATGTTCCTATTGATGGTGCAAGCTTTTATAAATAGCTCTCAGAGAACAGGACTCTAGCCAAGAAATTATACCACCACAATTTTAAAAGTTGGGTTTTTCGGTTTGTTTTTTTGGTTATGGTGATAAAGATCACTCTGGATTAAAAGATCTCTTTGCAATACACTGGCTACATGTTTACAGTAATTTAGACACAATGGGTTCGATCCCAAATCCCTGAATACACAGCTTGGATGCGCAGAGTTTGCATGCCAGCCATATAGCCCTGCCTGCACAGGTGCACGCAAGATGCGAGTGCATGGTTTTTCGCGGCTTGTGGGGTTTAGGATGCACAGGGCCCCGTGTTTGTTGTGTTTTGTCCACCGGCAGCAAAGTGGGGCAATGCAGAGAATGCAGGTCCCTGAACGTAACAGTTTTTGTGCATGGTCAAATCTGTGGTCAATGAAGTCCCTAAGGCCGAGCACATAGTTCCCCTTGCCTAGTTCTTGAGGAAACAAGGGCTCCTGTAACCTTAACAGCACTAAATCTGACAAGCCTGCCTAAGCTTCGTGGCTTGAAAGGACTTCCAGGAAACCTGCTGCTGCTGCATGAATGGATTCTTTGAATTATAATGTTTTCTTGTGATCAGAGCAAAGGAGGATCTAAACACAAGGATAGAAGTGTTGGGATTAAGCATGACTAGTGCTAAGTTACAGCAAGACAAATTTACCAAAGTACTTCAAACAGCCTGGGGCAAAGCAATTTACACCCCAACCCCGAGAAACACGTAAGCTTCAAGAAGAGCAGTCCTTGGATTCACGTTTTGCAACATGGATCCTTCTCCACATTCGACATTTGCTTTTAGTACCTGCTATGAGCTAATCATTTCCCCCCCTAATGTTATCAAGTCTACATTTTAAGCAGCACAGGCACCGAATTCTCTGGAGCACTAAAACCACCGTGCAGGATCGTGTTCCTGACACATCTCAATTATCCTTCCCTTTAGTACCAACAGAGTTACTGACCACTATTCCTCTGAACCTGACGCTTGAAGACTGCTGGAGGGTCAGACAATGCATTCTACGTGAGTCAGCATGGATTCAAGTTCCACCCTGACAGGTTGAAGTCAGACTTGGCACTACAGAAAAATCCCTCAGACATTTTCCCTATGAAGCAATAAGTCCGTTTTGCTCTAGAAATACAATACAGAACACCCAGGTTCTCTATGTAGTGGCATAAAGTCTCTCTGTACTAACCCAACTGAGAAAGACTATGGAAATTTCTTAACATCTTTTACACCTCCCGAACATTCCACTGGAGAGGTAACTACTGAAAAGCAATGGTTTTTAAGTCCAATGTGGACAGTGCCGTGCTGGATTTAGCGTTCATTCCAAACTACCTTAGATCCTTGTGTTTTCCTGATTTTTGTCCCAAGATGCCGCTCATATTTTTTTTCCAGCAACTGATTTTATAAAGAAAGATGCACAATTTCCTCGTACAGAACTACAAATCCTTTCGGCAGCTCCTGTGTTTTAAACTCTTGGGGCACTAAATCAGCATGATCGAGCACCACGGTCACAACTGGTGTGTACGCTGTACAACAAGCATGCCATTAAATGGATGAGCAGAGGCACGGTTTGTGCGCTGTCCAATAAACTAAAGGATCTCAAATAAGAGTAAGATCTTTCTATAGATCCCTGCTGTTCCAAACACTATTAAGTTGCTGAAAATCTCAAGAATCCACTAACAATTCAACCCAGTGCAAACTTTGTAACAAGCTTCAGCTTAACAAGCTGTGAAAAGAATTTTCCTGCACCTAAGGGAACAGCAAGGAGGGTTTGAACTAATCCACTTTTTTTTTTATCTGCACAGGAGATGCAGTGTATTAAGGCGAGTCGACACATTCTGGGTACTAATTTTAAGGAATGATTGAGTGGATATAGCCTTTAACCCAATCCTTGGAAACACTAACTTAGCTGGCCACTGGGTGCCTCTACTGCACCACATTCAGCTGTTACTTTGCTGATTTTGGTTGACAGCTAGAGTAGTTCCCCGAGAAACAGAGACCAGCCGCTATCCTGTACGCAGAGAGAGAGGAGGAGCGTGTAAAATTAAGGACAACAAAAGGGAAGCACACTCAGAAGCTAGGCAGCTGGTTCATTTCTAGACAAATACAAATATGGTGCTGGGTAGGGAGAAAGCCACCAAGCCTTGTCTGCAGCTACAGCTATGGAAACACATTAAGCTGCAGGGTAAGAACCAGCTAGGCCAGTCATTGAAGGAAGCAGGCTAGCAAGCATAGCATTTTGCACTGACAGCTCTGACTGTGCATGCATTATTCAGCCTAAACAATACGCCTGCGGCACGCAGATTGTGTGCAGGTATCCCTAAAACATGTGTGCACTTGTGTAGAACAGGGAGAGAGAGTCATGGCTAGATGGCTTTAAATTTAGACCTTTACTATTATACTAACCCCCCACACTCCCTAACACGCACAAACCCAAGGCAATTAATCAGAACCCACGTAGCTGGCATTATTGAAGCCCCCACTAAATGTAATCTTAGCTACTACCATTTAATCTAGCTGCAGCACTTTGGTTCAATCTCGACAACAATTTCAGAGTTACAGATGGGGAAACAAGTCCAGTTATGGAAACGAAAGCTATGAAGAAGATAACACACTTTAAAGTGCTCACAAATCGAGTATAAAAAGGGGAGCATGAGCCACTTGAAGTTGTAAACAAACTAACCGCCCCCAACAGATTGCATAAGGAGGTTATAACCTCCAATGATACGGGAGCACACAAGGACCACGGGATTTTAATTTGCTTACACTTCAGAAGTCCCAACGCGCTGACCTATAGGAAGCAATACAAGACAATCTTCACTGCATCTCCTCCTACGTTATAAGAGTGTAACTAGAGTAACACGGACATGCAAAAGCATTTGGCTAGCCCTGCTTTTGCTAGTGTCTCACACAGCAAGAAATGTCAGTGACTCAGGACTTTCACAGCATAGGAGGGGGGTGGAAAGGCATTTTAGAAAGCCATTTCCTTTGGAAGCAGTTAAACCGATTGCAGCTGCTGGACTGTGTACTACTGTTGCTCTCCCTTAAACTACATACATACTTGGCAAACGAACCCAATTGTACGTATTTAAGTTAGTTTAAGGACAGCGTTGCCAAGTCTCAAAGTTTCATCCCAAGCAACATTTGTTTGAACTTCTTCTTAATGTGCCAGGATCCAAGTCTGTCTTCATTTTATTTTTTTAAAATGAAATGCGTTCATGGCTACAGAGAAATGCTTGATAATTACCCAAAATAAGAAGGTAAATAAATAAATAAATAAATGAAAGGAGGGGTCAAGATTTATTTATAAAAAATAAATGATGATTTTTGCAAGTTGGACTGATAGTATTTCTGTTTAGGGATGGTAATACAGAATCTACAAATCCTTTCACAGGATAAAATATAAAAGTCTATTTTCTTAATTGACCAACACAAAGCCCAATCTCTAGTGTTATGTTCATTTTTCTGTGTTTGAAAGTCTAATAAGCTAAACGTTATTACAAAGCGTTCTTACCAACTTCCAAAGTACTGACACTATAGAAGTCAAATACGAGGAGGGGGAAACTGCATGAAGCCACAGGGATGATAGTGCTTTAGAAAATGTGGTTCGCTCTCATTAAAACAGTCCATTAGTGCATCTCTTGGTCAGACAGAACTTCCCCCACCAAATCCAGAAGGAAAAGACTTAGTGTACCATAGAGAATGCAGGATTTAGCCTCTACAAGCTTTCTAGATATGGAACTCAGCAGTTTTAATGCAGATTTCATCGGCCAGGTTTTAACTTCACATTTCTTCTGACACCAAACTGCAATGTTGATTCATGGTAGGTGAACATGCCCTACTTTACGTACTTATGGACACAGCACCAAACCTGTATACCCTATGCAAAAACTATCATTTCTGCCACGGAGAGAGGGGGGAGGATGTAAAGCCTGCTTTTTATAAATATGCCAGGTGTAGTATTAGTGCTGCACAAAAGCTGCACCACCCCCTGGGCCTTAAGAGGCATTTAAGGACGTGAACGAGCCATACTGCGCAAGGGGGATTAAACAAAATACAAACGGTTCACAACGGTCCTTGTTAAGTTACTCGCACACGTGCACGGCTACAGCGCTGCATATGCACACCGCCTCGGTTTCAGAGGAGCAGCGCAGGGGGATGTGGAAGACCCAGTTCTGCAGAACCTGACGAGAATCGACAACATGGCACTGGACAGGCACAGACAAAGCCAATTTCCCGCGCTCCCGTCCCTCGCAGGTTCGGCTGCCAGCTCTCGGCGGAAGGCTTCGGAGAACTGAAGCCAGGAAGCTACAGTAGCACCAACTGTAAATATTTACTTTTTACAGCAAATCTAAGTATGCACCAGTGTGTTTCTCCAATGGAGAGGGCAGCCAATTTGAATCCCTTGCTTCTCTTCCACACGGTACATTGCAGTTCCAAAGGGACTCCAGTCAAGACAGAGACATACGTTACCTTAACATACCGCCAGTGTCCTGCTCCCAGGCTCTCCACCTGGTAAGAGTAAAGCTAGCAGGGCAAGGCAAGTGACACGACTAACTACAATCAGGGGGCAAAACCCCTCCACTCCAAATAAGAGTCTTCCGTTGCAAGGGGCGTGTAAATACCTGCAACGTCCCCCTAAAAACAAAAGAAAAAGTGACTGCATGATTGATTTTATTATTATTATTATTATTATATTCACATTCACTAACTCTTAAAAGTCAAAATCAGAAGAAAATAAATATATATATATATGTATATATATATATATTTGTATATATTTCAGCTGGAATTATGTCAATTACATTTTATTAGCCTAACACCTTTTTAGGTATTCACCATACAAGTATAAAGCCCCTTCTTCCAAAGTCTCAGGGGTTACTATTTAATTGCAGCCCAAACAGTCAATCAATGCAGTAAAAAAAATTAAAATACTGAAAATGGATGCTTTCTCCTCCTCTAGATCTCCAGTGACACACCTGCTACAGTGTGATGAGGTCGACCAGGTTGCCCTTCGGAGGAGTCATGTTGTCCGGAAAGAAGTTTACTAAAGTATCAAAGAGGTGAGTTCTTTGCGCGTAGGTATGGTCAACATCCGAAAACCCTGGAGGAAAGATAAAAATCTCATCATGTGCCCAGTAAGATCTTTCTTTTTGGTAAACTGCTTGGTAGGTGGTGACAGGGGTTGGATAAGGGCTATTTAATAATCAATCATCATCATCTTTATTTTTATATAGCATCCCCCCCCCGCCATGGCACTCAGAACGCTTTGCATATAAATAAAACACACAACTTTTAATTCTCACAACAACCCTGTGAGGTAGGTTAGGTTGAGAGAATATTGTGACTGCCCCAAGGTCACCCAGTGAATTTCTGGCTAAGGCAAGACTTGAACTGAGGCCTCCCCCTACCTCCCGGTCCAAGAACTGTGTACACAGCATGATCTAGCTAATCCCCTCCACAGGGGACAGCTGCACTGGCGGATGGCTCAGCGGCCACAGTGCCCCATCAATCTCCATGCAGGGGACAGAGGATGTGTGTGTGGAGTGGCACCCACAAGCAGCAGGAAAGGGGCCTCAGATCAATGGGGAGGGCATCTGGGGTCACAGGAGCCGCTGCACCCCTGCCCGCCCCCGAAACACCTAGGGCGTGAGAGCCCCGGCCAGTACCACATCTGACCCGGCTCACACCGCAGCACATGGAGCGGTGGAGGAGGGGCAGGGCCTCGTGGAGTACTGCCCAGGGCTCTCACACCCTGGGCATCTCGGGCGCTGGCCGGATGGGGCTCCAGGGACTC
Organism: Sphenodon punctatus; assembly: GCA_003113815.1. Lineage (NCBI taxonomy): Eukaryota > Metazoa > Chordata > Lepidosauria > Sphenodontia > Sphenodontidae > Sphenodon > Sphenodon punctatus. The sequence continues at coordinate 685,369 of QEPC01011928.1, read as the reverse complement.
CAGGTGGCCAGTGCTTGTGTCCCTGGGGCTGCTCTGAGCAGGAGTGGAGTACACCGGTGGGGCACGCCCAAGGGGAATCCCTTCCACGGGCTATGCCCCCTTCCCTACCACCAGCGCGGGGCCAGCACTCTGGTGGAGAGGATGTGGCCATCTGGACGGTGGAACTCTGCTTCCACCAGCGTTCACACATGCACGCCCCCCCCCCGCTCCCGGCTGCTTGCTGCTCCTTGGCCCTCCGCCGGCACAAGGCCCCTTGCACTGGCGGTAGGGCCGAGCTGGATCACGGGCTTAGTCATTACACCACACTGGCTGAGGGTGGGTTTCTTAAAGGGACAAAAATGTATTTTTATGTGTTTGGGTTTGTTTGTTTTAATCTTGTATGTCACTCTGAGCTTTAGAGGAAGGGCGGGGTGCCGTATTTAAATGAATAAATAAAATAAAATGTTCTAAAATTCTATTAAAGTCAGATATATTTTAGCAAGCTAAAACCAAAAGAAGAAAAATAGGTTTGCTAAAAATGGAACTGGAAATTCCAGTTTAATATTAACATTAATAATAAAAACAACAATAATAACAATAAGCACTGTCCTGTGCTCATTTACCTTGTCACATGAAAAACCTTAGCCACAGCTGCCAGTACAGAGGATTTTTTAAAAAATTATTTGTGGTGTTATTATTATTTAAACCACCTCTTACAAGTATTGCTGACAACATTATCTAACAAAATCAGCACAAGCTCCTTATCTATTAGGCTATGCAGCTGGGTAGTTTTTTTCCCTACCCCATGAACTCAGCTGCTGATTTGGTTAATAGCAGCTGTCGCACAGCTGCTGAGCTCAGGGATTTCCTGGAAGTGCAGGGTTATAGGATCAGGTGTTCAGCAACACGTCTCACTTTGACTCGTACTTAGAGACAATATTTTAGACTAGAAAGGGAAGCAAGTAGGTCTGCATCCTAATTTCTTGGTTTGGGGAAGTTTCCACTATTGTTTTCTTTTCAGAATGCATGACATTCTGTCCAAAGAGAATGCGTGACATTCTGTGTAGAACAGAATGAAGTCAGTCCCTGGACAACTGCACAACTTTATCATCGCTAAGACCTGCGTCTGCGTTGCTGGATTCCAAGAGGACATGACAAGTTCATTTGTTTTGACCAAAGTATCCGCTCGACTTGAACAACAGCGTAGCCCCAGGTGCAGAGGGGGCTTGAAAACGCTCCACAGGTTTGGGGTTAAGGGTATAAAAGGCTTTGAAGGAGCAAGCACTTATGGGTGAGAAACCTTCCTCCTCAAACTATCGAGAGATTGCTTTGCAAATTTAGGCAGGAGAGAGGCCAGCACATCTGCACGCTTGGTAAGCATCATCTTGGGCTCCCAGCAATACTCACCCAGAGTAGTGAAATCTGAGCCGGACTTGAACAAGGCTGAGGCAAGAAGCTGAAACTGAAGAACAACAAAAACAAGAAGTTAGCCAGCTGTCTTCCAAAAGGAAACTAAACTTCTTGAAAGTTCAGTATCTGAAGTTGACCTTCAATTTTCCTCTTCTGCAAGGTACCACGTTGGAAACTCATGCTTACTTGATAGTTCCCATTATTATCAATGTTTATATAGCACCAGCAATGTATCTAGCACTTTACAGTCATCAATTATATATGGGTCCCTGCCCCAGTGGGCTTACAATCTAAGAAAGATGAGACAAAGAGAAGGGGAACAAAAGAAGAGATAGCAAGACCTCTACGAAGTTGCAAATGCACGTGCTTAGCTTAGTTACAGGGGAGAAGGGGGATTATCAGAAAATCAGGGAGGAGACCAACGGGATAAGGAGCGAGGAAAAGAAGAGGCGGCAGGTTTTCAGGAGTGATCTGAAGGTTGGGAGGGAGAGAGAGAGGGAGCAGAACAAATGCATTCAGGGAGGGAGTTCCAGGCATATTATCGCCGGGTCTCAGTCTCTCTGCTCCTAGACTAATTACCCCCCACCCCCAGCCCATATCTACGTCATTTCAATCTTTTTCTTTGGTGGCAAGGCACCCAAAGTATAGAATCCTCAATGTAGCAAAAACATCCTATACACAAGAGAAGTAGCTTTAGAGTTTCATAATGAAAATATAGCAGCATGCAGCATGATTTGTTCCAAGTGCAGTCCTGTATCTTTATACCAACCTAGACACATTTTAATAAAGAAAGCATCGATTCAGAGTTCTCCTAATTTGGGCTTTTCTTCCAGGATTAAGGTAAAAGCCCCCCACTCTACAATATTGGAGGAGCCACCTGTTATAAAGTGAATGACAAGAGCTGCTTCTGGCTCCAAGAAATTAAGGCCTGTATTCCTGGAATTTCCAAAACATCACCTATTATTTATATAGCGCCAGCAATGTACCTAGTACCGTGCAATCATCAGAGAGGTACACTGCCCTTAGGGACTTACTATCTAAGACCAACAAGGGAGAGGAGACAAGGGTGAGGGGAACATAGGGAGAGACCAGGATACATTCATGAAGTTGAGCGGTCGCAGGTGCACACAATGCTTGGCTTATTTACACGGAAGGAGACCTTGGATAAGAGGACAGCATAAGGCACAACAGTCTAATCTACACCGCGAGTCAGAAACAGATGCACCTGTGTCAAGCACACCAATCTGAGTGCTGTGCTCCATTCATCCCATTAAACTTGGTGCCACCAACCAATATCCTAAGATGACGGAGATCTAGGACACTTCTTTCCCAAGAAGAAGAAAAAAAAACCAAAACCTATTAGCAACCCCAATAGTCTCAACAGGCCGCAAGCTTAGTAATAAGTAGCATGTTTTGAGGGGAGTCGGAGAGCAAGTTGGATGGGTGTGTGTGTGGAATGAATGCTACAATTCCTTCCCCTTCTTGGGTGGGTGTGGGATGGACTCCCTTGGCCAAGGCTACAAGATGATGTGGGTTGGCTATATTTGGCTATATACATATTTCTGTTTGTTTTGACTTGCAGTTACAAGCACTGGCCAGACCTCACCCCGTTGGTCTGGTGCCCCGTTTTAAGGCCATTCACAAACCAGAACGGGGTTGAGAGGACGGCGAGAGATGATGAAGGGGCTAGAAAGCAAGTCCTATGAGGAATGGGTGAAGGAACTGGGTATGTCTAGCCTAGGAAAGATTATGGGGAGGCGTAATAGAAGTCTGCAAATATCTACGGGGCTGCTACCAAGAAGACGGCGGCATAGAACTGTTCTGCATGGCTGCAGAGGGCAGAACTAGGTATAATAGATTCAAATGACAGGAAAGGAGATTTCAGTTCAGATATCGGGAAAACCTTCCTAACATTAAGAGCTATTCAGCAATGGAACAAGTTGCCTAGGGAGGCTGTAGGCACTGTCGCTCGAGATTTTCACAGAGAGGCTGGACCGCCATCTGTCAGGGATGTTGTAGCTGTAGTCATTGTGCATCCAAGATGGCCTTGAGGTCCCTTCCAACTCTAGGATTCTAAGCAAGCCTAATCCTTCCCAGAAAGGGAAGGGTATAAATTGAAAACCACCAAACAGAAGTTGGCAATAGACCGCATGGAACTAAACATCAAAGCATCCAAGAGCTGATCTTTCATTAGAATTTTATAGGAATCTGTATTTAAAAAAAAAACAAAAAAACACACAACATTCCCCCCACCCTCCGCCCAATTTCTATGCCATTGGTGGCATGTTCCAGTCTGGGTACTCCAGGGTTGGCAGTTAAAGGGTCAGCATGTGGCATCCAAATGGCACAGATGTCTATGAGTCTTGGAGACCAGCAAGCACCCTCCCATACAATACCACGGCATTAGAAGTCAGCGAGTAACGTGTTTCCAATAAGGTCAGACCCATTTCTGACCAAAAAGCTGACAAAAAGCAGCCACAGAGGCTCCAAGCTAAATCACAAGCAGGATCACAGTTTTTCTAAAGCGGCTAGAAATGCAATTAAAACCTGCTGTATTGGTGAGTGGCAACCGGAGCAAGGCTCTGCGGTGGATGCGCAAAATCATCCCGATGGCACACTAGGATTAACAAAAAAATGGAATTCAATTCAATTCAAATTTATAACAAAAGCCAAGGAACTGGGGTGCCATGTTGCCCTTCGTTCGTGCCGCGTTAGACAAAAACGCAGCTCCTGGCCAAATGCAGTTTCTCAAGAGCAAGCTGCTTATTTTCTTGGGTGCACAACTCGTAAACAGCTGAAAAGATTTACAGGCAATGGAGTCAAATTTAAAACTAGAAGTTACTCCTGCCAGACTGAGACCCTTTCATGTGCAGCACTACCCCTGAAATTTATGACTTATAAACATTAAACACTGACCGGTCTTAAAACACCAAAAACTACTCTGTAACAATGAGTTGGGGGCAAATCCCAACAGGCTGCTGTTTTGCAAAACAGTCCACTGGAAAAATGTTGCTGGATCAAAGAGGAGGAGTAGAAAGGAGGAAAGGCAAATTCAGAAGAGAATCGAGACGCACCCCAGCAGACAGCAGCCCAAGGGAATAGTCTTCCGCCTTGGTAGCAAATAACACCACATCTCCATTAAAAAGGATGCCAGGGCAACGCATAAACATCTGTGTTGGGAGGCACAATGGAAGCAGTGCCTGAAATCGGGCACTGGATCCAAGAAACTGCGTCAGTGTGGAGAAGAGCCCAAGAGCCTTTTGCAGACACGGCCCGAGCCAAAAGCCAGCTCAATGCAACCAGTGGAAGAGAAGCCAACATCAAGCGGAAACGTGGCTGGCCTTGCCCACAAACCACTTACAGTAAAACTGCAGGGCTTCAATAGGACTACTCCAGAGTAAGGCTGCTTGCCCACGTTCTGTAAGGGGCAGGGACTAACGTGAGTTTAACTCCCCACCCACCCCCCGATCGTGGGCACAGGAGGTTTACCATTATTTTTCCATCCTCCTGTTAAATTCAATAACGTGATAGAGGGCTGGAGCCCTGCTCTGCATTACTGAATGCTATCCCCGCCCCTGCAATCAGCGGTTTCACATGACTGCACTAACCTACTTGCGTTAGTCCCCGTCCCTTACCGAATGTGGGCAAGCAGCCTAAGTGGTTTGAAGACTGCAGCCCCTAATCCTGAAAAAGATGGTTCAAGCATCCCTATAATTCACCAAACAGTATGGGGAGGTAGAAGGGGGTGGAGAGAAGGACCACATTCAGCCCAGGAGCAACTTTTCCCAGCACAATCAACTTGGCCTTTTGTAGAGTGTGTAACCGAGTTGACTTGTTCAGAGTCTTTTCGAGATGGATAGCAAGCCATCTCAGCATCAGCTGCGATGAAAGGTGCTACGTAGATAACTATCAAGTTAAAAGGGAACAGGAAATGATTTTTCTTCCCATTTAATTTTAGCCCAAAGAGAAGCAAAGATCTGAAGGGAGCGCAGTTCGATAAGGTGCAAACTCACACCTGAGAAGAGTTATAGCGACAGCTAAACTAGAGAAGGATTGGAAAGCACTTTGAACATGGAAAGGGCTATAGAAATGATTTTTTTTAAAATTTAACAACTTTGGCACAAGAACCTGCCAGGCCAACATAGCGTGGAAAATAAACTGCCATCTATTGTGCCTATGATGAAGTAATCAAATGTAAGTAAGCACTTGTGAGATCCTGTTCCCCGTAAACTTTTTTCAGCTTTATGTCAATTTCAGCACTCCTAATATGTATATGTTCAAGTTTATTTATTGATGGGTTTAATTTATGATTATTATTGTATTTTATATTTGTTTTAAAATAGGTTGTTCACTGCCCTGAGCTGTCAGTAGGCAGGAGGGGGCGGGCTATATATTTTAATAAATAAATAAATCCGCCTCATACTATGGATACTCAGGGAGGGAGGAACGGCGGCAATAACCCCACAAAAAATGATTTTTTTTAAAAGTTATTGCTGGAATTTTTTCTCCCTGCTTAAAGTAATGTAAATGGCTGAGCAGGGGGAATAAGACTCGGGGACAAGAATAAATGTTATTGAAGCTTTTCACACTGGATTGTTAGTGAATTTGGACAGGTCAAATTCTCCTCACCCCCCAGATTTACAACGGCATCTGCACTGACTTCAGGAAGTTACTCCCAATTTAAACCAACATCAGCAAAAGGAAAACAAGTCATTGTATCAATCTGCACAACCTACCCCTACCTTCTGGTTAGGTTTCATTAGGCTCCCACCCCAATCCCAACAAGTGTTCCGTTAATCAAGGAGCTTCTAGGCTTTAATCCCTTTTATAAAGGATTATTAGATATACTGGGGAAAGATAGTTTGTGATTCCTGCCCACTCTAAGGAGTGTATTGCCCCATTCGCATAATAAAGCAAAGCAGAAGGGGCATCAAACTTAGTCCTGGGACAAAGCAAAATGTGCGCACACTGAAAACCAAGGCAGTAGGAGGCCTCGGAAATGCTTTCAGCTAAAGTGAGCAAAGAAAACAAGCATTCTGGAGGAAAGGTTATTTTCCTCCCCCTTCCTGAATTAACACTATAAAGGGGCAGAGTGATGTCTTGAGAACAAAACTGATATTAAAAGGGGTGCCCTGCTCCAGTCCCATGTAGCTCATACCCAATCTTATCTGTGCAGTGAAGGAGCAGTGTTTTCCTTAACCAAGCACAGATGGATGAAATCACACAGTGGCATGCACCATTTGAGAGAGATCAGCAGTGTATTAGTGTCACGGAGGAACATAGGGTCACACACGTGTGATACTGGCCTACATGTAGGCTACAAGCATAGTAAATATGTAAAGCAAAAGGTTCAACATGCATGTAATGTTACAATTGAAAACTGTAAAACTCAAATCAGGACGGTGACACTGACCAAACTCCAGGAAGTGGAGACAGTTAACAGAATGTGTATTGGGAACCCTCGCCAGATAGAACCCTATGGAGATGCAAATGGATCTTCCAGGTTACTTTCCATGTACGTGATGGACCTCAGGTTTCTCCAAGGCGGGAAAGAGAAGCAAAGGGCTCAGAATGGTTATTTAAAGAGGGCCATTAAACCATCTTCAGAATCGCCTGGGCAGAGTCATCTTGAGCAACTGCATCTGCATCCTGAATCTTGCCAGCAAGCAAGGCTGGAAGACATGAACTGAGAGGCATGATTTTGCTTTCTACCAACTAAGAGATCAGTGCCCAAGTCATTCTACACCTACGACTGAGGAACCAGAACTTATGGACCTTTGTAGGGTAAGATCCTTATTTAGGAACCCAACCAGTATAGATTATGAAAGCGTTCTATTTACCTTTGATTTCTAGTGCCACTCTGTATCAATGATCCTGCTTATGTAAATCAATAAACTAACTTCTTATCTTTATGAAGAAGTGGTAACATTGGAACACAAGTGAGCAACAAGGGCTTTCAAGCTCTTGGGACCCCGGAGAGAAAGTCTGTAAATGGGAAGGATCGGGCCCTTGGGTAGAAAAGGAGTTGTCCCTGCTGCAGGATTGAATCAGCCAGAGAGAAAACGGATTCAAGTGGGCTGTAAACAAGGGAAACTAAATCACTCAAACCCAGTAAAGTGGGGTGCGGACCTCCAACCCATGACAATTAGCATTAAAATGAAGATCAGATTTCTGTAAGAGATCCACGGTAGGAAATCTGTGACCACATTACAGAGAAGAGGCTAATTAGCTTTAGTCTTTACCTCTTTTGTCTCCTCAGGGTCTGAATGATCCACAGTTATGTACAAGTCGTTCTGTAAATATTTCAGTGCACTGAGTGGATCTGTTTGAGCCTTCTCTTCAAACCTGTGAAAGAGAGGACAAATCTCGCATGTAATTACTGGACACACCGATAATGGGACTCACTAGACAGGCCCCCCAAAAGTAATAGATGGGAGACAAAGAAGTTCAAATTATATCTTTTACTAAACCAACTTGTGTTATCGAGAGCTCGTTTTCCCTACATTTCTTTTAAGACTCAGTTGCTAGAAAACCTCTTGTTAATTTGTGGGAGCAAAACATTTGCAAACAAGTGTCTCAGGACTCCATGGTTAAAGCTCATGAATTTTATGCCAGCTCAGGTCTCTTGACCTAGCAGTCAACGTTCAGAAGCAAGGTTTAAAGTTAGGTTGTTTGGAAGAAGCTATGATCAATAGTTCAAATGGATTTTCTGAAAAAACTTGGGAGACTCCCCTTCCCCAGATTAAGGTTGTTGTATTATTAAAATAGTACCTTACAAGCGTTGGTTAGTTTTGCAAGCTGTACTAGGTTCTGCAAAGGGTTGACATATTATTATTATTATTATTATTATAAACATTTGTATAGCGCCAGCTGTGTACCTGGCGCATTACAGAACAATAAGACAGATTGTAAGCCGTAGGCAGGGACCGCATCTAATAGACACGGAGGGGGAAGACAAGGAGAGGGGACATAGGGAGAGACAAGGGATAAATAACATTCAAGCAGATGCGAAGTCCCAGGTGCACGTGCTTGGCTTGGTTGCAGTAAGGCAGGAGTCTGCGGGGAGGGCAGACAGTAAATATTGAGAGGAAAGTTCTAACAGGCGTCGGGAAAGGCGGCGAGGAAGAGGTGGGTTTTGAGAGGGGATCTGAAGGAGCGGAGGGAGGGGGCAAGGCGGATGTGGGCAGGGAGGAAGTTCCAGGCATGGGGGGCAGCAAGGGAGAAGGGACGAAGGCAGTTAGGGGAGCAGGGGAGATGAGGGAAGAGTGAGGGAGGGGACAGAGGAGGAGCGGAGAGCACGTGTAGGAGTGTGTTAGGAGATTAGGGCTGAGAGGTAAGGGGGGGCCAGGTTGTGAAGCGTTTTGTAAGTGAATACCAGGAGTTTGTGAAGGATGCGTTGGGGAAGGGGGAGCCAGTGAAGTGAGGAGCGGAGAGGCTACACGTGGTTGAAGTGACGGGCTGAGTGGATGATCCTAGCAGCGGAGTTTGGGATGGAGATAAGGGGGGACAGGTGAGAGCGGGGGAGGTCAGTAAGGAGGAGGTTGCAGTAGTCAAGGCGAGAGAGGACCATGGCGTGAACAAGGGTTTTGGCTGAGGAGACAGAAAGGGGTGAATCCTAGCAACGTTATGAAGGGCAAAGCGACAGGACTTAGAAACAGAGTTGATGTCTTAATACCCAAGCCCCTTCTAGTCTGATACTGAGCAACAGGATTAACATTTCACAAGGGGAGACTGAAGGAGAATGAACCACAGGAAAACGGTGTGCAGTAGAGTTTGGTTGCAAGGGGCAAAACTGAGTCCCCCGCACAGAGCCAGGAGGAACCTCTTCTCTTCCACTTCTGCATGAGGTGAACAGGTGTCATCCAGGTCTTCACTTTAATAGCAGACATTTGGCAAGGCAGTGGAGGACAGCGGGGCTTTGTCTGGTGCTAGGCCATTCTGTGACCCCCCTCATTCCACCTTTGCAGCCATTAGTTACACAAGTTAGGAAATTAGAAAAGTCAAAAAAACATCGGTGTCCGAGCAGGCAGTCCTCGGGTGGCAAAGGGCAGGAGAAATTAAACTTGTTCTTGAAGCAATGCAAATATGAATTGCAATGAATGTCATCAATTTCAGATAGACCCCTCAAATGTCCACCTGCTGCTACCTACAGCAGAAATGCTCAGTGCCTTGCCCAGGCATGGGAGGAGAACGCCAATAAAGAAACAGTTAAATGACCAGGCAATTCAGGCTGATTTCAGATATATTGCAGCGTGTAGGAGTGCCCCATTCTATAGTATGTTTAAATATACGTCGGGGCTTGAACCTTATTTGGTTTTGTTGACTGACTATAGGTTACGTAGAGCCTTGACTCTTCTACGTTTCGATTTACTACCGACAAAGATGTTAGAGGGGAGGCGCGATGGTACTCCATACTGCAATAGAATTTGTTCCTGTTCATTAGGGCAAATTGAATGTATTGTTCAATTTATGAATTGAATGTATTGTTCCTTTGTCCACTTACGGCACGCTTGCAAGAGCTTTATTTAACCTATGGGATCGCTGCCAAACCTTATCTTTCGCCCCAACAGCCACTGCAATTCTGTGCCCTGGCTAGATCACCCGAAACAATTATTAATCTTGCCAGGATGGCTTGGGATCTTTGTAAGCGGTACTTTTAATAAGATTTTGGTTCAATCTGTTAAATAGGGGCAACTTGCCATATCATGATTTTAAATTTCTACGAACTAGTTTAATTGGCTTTTCTCCTTCGTTAATTGGAGACACCCGTTTGTATTTTAATATTTTTAAATTGTTGTATTTTTATCAATTATTACTTCTTTTGTTCTACTTGGCCATGGGTTTCACCAGTGCCTTATTAATAAATAAAACACAATACAAATACAGCATAAAACAGGCCCACGTTTTCAAACAGGCATGATCAACAGTACACCTGAGCTTGCCTGTGTACACGTATCTGAACGTCAGGCCCTTTCTCCTTTTCCCTGAAAATCTGAATGAAACTGTTCCATATTTTCAGCGGTCGATCTCTGTACACACACTTCCGCAGCAATGCAGAGCACAAGAAAATGCTGCTGTCCTCCTAGGGGATTGCTACATAACCATATATAGCCAACTCCCAGTCACTAAATATAATAGGAGTTCTGTTCGACTAACAAAGCTGCTCCTTAGTAGAACGATTGTTGCGAGTATTCTATGCCATCCATTCCCAAGGACTGAGGGGAGCGGACAATACGATACAAAACAATACAATTAGAAAACAATACAAATGAAGAATAACTGGTGTGGAACCTACTGGGATTTCAATTAACTCAAGGGAAGGGAGCTCAGGGACCTTTTCCCTGAAAAGGGCCCTGTGGTTAATTTTTATTTCACCCCTTTCCAATGCCTGGATCTGGCCCAGGAATCCAGTTTCCGCCCACAAAGCATTGAAAAACTGAACTCAGGGGAAGGGAGCATAGAGGTAGGCAGGCACCCAAGGAGAGGGGTCGGATTCATGGCACAGACCCATGAACTGAACCCTCCTCTTCCTGAGCGCACCCCGGAAGTACCCCTGCCCTCAACTTCACGCTCCTTTGGCGTTGTACTACTGTTCTAAGCAGCCCCTGGAAGGGAAAAGGTTCCCCATCGCTGAATTAAAATGGAAGCCCTGGCAGCCACAGCTGCAACTTCACATTCTTACTGTTATGAATAAACTACAAAAAGGTAGGCTGGGAGGAAAGCATGGAAGGCTCCTTCCTAGTCCAATAACCCCAAGGAAACGGAGCTTTCAAGATAAATATTTTAAAGGAACCCTAAAAAGTTAACCCTGGCCTCGCCTCTCTCCATTAAGTTGCAAAACAACCCTAGTATTTTAGGATTAACTTGTCTGCCTAAAAATATCTCACCCCCCCTAGGACCAGCCATGAAGATTCACAATTGGGGAATGTTTCCCTTCACCCTAACGCTGAAGATGAGAATGCCTTCAAGTTGTATTATTGCTAGGGGCAGACAGCAACAAGAAGAGTGTGCTCTCCTCAGGATGGTGCCCTGTCAAAGCACTACAAAGGCACGTGGCTCCATTCTAGAGTGTGCGCTACTGTAGGTACCTTGTGATACGCTTCAGAGACCCAGCTCTGTGAAAACACTAGGACTCAGAGAGAGAAAAAAGGATTCCTGATATAAAGCAAAAATCTGAGGGATTCAGGAAATATCAGATTGAAAAGCTGTACCGTGTCTTTTTTTTCCATTTTCCATTTAATTTATATCCCACACTTTTTCGAAAACGAATCAAGTCGGCTCAGAAAAAAAATACATTCCTGGGTATATTCCCACACAGGGGACCCAGCTCAATACAATATAACAATTAACATAATATCCTAAAAATACATTAACATATTAATCACATTTATCGCCCCACTATTATCTCATTCCAACACCGCCCACACCCGGGCAGGTCCCACAATAATCATTCCTGTCCCCTGCTGCCACCAGGGAAACATGTGGCCAGCTCCACCCCTCTCTCAGTGGAGGGAGCTAGCCCCACCATCTCCACATCAAAAACCCCACAATCCATACAACATCACAGGGGGTTATTGCCCCCTTTCCCCCTCCGAACACCAAAGGGCCCCGCGGCCTCCGGTAAGTTGTTTTTTAAGCCGGCTGGGGGGGGGGGTGTCCAAAATAGAGGGAGGAGAGTAAGCGGCCACAGCCACTTACCAGTCTTGTTTCTCCCCCAAGTGTCTTCCTTGAACCTGCCCCCCCTCTGGTCGCCATCGCCGCCTCCACAAATGGCAGGTGGTTGAAACTGACCGGGGCTTCTGCCGTCTTTATCCCGGAAGGTGGGAAGGGTCCATGGTGCCGCCACCATCAACTCTCTCCCAGCTGTGTCTAATCAGTGTCTAATCAGGAAATTCTGCATTGGGAAGAGTTGCCAGGAGAAGGCTGCAAGCCTATTACTTTCCTATCTCCCCCCCGCCCCCAATGTGTTTCATTAATATAATGGGCAATTAAAAGGATGGTTTCTAGACCTAAAACAGGTACCTAATTTGGTACCTGTAGGGATTGGGAATACCCACATTTTCATACTGTGTTGGGTATCAGGTACCCAGATACCTGAAAAATCAGTAATTCCTGTAACCGATTTTCTGGTTACCAACCAAAAAATTGGGACCAGAAGTCAACATTCTGAGACATCAGGTACCCGACTCGGATCATAATCAGGTACCGATCGGTGCCTGATATTTTCAAGTCAATTAGGTTTCTAGAAATTTTATGTGTATGCCCATTTAAACTGTAATGGTTTCCTTTAGTGTTTTATTTCACCAAATTAAAATTCATTCTCTCCACACTAACATTTTGTTGATCTGAGTCACTGGGAGCAGGGAAATGATTGCCATTAAGATAGACCTGGTTTTATGTACACTGCAATAGTAACTAGAGGCTTATAGCCTGAATGAAAACTTGTAGAACAAGTGGATGGATAATTCTGGACAATTCACTTAGCCATTTACTTAACAATGATGCTGGGTGGATTAGCTAACAAATAACTTCGCAATTTGGAGGTCGAACATGCTGCATAAAGAATAGAAAGAGACCAACTGCTCCGCACCTGCACCATTTCGATTGCTTCCTCAGAAGTAAAATGTTAGTCAACATTTACGTCAGGAATCCTACTCTACTCCCAGAGATGGCCCTCACCTCAAAACCTATTAAATCTGTTGCCTAGGGACTAAGTAAACTGGAAGAACCTCTTATTCTTATTCACGGTCACACAAGCCTAATTTTCAAAGTTACTGCTATAAATAGTGCACATAACAAGAAGTACTTGACACAAACAGGGCATAGGGGTCAAACACGCATACACAATTTAGATAACTTCTTTGTAAATATACGCTTCATGGTAGATCTACATTTGTACAACATTTCGGCAAGCATGCCACATCTGCAGAGGCCACATGGTTTCATTATCACTAGAAGCCACAAACTCACTCCCTACCCTAGTTTAAGAAAGAAAGAGTCCTTGGTTCTCTTGAAAGATGACAAGAGGATATCTTGAAAAGCAGCGTAACACAAGGGGAACACTGAGCAATGACGGAAGATTGTATCCATTGTTTAGGGGCACAGGAAGGCTGGGGAGGACCTGGGCTCAGTCCACAGTTACGGGCCCCTCCAAGGGTGAGTTGGAATGGGGGCTGGGTTGGGGTGAAGGAGGGTTGGTCAGGGGGGAGATGGTCAGGTTGTCCGGGAGAGGCTACAGGTGCAGATGACTGGGAGGGGCATGTTCCCACCCCACCCCCTACTCTACCCATACACATCCACCCCTACCTTACTGTCTCTAGCAGCGGGATACAAGCCTGCTATGCCACTTGCCACTCCTGTTTAAAGCCCCTGCAGCACGCGTGCACGCACTGGGACTACGTTTCCCAGCATGCTAGACCTAGGCAACATTGCTGCCCCAGCGAACATGTGTGCGCACATGTGCAGTGGGACCTTTAGATGGCTGCAGCAGAGGCAGCATTGGGTGGAGGGGGGAGCAGTGTTCCTTCCCCCATCCCCCTGGCTTTGGTAGCAGTGGGGTTCAAACGGGCTGGGGGGGGGGGCAGCCAGTGGGCTGGTGCTGATTTGCCATTCTAAACCTGGGTCTACCGGCACCAGCTCCAACAGTCAGTGGGGGAGGCATCACAAGTTCCAATTCTAGGCCCCAGCAGGCCCCTGGGCGCAACTGAGCCCTCCCCTCCCACCCCCCAACTCCTATGCCACTGCCATTGTTCTCATTCTTCACCAGGGACCCAGTTGACTGCATTGCTGCAATTTGCAGTGATTGTTGCAGAATCAGCCAATCCTCGCAATGCCAGGCTGAAATTGCAGTGACGCTGCAGTGGGGACTGTCTGCGGGATCTTTAAATCCTGGCTCAGGCATAAACTTGTCGCCTGACCCCAAACTAAAACTGCTGCTGCAGCTGCCGTCTGTCCAGGAGGTGTGACCATGACCCGAGGGCAAATAGGCCCCTGGGAGATGAATTGTGGGTGGGTGGGGTCTGAAGGCCCTGTGTTTGGGTGAGGGGGGTCTGGGGCTTTAATATGAGGTGGGAATTCTGGGGTGCTGAAATTCCAGAGGATTTGAGTTGTGTTTGATTAGAAACGTTGTGATTCTATGTCAAACCTGTTGCAAATTTGCTTCCCAGCATGCCTACTTATGCAAATCAAGTTAATTATGCAAATATTAATGAATTTGCAGAATTTAAGATTTTTTGGGGCAGTGAACTCGGGTCTCTGTCTTTCACCAAACCAAAGTATTTCTGACATTCCTTGTGAAGCTCTCTTAATCCAACCGTAATCATTCCACTTCTTTTAATAATCTGAACTCTGATTATTTTCATCTCCAATTACTCCACCTATAGATGTTCCGTAGAAGAGTCCCCATAACTTTTGAAGACAAAAAAAAAAAAAAGATGTGACAGTATCTTGGAAACTAATGACCTCTTTATAGAACAACAAGGATGGTGAGAACTATTCATATAATTGAGCAGGTTTTCAAAATCATGAGTGGAACGGAACAAGTAAATAGGGAGCTGTTATTTGCTCCCTCTAAAGATACCAGAATTAGGGAACACTATGAAATTAACTGGCACCAAATTTAAAACCAATAGAACTTTTTCCCTCAACATACAATCCAATTATGGGATGCGTTGCCAGAGGACGGTTCATGGTGTGGCTGCATTTGAAGAAGGATTGGGTCATTTCTTGACGTTCATAAATTAGTCAAGTTGGTAATCTCTGACAGTCAGAGGAGTGTGAAAAGCAGAAAATGGATCACTCCATTATGAACTGTTGGCTACTTCTCAAAGCAATTAAAAGGTGGTTGCTGTTGCAGACAGGATGCTGGGCTGGATGGACCATTGGTCTCACCACAGTAGGCACTCACAGGTTTTCTTTCAGCTACTCCAGTGGTTCTTAAAAAAATTCTGCATAACCCCATTTTAACAACAATCAATTATCACATATGAATTGAAATTGCAACTCCCATTTGTAGGTGGCATGAACCCACCTGGGGTCATAACCCCTGGTTTGGGAGCCCCTGAGCTACTCCCAAAGCCCACTGGAAAAGTCATGGCTTACAAGAAAATGGCCTTGTGCTAATATACCTGTGCTTCCTTATGAGGTATTTGCAGTGTCTAAGCAGATATTCCTTTGACGGCCGGCAGAGCTTCAGCGACCAGAAGTCATCCAACCTCATCTTTGGAGAGCAGGATTTGCCAGGATTCCCTCCGAACAGATAGTGAACCTGTGCAGGCGAGACACAGGTTGTTTACGTGTGGGTATAAAGATTACCTGTACATTTGGTAAGATAATAGAACTGAAGCACTTACTCTAGGTCTCTCTTCCTCTCCAGCTACTATTCCAAGCTATTATTATTATTATTTTATATACTTCTTCCCTGTCCCTCCTGCCACAGGCAGCTCGGGGCGGCTCACAAAAGCATAAAAAATAAATACAAGATATATAAAAACATATAAAACAATGGCAATATAAAAATACTGTTATCAGTATAAAATATGTAGTGTGCCACCAAAAAACAACAAAACCCAGTAACCCTCCCCTCAACCCAATGCCTGAGGGAAGAGCCAGGTCTTACACTGATGGAGGAACACAAGGCGACTCAGGCCGAGATGGACCTCAACCGGGAAAGAGTTCCACAGCACAGGAGCGGCCGCCAAGAACGCCTGCCTGTCTGTTCCCACTCGTTGACCGCAAGAGCCACCTCAAGGTTGGACTACTGCAATGAGCTCTTTGTGGGGCTGCTCTTGGTGACGGTTCGGAAGCTGCAGCTGGTGCAGAATGCTGCAGTCCGGCTGCTTACCGGCACTGGCTGCAGAGAACATATTCAGCCGGTGCTTCGCGTTCTGCACCGGCTGCCTACTGTCTTCCGGGCCAGATTCAAGGTGCTGGCTTTAACCTTTAAAGCCCAACTCAGGCTACGTCGCGCTTATCTGAGAGATCGCCTCACTCCCCGGGTCCTGGGGCAGTCCCTGCAGTCGTCTGGGCATGCTCTCCTGGAGGTCCCGCATTATTGGCGGGTTCAGACTGGCCGGAGAGTGTTATCGGNCTGCATCGTCGCTTTAGAATGCCCTCCCAGTGGAAGTCCACCTCAGCTCGGATCTTCTGGCCTTCCGACATAGTTGTAAGACCTGGCTCTTCTGCCAAGCATTCTGCCGGGGGGTGGGGGGGAATAGAGGAAGGGGGGTGTTAGGGGGGGTTGTCTTTTGTTGCGGGCCTGGAATATATTGTTTTATACTGTAATTAATAGTTTAAGTATTTATAATATTTGAGCTTAATAGTATTTTAACTGTATTTATGGTTCTGTTTTGTAAGCCAGCCCGGGAGGCCAGAGGCAAGAGGGGAAGCGTATTAAATAGAATAAAATTAATAATAATGTAATTGGGAGAACGCACTCCTGGCCACAGCCGACACCTGGAGATCCAGATGCAGCTGTGGATCAAGGAGCACCCCAGGCTCCTAGCCTGAGATGCCAACATGGGGCGAACCCGGTCAACAACAGATAATACCCCCACATCCAGAACCGCAGACCCACCCATGAGCATCACCTCCATGTTATCAGGATTCAGTTTCAATAGGCTCAAACTCATCCAGTTGACCTCAGCCATCAAGCACCAGGAAAGCACCAAGACTGCAGGGCCTATGTCGGATGAAAAGGACAGGTACAGTTGTGTGTCATCAGCATACTGATGACAACGAACTCCCCCATCTACGCATGACCTCCCCTAATGGCTGCAAATAGATATTGAACAAGAGGGGGGACAGAACAGAACCCTGCGGAACCCCACACGGGAGACCCCTGGGAGAAGATGTAAAATCTCCCAGAACCACCCGCTGTGATCTACCCGCTAGGAAGGACTGGAACCAGCATA
Organism: Sphenodon punctatus; assembly: GCA_003113815.1. NCBI lineage: Eukaryota > Metazoa > Chordata > Lepidosauria > Sphenodontia > Sphenodontidae > Sphenodon > Sphenodon punctatus. The sequence goes on along the minus strand of QEPC01011928.1, from coordinate 668,069 downwards.
AAACCGTGCCATCCACCCTAGCAAGGTCCCACAGACGAGTCACCAGCACTACATGGTTCACTGTGTCACACGCCGCTGAGAGATCGAGCAGAACCAGCAAGGTCAAATGACCCTTATCCAGCTCTACTCGTAGGTCGTTGACCAAGGCCACAAGTGCAGTCTCAATGCCACATCCTGGAGGAAAACCGGACTACAAAGGATCTAGAAAAGCGACAGTCCAGATGTGCCTGTAACTGACAAGCCACCACCCGTTCAATAACCTTCCCTAAAAAAAGGTTGGCGACAGGCCCATAGTTCGCTGGGGCATTAACGTCCAATGATGGTTTCTTGAGGAGGGGTCGGACCACAGCCTCCTTAAGGGACTCCAGTAACCTTCCTGCCCGCCCCCTCAAGGAGGCATTGATAACCTCCGTGAGCATTATTACCAACCTGATGCTTTACTGCCTCTGCAAAAAACCTAGTGAGAAAATGACCAATTCAAGGTTACAGCTGACCAAAATGAAGTAACTCTGCTATTGGAGCATCATGCTTTTCCCACTTTATGAAGAAATATTTTAAAAGCATATACTGCTTCTAAACTCTGTCACCTTTTCTAAAACATTCTCTGGATTACTGAACCTACTAGAAAACAAACCTAGATGATAAAACCAGAAACAAAATAACTCAATGTGTACATAAGCAAAAGTCTGTGTGTTGGATTAAGTGTCCTATTGTGATCACCGTACAGGTTATTTGTCTGTAGACTGCAACTGTTTGAGAATAATAATGACCTACTGAGGGAGAACTACATAAGGATATTTCTCAGTGCGCAGCAGCAGTCAAAAAAGCAAACAATGTTAGGAATTATTCGGAAGGGGATAGAGAATAAAACTGAGGCGGTCATAATCTTCCTTTTTTAGAGAAAGTTATTGAACGGGCAGTGGCACTGCAGCTCCAGGCGCATTTGGACAGCGTTGGTTTCCTGGATCCTTTTCAATCTGGGTTCCCCCCTGGCTATGGCACAGAGACAGCGTTGGTGGCCTTGGTGGATGATCTCCGCCGGGAGATGGACGCAGGATGTTAAACATACTTGATCCTGCTAGATCTCTTGGCCGCATTTGACACCGTGGACCATGGGATGCTGCTGAGACGGCTGCAAAGGTCTTGCAGGGGTCTGGACGGGAATGTCCTAGGGTGGTTCCGCTCATTCCTCTCGGGAAGAAGCCAGCGGGTGGTGCTGGGGACTGAAGCATTGAGTCCCCGGGCTTTGACCTGTGGCGTTCCACAGGGTTCGATCTTGTCTCCGCTATTATTTAATGGTAGGTAAATGTAGAAGGGGCCAGTTACATGCAATCCCTATCTAACATCAATCTTAGGAGGGCTTTCACATCTATACGCCTCCAGACTTTGGAGTCGGAAGTGTGGAGGGGGCGTTATTTGGGGATTCCTTGGGTAAATCGAGTTTGTCTATGTGGGCAAGCAGTGGAAGAGGTATTTCATGCACTCTTTGATTGCCCTATATATGAAGCCCCACGGGCACGTTTGGCTCAGAAGATACAAACACACCAAGAGGCTCATAGGAGGCAAAAATGTATCTTTTTATTTGGGGATAAAAACTGTGAGAACACAGAGCTGGCAGCAACTTTTGCTTGGGAGATGAACAAATTGAGGAAATTATTTATCTATAATATCACCTCCGGAAAAGGTTATGATGGAGGGAGGGTTTGAGAGTATAGTGAATAATTGCTATTAAGGAGGTTGTCAAGTGGCCATCTTGGATTCTTTAAATTTATTGAAAGTAGGAGTATGGTTGTTGTTATGGAGGATATCCTAATACTGGATTGAATTGGGAACTGTTATAT
>QEPC01011928.1:635110-664575 GCA_003113815.1 Sphenodon punctatus | reverse complement strand
AAAAGGTACAGAGAAGGGCAACAAAAATGATCAAGGGCATGGAAGGGCTCCCGTATGAGGAGAGGCTTGGTAGGTTGGGGGTCTTCAGCTTGGAGAAGAGACGACTGAGAGGAGATATGATAGAGGTCTATAAAATCATGAGTGGTGTGGAACTAATAAACAAGAAGTTATTTACCCTCTCAGCTAGTACTAGTACTAGAACTAGAGGACACTCCATGAAACTCATGAGTGGCAAGTTTAAAACAAATAAAAGAAAATATTTTTTTCACTCAACATATAATTGGGTTGTGGAATCTACTGCCAGAGGCTGTGGCAAGGACCAGTATTAAAGCTGAGTTTAAAAGAGGTTTGGACAAGTTTCTGGAAGATAGATTCATTAGCAGCTATTAGCCAGACAGGATCAGGGAACATGACGGGAGCTGAGGGAAAACAACAGGGAATGGATCCCCCATTGTGACCTGTTGGGTGCTTCTTCCAAGCCACCGTGATTGGCCACTGTCGGAGACAGGATGCTGGGCTAGATGGACCATTGGTCTGACCCAGTACGGCACTTCTTATGTTCTTATAGCAAAGCACTTTGAACACTGAAAGCATTATAAATGATGAGGATGATAATAATAAATTAATAATAATAATAATAATAATATTATTAAGGCTATTCACCATGTTCAAAAATCTAAAACAAGCAATGAATGACAATAATTAGACACAATTACAATAATCCATGACTGGAGATACTGAAATCAGAATTCACAAATCTAGAACTATTAAGCCATAGCCACCAAAACAGCAGAATAATAAAATTATAGAATCATAGCCAAACTTGTCTTGATGCAGGAGGCAACTAAGAAAAACAAGGCCACATCTTTCATAAATCACAGGGTCTTTTGAAGCTAAGAGATTTTATACTCCTGGGAGGGGAACATTCTGGCCGCAAGGAGAGGGATTAGCCAACAGAATCTGTTTGCCAACATTTATTATTATAAATGGGGTTTTACATTGTTTTAACTGAAATTATGCTTTGTTTTAATGTTTGAAATGTTTTAATATATTGTGAGGTGCCCCGAGATGCCTGAGGCAGGAGGGGCCGGCATATAAATTGTAAAAATAAATAGATTAAATGCCACTCATGGGTCAAATGCATTTTACAGAATGAGCATAGGCAATGGCCTGCTTTGTAAAAAAGGAAGACCAGGGAGACTCCACTGCCCATTGCACCATTGGTCGGTGTGATCGGAGCCACTCAATTTGGAATGCTGCACCCAAGGGCTTGGTCTTCATCATCATTACAACCACCACGCTTACCAATATACCTGGCACTGTCAAGACATTCATTAGAGAAGGGTCCCTCCCCAAGGGGCTTACCATCTAGGAAAGACAAGGGAGAGCGGAACAAAGGGGGAGACATTCCAGACGCTAAGGCATCACAGGGGCACCTGCTGAGCTTAGTTACAACAGAGAAGGGTACCCTGATGGAAGAGGGAGCAACAGTGACCAGACTGTGGAGCTAGGGAAAGCTTGATGGGAAAGGTGGGTTTTCAGGAGGGATTTGAAGGTGGTGAGGGAGAGGTGAATACGTTTCAAGGAGCAGGGGGATTCGGGGGCAGGTGAGGGTGGCGACGTGAGAGCAGGTGCGAAGCCACTAAACGTGGCAGAAAACAAGTGTGGACCCTTAATACGTCCTATGCTTCCAATATGAAACGTGCTGTTCCATATATCTCCTCTACTCATCCCTGAGCTCCCAGCAAACATGACCCTCAGGCAAACATCTGGGCACCCATTCAAACTCTCAGAGTACTAACTGGCTTTTGGATACAAAAATAAATGCAGCTTGTGTAGGGGAAACCTTTTGGTGCCTTTTTCCCCCCAATGTACTTGTGCAGGTTCAAGAGAATTGGGCAATTAAGTGATGGCACTGGATACTGTATTAAGTGTCACAGACACACAGACTAACTCCCAATTCCTTCCTTAGTGCAGGTCTTCCAGACATCCAGCTTGCTTTTCAACCCTACTCTTCCCATTTTACAGATGAGGAACTGAGGCTAAGAGAGTGACTTGCCCAGGTTCTAGCATATTAGTATGCAAAGGAAGAAAAAGTTCAGAAATGTATGTATGTTTGACCAATTCATTACTTCCACGTTTCCCTCTCTGAGGAGCCAGGAACTCTAATATGAACCCATGTCAACTACACACCTAATCTCTCATCTCACACCTGCATGGGCAAGTCAGAGTACTCAATCCATACCTTGTGCAATTCATCATACACCAGCTGATGGGCAAACCGGGGGCAGGGCTCCTCCTCCTGAAGGCTTTTATTTGGATTTTCTTTTGCTGCTTGATCATTCTTGTAGACACAAGACCTGCAACAGTGTTAATTTAAAAAAAAAAATTAAAAAATAAAATAAACCACATTCCAAACTTTGTCAATAGTGGCTGCTGCTCGGACATGTGCTTACTGAGGAAAAGACACACACAGGAGTGGAGGATTAAAATCAGCACTGCATGCATGCAAAGTAGGACACTGCTCCAGTGGAAATTCATTCTCTTGTGTATATTGAAATCCTCCAGTCTTCTTATTATGAGCCCTGTTCCCCAGCACCGTGCAGGCTCTCTCAAATCTGGTTCTGATTTTTAAAGCATTCCTACATTGCACTGCTACTTTCCTCCGCAGAGTGTCAACAAGGGAAAGCCCAGCCTAGCACAGCAGGAGCCCCAAACAAGGCATTTCCTTGCCTTCCCTCTGTCCCGGAAGCCAGCACGTTCACATTCGGAGGGCGCTTTCAAACAAGACGATAGCCCATTGGAGTCTGTGTTCGATCTGTGCAGCCCACACTCACATGCTTAGCATGCTCAGTCTATGAACGCGCAGCCCCCTAGGTGTATTGATTGCGTTCAGCGCCCCGCCCCACCAGCACCAGGGAGAATGGGAGCGGGGCAAAAAGCGGTCGTTCCTCAGATGTCTTAGGATTTTCGTCTGTGGCTCTACAATGCTGGCGGACCATCCGTGTGGAGGTGCTGCGTGCAGCCTAATTGACGGGACACCGACACGTGGGCACACATCAGCCTGTACTGGCCCGCACAACAGGCTCCGCAGGCTCAGAGGCCGCGCTGCAAGTGGGGGCTGCATGTCCGGTGGGTGGAGGCCCACATGACCAGTGAGGAAGAACACCTACTAAATGGGCAGGTGTGGGCTATCGTCTTGTTTCTGAGCACCCACAGAATCCTAGAATTGTGGGTGTCGTCCATCATTTTGGGCGTCCTTGTCCTTCATTTAAGGAACTCTGGCCGGCTGAGAGGTAGGTTAACAAGGTGCTACTCCTGGCCATGTCGACAGCCTGCTTGAGTCTGGGTTCAATGCGTGCAGAGCTCTGGCCTCTATTTCTTGTGTTTGGGCAGCCCGCAGCTTCCAGGTTTAGCGTGACAAACCCAATACCTAGGTAGGGAGCGGGCACTCAGAACACTCTAGGCTTTTTTGCCCGTGACTCTATGGTGCTGGCGGACTTGTTCACACGCGTGGCTGTATGCAAGCTAACTGACAGGACATGGACACAGGATAGCCTGCATTCACCTGCACGGAAAGCTCCAGAACCCCGTCATGATGTCCCCCACGTAGCCGGTGGGAATAAACCTAGTTATTCGGCAGGTTAACACCCACCTGGTGAGGGCTATCGTCTCATTTGTTAACACACTTACAGCACGATTTTCAACTTCTACAGGAAAGGGGTTAAACAAATAATTCCTTTAAGACAAAGTTGGGGAACCTTTCTTCCTCACTTTGAACATTAGTACAAGCTCCACAGGCCGCATACAAGTTGGGAGTGGAGGTGCTTAAAGGGGGGGGGGCGCTCAGGAAGGAGGGTCCATACTATGGATCTCAGGGATGTTCCCTGGATGCTGTTTTTCAGTGCTTGGGGTAGGAACTGAATCCAGGGGGCCAGATCCAGGAACTCGAAAGGGGCTACATAAAAATTAACTGTGGCCCCCAGGCCTGAGAGTTCCCCGCCCCCACCTTAAAGTGCCACTTTAAGCTGACAGGGTCAGTGTATGCATGCAGGAGCAACCTCTTTAGAGGGGTAGATTTGGTCAGAAAATGGTAATTTGCAGGCAAGGAAGAAGACTGTCCTGTACTCCCATTATACTCAGTTCAACACCCTGCACCTGCCGGGGCAAGGATTAGCAAGCAACGATGAGCAGAACCGGCAGAAAAGAAAAAAGAATTAGGACGTCGTGGTCTCCAGGACCCAGTCACTTAAAGCTGCAGCCAACAAGGCCAGGACATCAAGTTTATAAAATGCTTAGCAAATAGATGACTCTGTCCCAGCCCTGCAAGTTCTCATAAGAAAAATCTGTTACTCTCCTAATTAAAACTAATTGAATAGACTCCAGCAAACAGGGGTTTTCACACATTGCTCTGAATGAGGGCTGTGAACAGGGCTTTCTGGCAGCGCCAGGATTTGCAAATTGGTTACTGTACTGAATTACTGGCATCTTAAACATTCAAAGCAAGCTCAGCCCCATTAGGAAGCACTCGGCTCCTTGGCTATAGGGATGGGGAAGGAGGGTTCTACGAGGAGTGGGTGGGAGGCTGTTGGGGTTGGATTGGGTAGGTTGGGGGNGGGGGGGGGGGGGGGGGGTTTCCTGTATTTTATTTTAATTGTATTATTTGTGTGTTGTAAACTGCCCTGAGCTTTCAGAGCAGGGGGTATGGGGAGGAGTATAAATAAAAATAAATAAACCAAAAAGGAGTGGTAACCAGTGGGGGACACGTTGGCTCACCTTTTCCTAACGATACTATATAGGAAATGCTTTTAGCCCATCCCCTGGGGTTGTGAAATCTACATGAACTCTCATGTGCCTGGCCTGTAAACTCCTGGTCTTCCCATTCATGACTCTTCGTGGCCTTGCTCATCTCAATCTCTCTCTTCACCTTCTGCTACATTTCCACCACCTCTGCTAACCCGCCTCGCTCAGTCCAGAGTCTCTGACTCTCTAAACCATCTTTGCCCATTCTCCCATGCTGCCCCCTATGCCTGGAGCTCCCTGCTTGAACACACATGTTCTGCTCCCTTGTAACCTTCAAGTTCCTCCTAAAAATCTACCTCTTCCATCAGGCCTTCCCAAATCAATCACACTCAAAAACGGCTTCATTAAGCTTCTCCTTCTACTATCTCATCTTTCAGGTTTCCCCGTCTTCCTTGTAACCAAGCTAAGCACGTGCACTTGCATTTCTCCCCTTGCTCATTCTCGATTTAATTCCCTTTGGCAGGGACCTGTAGATATGGTGCTGATCAAATCAGAATAAGATACCTCTCTGCCCCCGAGGTTTACAGTTTAGGATGGACAAGAGAGGGAAGGAAAGAAGACAGGGAAGGATGGGGTGGTGATGGCCAATTGGATTGATACCACGCTGCATGGACAGTAAAACGGGAAATATTGGTCAAAGACACCCAGGAAGCCAGTTGTAATAAAAGTGCTAAGAGAAAATAATCTTGGAACTGCAGATGGTACTTTGGCAGTTCATGTCTCGTCAAAAGGCTCAAACACTAAGTTACGTTTCAACTTGAAGAAGAGACAACAGATGGGATATGATAGAAGTTTATAAAATCATGAGTAGTGGAACGAGTAAACAGGGAGCTGTTATTTACCCTCTCTAACAGTACTAGAAGTAGGGACACTCCGTGAAACTAACTGGCAGCAGATTGAAAACACAGTTGTTGTTTTTTTTAACTCAACACATGTAGAATTTGCCGCCAGTGGACGTGGTCAAGGCCAGTATTATAACTGGGTTTTAAAAGGATAGGTTCTTGGAGGTTAAGTCCATTAACAGGAATTAGCCAATTAAGTTGGGGGATGTAACTTATAACGGTCGGAAGCTGGGAGCAAACGGTAGCGGATGGATCGCACCATTATAACCTGTTGGGTATTTCTCCAAAACTACTGAGACTGGTCGCTGTTGGAGACAGGATGCTGAGCTAGATGGACCATTGGTCAGACCCAGGAGGACACTTCCGTTTTCACACGTAAACCAAATTTTCTACCTGGGTAAGAAAAGAGTCTGTCAGACCAACTCCTGCCTAAACGTAGTTACAGGAGAACAGAACTTTCTCTCTCCCCTACTGAGAGTATTTTTTAAGCCTCCTTATAAAAGGAGAAGGAAATATTTTTCCAAGGAAAACAGCTTTCAGAAATGCCTTGTTACTTACCAGCTGTTCCTCACAATGTCATAAATCCAGAACGAATTCCGGACATTCTCTTCCCTTTTCTCCTTGTCCTTACTGAGACCAGACAACACGTGGATTTCATTCAGTTCTGGGTCGATGGTGGCTCTCTGAGTGAAACCCGTCATAGGAACTGTGGAGAGAGAGTTTTTAAAATGTAACTCGAGCAGTGGCTAACTTTGCGTTGCGAGCAAGTAAGCATCGCCTGCGGGAAATCCAGAGGATCTCCCAGCCAGCTTAGGGGAAAGCTGGCTGGGGGGGTTCTGAAACGCTCTGGAAAGGATTGTAGGAATTTAGATTTTGTTTTTCCAATTTCTGTGTTTATATGCTGTTTAATTTGAACTTGCTGCATTTAAGCATTTTAAGTTTTCTTGTATTATTGTGTGTTATCTTTTTTGTTAATTGTCAAGGCCAATGTGACAGCACAATAAAATATCTTTTGAACTTTGAACTTAAAAAAAATATTTTAAAAAAAATACTTTAGGAAAAACAAACAAAAAAGGAGAGGGAGAGTAAATTAAGAAGCTGAGTTGTTACTAAATTGTTTTAAAGTTTGCTACAATTACCATCTGATAATCTGATGAATGGGGAGAAGGCAGCACACAGGGAAAATAAAAACCACTGGTAGTAGGCGATACAAATTGCTGGTCAGCAGATATTTCCTTTGGCTTTTTATTGTTAATCTTTTCTATAGTGCTTTCAGTGTATAAAGCCCTTTACAGTCCTTACCTAGTTCAGCCCCAACACCACCTTGTGAGGGACGTCGTTCTTCTCATTTTGCAGATAGGGAACGGAGACCAAGAAATAGCGACTTGCCCAAGGCCACCCAGCAAGTTCATAGCTAAGGCCAAATTTGAACGCTGGACTCCCAGGTTCAAATCCAACACCTTATCCACTAGGGGTGGCCAGACCTATGGTGTGTGTGGTCTACTGTCAACCTCAGGAAACCCTACGAGGATTTCTCCTGCTAGCTCCTCTGCTCCAGGACAAAACCCCTTCCTGCAGGCTCACAGCTCTACGACACCTCAGCAACCAGTAGAGAGAGTGTGGTTGTCGTGTTGGTCCCATATATAGGCAGTAGGGACAAAATAGCGTGGAGATCTCTTTTACTGAACCTACTCAAGTTGCAAGCTTGCACACCTTCACCAATTTGAGTTGGTACAATAAAAGATATCACCTCAGCAAGCAGTCTCAGGAGCTGAGGAGAACACTCCCCTTGAGAGAACACCTTACTGTCGCACTGAAGGACCTCTCCTAAACTGGCTCCTTCTTGGAGACGCTCATTGGGGGCACCGGCCCCGCTTTTCTCCCCAGAGGCAATCTCTTGAGAGGCTGGCCCGCCTCCACACACCATGATCTACTGGAGACTAGCTTGGGATCTACCAGTAGATCACAATCTACCTCCTGACTGGCTGCCCCGACTAGGTGCTCTCCACCATAATCTGGGACAATCAAACGACGGAAGCATATGCTTGGAACTTTTAATACAGAAGCCCCCACCATTATTTATTATACAATTTTGTACCCCGGCCCTTCTGCAAAGCAGCTCGGGCTGGCTTACAATTTAAAACAAAAATATAAAACACATAGAATATAAATATAAAACCACTTTAAGGGGGAAGCCATAAAAATATAAACATAAAACAAAAGCCCTCCCACCCTAGCCCTCAAAACCATCCCACCCAACCCGCCGAAAGCCTGACAGAACAGCCAGGTCTTTAAAAAAGGGGAGATCAGAGGCCAATTGTGCCTCCGCTGGAAGGGAGTTCCACAGCGTTGGTGCGGCCACCGAATAATGCCCTCTCCATAGTAGCCCCCCAGGACTGTCACGGGTGAACAAAAAATTAAAGATTAAATTTCTAAACAAACAAACAAAAACATTTTTTTTAAAAAGAATGCAGGATTAACACGCTAACTGCAAGTTTTTTTGGTTTTTTTTTTTTAAAAGTCAGGGAATTTTGAACTAGACATTTTGTTACCAGCACCTGTTGGAAAGGACTATAGTAGTAGCCAAAAGATCCTGAGCTAGAATCCAGTAGATCGCAGCGTGAGGAGGGGACAAGCCTTTCAGAGATTGCTTCTTGGAAGGATAACCACCAGTCCTCTCCTCTCCCCTCCCGGTATCTCAAGGGTGGAGAGAGGTTGGTAGAGATTATCCAGTGCAGCGAAGAAGGCTGTTTAAAGGAGGGTGTTCTTCAGTCCCAAGACCAGTTGCTGAAGCGTTTTAGAGCCGATAGCCAACAGAAGTCCCAGCCTAGAGCACCGGAGTCAGCAGGAGGCACCCTAGATGATCACTTAAGGTTAGAGAGCCAGCGTGGTGTTGTGGATATGGTGCTGGACTTGCACATGGTAAGCCAGGGTTCAAATCCCGCCCTCACCAGGAACTCACTAGGTGACCTTGGGCAAGTCACAGCCTCTCAGCCTAGAGAGTCAGTGTGCTGTAGTGAATAAGGTGATGGACTTGGACCTGGAAGGCCATGTTTCAAATGCTGCCCTAGCCATGAGCTCATTGAGAGGCCTTGGACAAGTCCAAACCTCTCAGCCTCAGTTCCACATCCGTAAAATAGGAACGTGTGTCTGTCCCTGTGTTCCCCTCACCCTTGTCCATCTTAGACTGTAAGCCCACTGGGCAGGGCCGTGTCTTCGAAAATCTGTGACTGTAAAGTCCTGTGTATGTCTAGTAGCGCTATAGAAATGATAAGCTGATGCCTTGGATCGAGTGGCTCACATGCACCGTAAGTCTGGCTGAACCCAGACTAGAGATAGGGCGTAAGTGTCTTCGCCATACAACAATGCTATAAAACTGCATATATAGGGCACTATAGACATAAAATTATTAAGTAGTATTATTATTATTTGCCTGCCAGCAAATTAATTATTATTATTATTCTCAGTGCTTCAGGGGCAGGGGGATACAAAGGAAGAGTTAACACCAATTCGGAATCTCTGCAAGAGGCATTACCACTAAACTGGGTTTATTCCTAATTTTTTGCCAGAAATGGTCTTGTATAATCTTGAAGTTACCTTACTTCTGAAACCTCAAAGAGAAATACTTGAGGATTTACTTGGTATGACTGACTGGAAAGCACAAAAGAATCACTGCTGCAGTGGTTTCCAAACATTTTGCTTGGGTGACCCCACTGACACCGAAATAGACAACAAATACTATCCAATACCAGCTGGGATCGTGACCCCATCCCCTATACGTGGGAGTCCCAACCTGCACCCTAGAAGCCTGTTTCTAAAAAGAGGCAAGCCTTGAACTCCTCCTCTGACTTGCAATCTGTGAAATAGTTGCTTTTATTTGAAGTTCTTAAGTTAGTTTAGTAACAATAAATTAGAATACTGTTTTGTTACTGGTTTGGAGCTTAGAGGAAGCTGCTTCTCATTCAGTTTGTGGATTTATAAGAAGGGAGAGAGTTGCTGTTATCACTGCGGTTGGGGAGTGGCAGTTACGGAATGACAGTTGGCGAGTGTCTGCTGGCCCTGAGGGGAAGGGTAAAAAACCCTCTCGAAGAATAAAGGCTGAAGGAGGTGGATGTGAGGAAAGGAGGCCCTTGAAAGCAGGAGGGAGCACTTTCCTAGAGCATACAGGCCGCAGGATGACATGGAGACAAGACCTAAGGACAAGGGTTGATAGTCTCTCTTCCACAAGTCTCTCAGACAGAGGGGAGAGCTATGGACTGAAGCGGTTCTAACTTGTCCAAAGTCAGCCTAGCACATGAAGCTTTGCAAAGTGATAGGGAATTAGTAGTTTTATTAATTCGTCTCATTCCACGTTTTCCCTTTTCTTAATGTCCTTAACAGTTGTGCTGTTATACTGAACCAGGGCCTTCCATTTTTATGGACACCTTGAGAATCAAGGGCCTTTCCTCAAGGTAACCTGAGCTAATTTAGCCATCTCAGGTGTTCTCTCAGTGTTAACCATCTCAGTTGATGCAAGACTTAAAAACCCCATAAGCCAATTAACTTTCTACAGACTACAGAGCTTTCTGAAGGGGAAGCGCACTCGCTCGTTCTCTCCAAGAAACACTATGCAAGCATCAAATTATTCCTCTTGGATTCAACCTTCAGATTTACAAGCCTCTTGAAGAGCTGGCGGTTCCTGGAGGGTTTCACTGTAATTCTCGTACATAGGATCAACTTGGCAGGTCTAATTGTTTGTTGCGTAATCCTCATTTCCTGTTTCCCCAGGCAACCATCCTTTCAACAGGCATTCGTGACCAACACGTGACCTTTGTTTACCAATTCTGTTTGTCTCGTTTTTCTTTCTGGGTCACTTTACAAAGGCTGGTGAAGTTTCCTGGCGACCGATCAAGTCACTTGGCAGAGGAAGTCTAAAAAAGGCCCTTGCATAGTACAAGTCCCCTCTCTAATTAGCTGTGGAACTGCATACAGCATCTTGATTCTCAGAAGGGAAAACTTCTGCCCTTGTAGATCATTATCAACCAATATGTGGCATAGGAGACTACAAGCCTGTTGGTAATAGATTGATATTACTGTGTTCATAAGTCTGGTCAGAAAAACCCACAGTGATTTAACAGTTCTGGACAGTGTTCAGCTTCCTACAGAGAAACAAGCACATCACTGAATCTCATATTGAAATTTCTAGGCAAACTGAAGAGTCAGCCATTTGCAATATGCTTAGTTGATACTTAAACAGATACATGCCATCAGTGGAATAGCAGATTTGGAATACCACACCATGGCATACCCACAGAGGTTGTAGAGTCTCCCTCCTCGGAGGTTTTCAAAACCCAGCTTGACAAGCAGCTGTCTGCGATGTTGACGGTAGAGGATATCTGGCCTTGGATTGGATTAGCTGACCCTTGAGTCCCTACAATTCTATGATTCCGTTTTACATGCCCCTAACATTAAGCTCCCCAATAACCACAAGCCTTCAGTGCTTTGAACCTAGCCTGATTTCTCTCTCCTTTCTCTCTCGCATGCTTTAAATTGCTTGCCGACATTACGGCGGGGGGGGAGGGACGACTTCTGTTAATGAAACTAATGAAGGGGAGATCATGCGAGTCCCCAATCATGAGCACGGGGATTCTAACATTTCCCCTTTTCCCATTAAAAACCAACACCACTATACAGGGCTCAAAATCCAGCCCTGCATCGTGTTACTGATTTTAACGGGAAAAGGGGGAAATAACTATAGAATCCCCGTGCCCATGATCGGGGACTCCCGCCACCCAGTGTCATCAACCAGCCCGAGTTTCTGTATCAACTTAACAATCAGGACTTATCTGTCAGCTCTGCAGTATTGGAGCCATGTCTGGCTTCCCCCACACAATTTCCAGGCATTCTGGTGGCCAAATCCTATTCTGCTGTACCTGGTTACCATCTTGCTCTGTAAAACAGGACACGATTTTTGCGCTTACCTTTGTCGCTGAGTCTGGAACTATATTAACTATGCAGAACTGGGAGTAAGAAGCACCTACATCTCTCATTCTTTGGCACTGAGAATCAATCAGAGTTAAAGATTTGCATCCCCCTTTCTGAAAGACTGGCTCTTCCCTCACCTCCTATCGCAGTCTCCAGGGTCAGCCAGGAGTACTCTCTTGTAGGTGTTTTTATGTATAGAAACCCACCCTGAGCCCTTGGGATAAGGTCAGGATAAAAATGTAAGCAATTATAATATGATCTAGAAGAAATGTGTTTCTGTGTTCTACAGGCAATCAGAGTTTCATTCTAACTTTTATTCAGGATATATTTATATTCTTGAAAATCAACATGACCCCTTTAGCCTGGGGTAACGCAGCACATGAAGAGCAGCTGGCTGATTGCACTTAATGAGGAAGAAAGTTGTTAGTAAGGAAAGATCGCCCTGTAACTGCCAACATTTGTCTAGAGAGAGGATGTGCTTGTTGTGTTGGTCCCAAAAGTAATAGATGGAGACAAGGTAGTTCAGAGGATATCTTTTACTGGACCAACTTTTGAGAGCACTGTCCTGGTAATATTTATTGCATAATCATTTTAGGAAGGCAGGAGAGAATTAATGTTGAATAAAGGGCAAGTACTGGAGTCGATACCCACCGAACTAGAATTTAAGGTTTGGTGCAGTTTGTGAGTAAAAACAATTTAATTCAAATTAGACGGTGCATGTTAAATTTGCACATTCCCTCATACACCAGTATCTCCGTCTGCTTAACACTATTGATTTAACTTCAATTTTCTACCGACTTAAGCTGAATTGATACAATACACTCTCAGTGATTTTAAGCATCTCCAAAGATGAGGATTGTACAGATTTTTAACTACAATCGATTCTACATTTATTTATTTATTGGCATTTCTATGCCACCCTCTCATACCCACGGCATCTCGGGGTGGCTAACAATACAGTAAAACAATAAAATACATTAAAAACCGACATCAATTTTAAAATAATTTTAAAAACCCCAACCTAACCCTATCCTCCAATTCCCCACCGCACCAATCTCCCCCATTTACCTCTCCCTCCTCCAAAGACCTGGGCCTGTCTCTTATACACATCTAGATGTGTATAAGAGACAGGCTTCATACACCGCAGCCCCTCAGTAAACCAAGGGGCCCTGCGATGACGAGGCAGAGGTAGGGGACGTTTCGGAGCCACCCTGTCAATAGCCACCAAAAACAAGATGTTCCACGCCCGACCACCGAGAACGCCCTCTCCATGGTGGCCCCCCACCTTACACGGGGGACCTCCAGATAGGCGGCCCCAGTGGATCGGAGAGTCCGTCCTGAGTCACGGAAGGCGAGGTGGTCCCCGAGATAAGAGGGGCCGAGACCGTATAGGGCTTTGTATACCAATACTAACACCTTGAACTTGGCTCGGTACGCTATAAGCAGCCAGTGCAGAGAACGGAGCACTGGTGTTATGTGCTCACGGCAACCCGTCCCCGTAAGGAGACGGGCCGCCGCATTCTGCACCAGCTGCAGCCTCCGAACCAATATCAAGGGAAGCCCCACGTAGAGCACGTTGCGATAGTCAAGTCTCGAGGTAATGAAGGCATGGATGAGAGTGGCCAGGTCGGGTCTGGAAATGTATGGGTGCAGCCTCCGCACCAGATACAGCTGGCGGAAGGCGGCTTTAGCCACTGCCTCCGCCTGCCAATCCAGGCGGAGGTCCGCATCCAAAATCACCCCCAGACTCCGAACCTGCTGGGCAACTGGACGGCAGACCCCCCCCAATAGGAGGAGCCGACACCTCCTTCGCCCTCCCCACTACCATCACCTCCATCTTATCTGGGTTCAGCTTCAGTCTGCTCTGCCTCATCCCTGTCTCTTATACACATCTAGATGTGTATAAGAGACAGGTCCCATCCAGACCCCCACAGATCTCGCAGCCGTCTCAACAGCAGCCCATGGTTCACGGTATCAAAAGCGGCCGAGAGATCTAGCAGGACCAGAAGCGTCGACTGTCCTGCGTCCATCTCCCGGTGGAGATCGTCAGCCAAAGCCACCAACGCCGTCTCAGTACCATAGCCGGGGCGGAACCCAGATTGAAAAGGGTCAAGGAAATCGATGCTAACAAGATGCCGCTGGAGCTGCAGTGCCACTGCCTGTTCAATACCCTTCCCTAAAAAGGGAAGGTTAGAGACAGGGCGGTAGCTGGCGAGAGCATCCACGTCTAAAGATGGCTTCTTCAGCAGGGGACGCACCACAGCCTCCTTGAGACTGGGCGCCAATCTACCCTGCCGAAGGGACGCATTGATAACCCTCGTCAGCACCATCCCTAGCGCCTCCCTGGAGGCTTTCACCAACCAGAACGGGCACGGATCGAGTTGACAACTGGTGGCCCTAACAGACACCAGGACATCTGCCTCATCGGCTGGCGTCACTTCCTGAAACTCCACCCACAAAGATGGACCAGACAGGGCCTCCGCAACCTCACGCTCCTCATTTACTGCCTTCAATCCGGTGCCTAAGTCACTCTGGATCTGAGCAACCTTGTCTGCAAAGTAGGTGACAAATTGCTTGCAGCGGGCCTGGACAAGTCCCCCATCCAGGCGGAGGGAGGCAGGACTAACCAGCCCCCAAACGACCCGAAATAGCTCCGTCAGGTGCGACCTGTCTCTTATACACATCCTAGATGTGTATAAGAGACAGGCTATGGGGTGGCAAAGAATTCTTTCTTTGCTGTCCTCACAGCCTCAACGTAGGACCTCAAATGGGCCCTATGGAGAAGACGGTCAGATTCAGAGCGAGTCCAACGCCAGCATCACTCTAGTCTCCTACCTACCTGCTTCATACCCTGCAGCCCCGTGGTAAACCACGGGGCCCTGCGGTGACGAAGCAGAGGTAGGGGACGTTTCGGAGCCACCCTCTCAATAGCCGCCTCCATCAAGGTGTTCCAGAACTGGACCAGCTCATCAACAGTGTGGCCGTCATAGGGATTCTATCACTATTTAATTACATCAATGTGACTTGCATTTGGATAAAGGCTTTAGAATCCATCCCAAAGACACCAAAGAAACTTGCGTTTCCAAAATGGGCATCTGAAGAACACAGTCTTGGAAACAAAAAAAATCATCATCATAATTTTAAATAACTTGCACAACATTTAATGCCATTCTTAGCAACATCCCCGAGGTCGGTCGGTAGGTTAGAAGTATTATTCTCATTTTGCTAACAGGGAAGTACGTCGGAGGGAGTAGGGTTTCCCCCAGGCTATCTATCAAGTCCATGAATGAGCCAGGATTGGACTCGGATCATCTATGTCCCGTGTTCTTACCTAGGAGGACCACTCAGCTCTGCAAGATTGACAGGACAGCAATAAAACCAAGTTACCATAACTGGGAGATGGTGGGAAAAGTAAAATTTCAACCAGGAAAACAATTTAAGATGCAGCACTAAGGGTTTGGTTGATCTTTAACAGAGAACAAAGGTTACACATAAACCAGAAACACAAGAAAACATACAACACTTCCTATAGGAAGTACATCAGCTGCGTCATCTCCATCCGCAACACGCTTGCCAGTACATAAAGAGTCTCACAGTAGTTAAACTAGCAGGAGTGCGGATAGTACATTAGAGAGGAATGAATGTGTGGGTGGGCAACCTTCTGAAAAGAGGAGTTCTTGGTATCGAGACAACTAAATTCACTCTCAAAAAAGGAAATTTTAAAAAACACTGGGCACGAGGACGTATTAAAGCCCAACATTACAGGGTGGGTTGATTCAAAGGAAACACATGTTGCTTCAGTGAAGTTATAAGCAAGAACAGATATGGGAGCCATGTTCTCTACTGTACTGAGATAAGCAGAGCAAAAGGGCAAGATGTATCAGAAAGCTGTAACCAGCTCCCAATTCTAAATATGCCCAACATCTGGCATTAACTGGAGCGGCCTTAATTAAGTCATCTGACTATGGTCCCTGAAGGCTCACATTCGAGCTCAGGATTTGCTGTAGGATGAAGATGGAGAATCTCGGGCCCAGGGGCCAAATGCGGCCCCACAGCTAGTTTTTATGTGGTTCCCTTTCCAGTTCCTGGATCCGGGGCCTGGATCTACTTCCTACCCCCAATGCACTGAAATACTGAACTCGGGGGAAAGGAACAGAGATGAGGGCATGCACAAAAAGGATCAGAGACGGATCCATGGAGAGGGACTGCCTCTTTTTGAGCGCACCTCTTACCTCAAGCTTCTACGAGGCCCTCCGGAGCTCGTGCAAAGTGGCCCCGGTTGTAGCGGGAAGGGGAACCCTCTATATCAGGACATTCTCAAGCCTAAGCCACGCCCTCCCGTCTTCTTGTCTGTGGTCGCAGAGGCCCTTCATTCCCAACATACACCTCCCTGACCTCCATTCACCCTCCTCCCCTTGCAAACCCATCACTTCGGAAATTCCCCAGCTCAGTCTGAGCGAAGCTAGATGTGTGCCAGTTGAGATCCTCCTTGCATACCACAGAATACTTTCCACATGCCAAGGAAGTAAGGGAGCAGAGAGGAGGACATGCACACATGGATAGGGGACAGATCCATGATGTGAACCCTCCTCTTCCCAAGCACACCCCCTTAAGCACCACCCTTGCGCGGATGATTTAAACACAAATTGGGTATCTAGTATCTATTGAGCACACAGAGGTAGCCTCAGCCAAACACTGTTAAACGTTAATTGAGAGACAGCCTGCACCAATAGAGTCGTCATTTGTAGAGAATTGCACCAATCCTGCCAGCCAGCCTCAGCTGCTACTACGTCACTTCCAGGACTCTCAGCTCTCCTAAGAAAAGGTTTGAACCAGGAACACAAGTAACTTATGAAATCACACTTTTTGTTTGTTTGGGGTTTTCGGGCAGGGGGGGTTAAAATGAGTCGCCAAACTAGAGCTGAAATTGGCTACCTGCAATTTTGAGTACCGCATTCGGTAACCTGACAGGCTACCCAATCAGGTATCCGGACACCTGAAAAATTGATATTTTCCGGTACTGGTTTTCCAACTGACATTTGGTAAAATCAGGATCAGAAGTCAACATTCTGTAACATTCCAGGATGCTGGGTACTCAAATTGGCTACTGATTGGTACCAGATATTTTTGAGTCGATTCAGGTACCAAAACTTTGAACCCCCATTTTTGCGAGTAGTCATTTCAGATCTATACCAGGGTTAAAAGTAGTTTTAAGACCTGATGTTACAACACAACACGAGCAGAACGAGAACCCAGTAATACATAAAACACACTTTGCTAACATGACTCATCTCAGGAACACAGCTAAGATCACAGTGTTCTCTTGCAGAAAAAAGAATTATTAAACCAGCGCCTTATTAATGGATATGCTCAAAAAAGGGCTCCATTTAGGATTCTAGCTTACTTTGACCTAGAGTAACTTTTCATCAGCATTTGCGGTTTCAAATATAACAGGCTTTTGTTCTGTGCTTGTTAAGAGAAGCTAATTCTAACATTTCCTTTCGCCAACAAGGGAAATGTTCAAATGTTGTTTATTATTTACTTTCTCAGACACATGAGGATGGGAGACGTGAATTCTATTCATTAATGATTTCTAATGAGTCATTTATTCACAAAGTCTGCCATTCACCGCTAGCAGGGTGAGGGAGAAAAATGAGGGCTAATTATTATGTTCTCATTTGTCTGCCTAATTGAAATGTGCAATTAATATAGCTAGCCAGAAAAATGTGGCTTGGGTTGCTTACGAGTCATATGACTGGTTTCTGCCAAAGTGAGCTCATCACAGGTGTCCCCTAAAAAAAACCTCAGACATAATACAATTGTGAAAAGTGAATGACAAAGCTGATAAGGGATACTCGTTTGAACTGCAAGCTCCTTAGAGCACAGTCTTTATTGGTTTTTATCCTCCCTGTGCAGATTCAGTCTTGTTTTTCCATCAACATGTAGACTATACAACAAAAGAACCCAGCTTAAATCAGGCAACCAACCAAAACTTGGCCAAAGTTAAGCATCAAAACAGTATTTCCAAAAGCAAGCGATCACTGATTTTGGTCAGTTTTGACACACACTATCCATTAGACAGCGGTAAAACCCAGATCCAAGCCAATGGAGCTGTATCCCTGGAATGGGTTTATGGCATTGGGAAAGGAACCATGAATTTAAACTTTGATTCCATTTACTGCTGTTGATATTTTCTCTGTGAGGAGGAGGGAGCAGGACAGAAGAAACCCAAAATAAATACATAATTATTCCCAAGCACCTCACTAGCTAAAGAGCCCTGCACCTCTAGAATTCAAGTATTTTTTCTCTCTCTTTTTAAAAAAAGGTTGCACAATTAGTCGCAGTAAGGAAAAGAACCCACAAGTAAGAGTCAATGAGAACTTTAGCTACATGGCAGCGGCTAGCTATCCTAGTACCTTCTAGCAGATATCTGTGAAATCAAGCAGTAGGAGACAAACATCAGCTTTGTGGCTGAATTTAAAAAAAAACAAACCCAAAACTGTGGCTCCTGACATCCAAGCGGTAGAACTTTGATCATGGACCTTCATTCTTGCAACTCGAAGACCAAACGCTTGTCAAGTTTAAAGTGTCGTAACACCTACAAATCACTGCTTCAACACCACCTTAGCAGAAATTCCTAACTAGCCCATCGTTCCCTCTTACTCTGACAACTAAACTGACTGGGCCCTGCACATCTGAAAGACTGCCTCCTCCCTAATGTCCCATTGCCAACTCGTATGTGAGCCAGGAGTAGGTCTGAAATGAGAATCAATTTCTCTCTCACAAAAATCTTGTGAGAATAGAGAACCCTTACCGAGATCTCGAGGCGAACTGGTTAACGGTTCGAGGTCTTGGTCAACAATTTTTCTCAATTTACCATTTACCATTACTGTTTATCACGTACTGCAGTCTTCCCAGTAATGCGCATGCACAGAATAGTCCCCACAGTGGTTCTATGCATGCACAGCCCTCTTCCAAGATGGAGCTGGCATTGTGACCACCATTTTGGAAAAGGACTGCCATTTTGTGCATGCACTTTACCGGGACGAATGCAGTACATGGTAAACAGTAACAGTAAAAATGCCGTATTGGGGAAAATTCAACTGAGAACATTGAGAACCGGAAGTTTTTCAATTACCGATTCTCGCAAAAAACAAGTCAAGAACCAGGATTCTAGGCAAGACTCACAAGAAAATAGAGATCGAGTTTCAGCCCCAGCTGGAAGTACTCTTGCATGTACTATCTCCCTGTCAAACTCACATAAAGAGCCATTCTTGGTGGCTCCCTCACAAATTTGCAACACAAAGAATCCGAGCTGAAGGCCTCAGAGGTCATCTAGTCCAAACCCCCTGCTCAATACAGGAAATCCGCAGCGACTCCCTCCCCTGGAGATTTTTCTGAGCCTGAACCTGGTTCATCATCCAGAGACAAAGACCTTTTTATTTGGCAAGACATTTGGTGGGTGGGGATAGGGTATGGAGAAGTTCAGGAAAAGGGATTTCAACTGGTTTTACTTTTGTCTCTATGCATGATTTCACATGTGTTCTAACCCTCCTTGCGCCCTCAGAACAGTGTGAGATAAATATATAAATAAATAATAATGTAAACCTGTTTCCCATTTCTTCCCACTACAGCATGCCTGCTGCCTCCTCTTCAATAAGCAAAGATTGCACCGGACACTTCCACTAGATTCGCAAAGTCACCTGTCCTCCTTTTCAAGTTGTTCATGAGACTGTCTAGGCGAGGCCACCAAAAGGAGCCATTATCTTCCCTTCTTCCCCTCTGCCCATCTCAGAGACCTCTTCCACCCTCCCACAGCGCACATTTCGACAGACGAACAGCTACTTTGATGTAGTTGCGCCTTAAAGCTTTCAGCTTCTGAATCGTTCCCATATCAAGCACTCTAACCCAGTGTTATTCCAGAGTGGGGATGTATGGAATCAGGAGTAGCCACAGGCAAGAAAAGCTCTTACCCATCCCTGAATCTTTCTTTGTGCCATCTGATATGATATCCACATGATCACTGTCGACGTCATAACTGAAGAAATCATTCAAGTAAGTCTTCGACCTCTGGCCTCCAAATACATATAAACAGCGGTTTTTCTGGTAAGGGGAGAAGAACAGATGCTTAACTTTTGTACTGTGCTCAGGAAAACAAGTCTTGAGCCAAATGGCTCAAGTGAGGCCTTGCAGAAACATTAGAGAATCACGAAAATAAGCAACAGCTCAAGCACATTTTGTCTGGGGTACGGAGAGTTATTTAGATCAGCGGAGTTATTTTGGGGTTTGGGAAATGCGCACACAGTTTTAATATGTTGCGTTTACTAATGGTTCTGCTTCTTATTTCCACAGCAGCTGAATTAATTTTGCAGCATGTCTGTAAGAGAGTAGAACTCATACACACTAAGTAAATCTACCAGCCTTTCACTGTCCAGAAATGCTTTGATAACATGCTTAGGCTATTTAAAATGTGTATTTAAATAAGAATTTGCTGCTTCTCTCAGGCCAGATTCTCAAGACACCCAAAGTCCCCAAAGAGGTTAATTCCCAGAGCCTTACTAAACAGAGGACAATAGAATATCATTCTTTTTATAGCATCGGCTGACTGACTCAGGTCCTTTGTGTACCTAATACTTGATCTAGCAGCAAAGCTACAATGCTGCATTTACACATCACAACCATCTGCATGATAACCAGCTTCAGTGTTACAAATATAGGATTACAATGTCCCCGCAGGAAAAAGAAAAATTGAACCTTAGGAGAGATCATCCGAATAATTATAAATAGTTAATTTATATTATTATTATTATTAGCACCAGAAATGTACCTGGCGCTTTACGAAGTAATGGAATAGCCACGGTCCCTTCCCCAGGGCTTACAATCTGAGAGACCGGGGTGGGGTGGGGGGACGAAAGAAGGGGAACAGAGGGAGAGACAAGGAGTGTAACATTCACGAGGATGCGAGGTCTCAGGTGCACGCACTTGGCTTGGTTACATCGAGAATGATGGCTGGCTGGTCTGTGTGGTGAGGATACGAGTAAACAGAGCTCACGTAATAGATTGTACTGGATGGAGGGTATCAGCAGGAGTTAGGTGAGGGGAGCGAGGAGGCACGTGGGGCAGCTAGGGAGAAGGGACGGAGGCGGTTAGGGGAGCAGGGGAGGCGTGGGAGGGCGAGAGAAGGGACAGAGGAGGAGCTGAGTTTACAGACTGGAGTACGAAGGGAAATTAGCGCAGAGAGGTAGGGAGGAGCAAGCTTGTGAAGAGCTTTATAGATGAAGACTAGGAGCTTGTGCAGGATTCGTTCAGGAAGGAGGAGCCAGTGAAGAGAGGAGAGGAGGGGCTACACATCGTCGAAGAGAAGATTATATCCAATCTATTTAGTATACCAGTTGTATTCCTTTTCAAACTTGTCCGGTATGGGGTCCTCTGAAGAGGTAGACTGCTCTCCTTCTATGGTAACACCACCATCGATCAGACACATGCCAGTTAACCCAGGGGTGGGGATCCCTTTTCCGTCCCGGGTGCCACCTTGAACATTAATACAAGCTCGGAGGGCTGCATAAGAGTCAGAGGTGCACTTGGGAAGAGTGGGGGTGGGGGGTGGGGGGGACACTTGGGAAGAGGAACATCCCGAGTCCATGGATCTGTCCCCGATCCCTTTGCACTTGCTCTCATCTCTGGCCCCTTATCCCAAGCTCAAGCCACTTTCACACGTTACTGGGGAGGCAGGAAAACTTCCAGGATTGCAATCAGGGCTCTATTCTCGTGGGAAATTCGCGCACGTGAGAATGCGCTATTCCACTTTTATCCCGTGAGAACACTTGCACATGACTGGGTCCCCCCAATGTGGCTTTTACAGGGACGGGTGTTCTTGCGAGATAAGAGCAGAATAGCACATTCTCACGTGCGCTAATGACTGTGAGACTAGAGCCGTGATTGCAATCGTGGAAGTTTTCCTGCCTACCTTAATGTGTGAAAGTGATCCAAGTCTTTTAGTAGGCATTAAATCCGGGGCCAGATCCAAGAACCTGAAAGGGGAAGAAAAAAAAAAAAATAGTCCTCGGTTGCTTTTTGCCCACGGGCCCAAGATTCACCTACCCCTGAATTAAGCCTTTAGTAGCCCATTTTCAAAAGCATTCAACAGGACTTCCTAACAGCAGACTGTGATGTGCCTTTTAAAGTCTAATCCTTGCTTTTCAATAGTTCTACGTTTGTAGATGTGTATCTGTTACTTCAGAGGTTTGTAAACTGCGCTGGGACCTTGATCAACCGGTCGCCATTGTGTGTCTGTTGCTGTCTGGGAGCAGAGAATTAGAGAGAGTCTCAAAATGGGGTCAACGCTGACAAAAGCATTTGGAAACCATTTCGGTTACTTGCCACTTCCATTTAGTAGCAAGCAGCACCATGAAGGACACCAGAGTAAATTTTGCAAAACTTTGGAAAAAGATCTATTTAAAATTCTGAAAATACATTTACTGGTGGGAACGATGCAGCTGTTTTAACAGCACAAGTAGCCACCATTTTCCAGAGACAGCGTAGTCTTTTTATTTGAACAGACTTTTAAGCAGGCAGTGATAGGGTTCTGGGGAGTGGTATTAAACACCATATAAAGAGTAGATTTTTATGGTGTCTGTGTCCATTTTATACATATTTTTCTATATTCCAGGATGTAAACCCCCTTGAACCTTCAGGGGAGGACACTTAAAATATTCAAATCAATATATTTACAACTGGAAGTAGTGAAGACCGTAATAACAACTGTACAACACAAACAAATCTGACAGATATGCACAAGCTCTCTCAAGAGTGTGTCAAAATAGTGTTATCCATTTTTCTTTTCATCACCAAAGGTCAATTTAAAGGAAGCTTCATTAAAATCAAATTATCCTTCTCCTTCCCCACTGTCCCAAAGCATTATGGATCAAAATCTGAAGCAAATTCTTACCGAATGGAACAACATGCAGTGTCCTATTCTGGATTGAATGTCCTCCGGCCCAGCATTGCAAGAGTCCTCTCTCAAGAGTTTCCATGTCTGACACTGACAGTCAAACGCAAACAGTCCACTAAATTGGGGTTCGCTGACTCTGCTGTCGTCTACGCTGCCGTTGCATGTCAAAATTCGGCCTCCAAATGTGTAGATCATGTGTTTTTCCGAATCCATACACATCTGTTAGGAACACAAGGTACAGTTTTACCACTGTTTCAATCAGGAATACATTAAGATTGGGTCTTCAATAAATAGCAGTACATTTCTGGACAGCCTTCCAAACATCTGAATGATACCTGTAACGAGTCAAGTGATACCTTTTACTGGACCAACTACAGTTGGTGAGGTACGCAAGATTTCGAACCCCACGGGGTCCTTTGTCAGGCAGGTCTAGCCATATATGCATGTCTGGTTAGGATATTATATTTTGGTTAAGTTACCTAGGGATTTCAATTACTTCTTTTCAGCTACTGAGCACACTCTATAGTGTCAATATTCAGTAGCCAAATTGAACAAGTTGTGCAAACTGAAATATCGAAAGCAGAGGATATCCAGCAAAGCAGGACTGATTATTGTTATCATTTATACAGTGAAAACAACGTACGTGGCACTGTACAATCAGTAGTTAAGAGACAGGTCCCTACCTCCTGGGGCTTATTATCACTTCATCAATTCTGAACTGAAGCAGGCAAATTCTTTGGATGCAGTATTTGTCTCAAATATTTGTTTGGTGTGTCTGTCAATAAGGCCTTACGGGCTGGACTAAACTCAAAGACAACATTTCAAAGGGTAGCCGTATGCAACAGGAGATGCAGTGCCAAGCCATCTTTTGCCTCAGTTATAGCAGAAATCATTCTGAAAGGCTTACAATGACAGGCTATACATGCAATGGAGGAGTTGGCCCAGGCCCAGGCCAAATCCACTCCCCTGCTCAAAAAAATCTGATCACCAGAGAAAAGCAGGTGAAGTGGGGTTTTTACAGCCCTGGATGCAACATTTAATAAGTGCATTTAACACAAGTTTTTGGTTTAATAATAATTTTTAAAAGGCTATACAGTTCTCTCGCAAAAAAAAAATGGGGGGGGGGGTCTAGGTCACTTTATGAAGCCAGTCTACTAAGGCCCTGGTTTTCATACTGAAGCACATAACCTTGGGAGGGGTGGGAGGCATGAGCAGAACCACAGAGGGTAAAACACCTAGCTTCTCTCTAAGTCAGGAGGAATCTTCAAAATAACAGGATGGCAAAGGAGAGGGGAGCGAAGAGTCAAAGAACACAGGGGAGACAGAGAAGGATGAATAGGAGTGGGAGAGGAAGCAAGATGTGTGTGTGTGGTGGTTGGCTTCAACTGCTACGGAGAAGCAGAAGCAGGAAGACAGATCAAACACCTTGGAGACCCGCTGCACTAAGGGGCTGCAATCAGAAATGATCATACCGGACGTAGAAGCTACTGCGCTGTATACAATTGCACTGCAGGGCTTATTGGTGCAACCTAACCTGGTGATCAAACACAAGCTTGGGCCCTCCATCCGCTGCAGTGTCTTCACTTAGCAACATCCACGTGTTTGTGTCAATGTCGTAACGGTAGAAATCGCTTTTCAGAGACTTGCTGTTCCTCACAGAGGAATCCAGGTAACGCCCCAGTGTGTAGATCTGTCTTCGCTGAATGTCAATGCACATCTTATGACAAGACCGGGCACTGGGTCCATTCTAGGGATAAAAAGTCAAAAAACAAAATTTAGAAAGTGCAACACATTTACTATCCCCTCCGACTCACTGCATTCAAACTGAGAGCTGAAATCAACACTTGCCAAATCCAAATTATTCCAAGTAATGAACACTACCTCTCCAATCTTCCATCAATCACTCGGTTCTGCAATTTTGGTTGGTTCAGTTCATTTCTTCCAGCCCATTTCCAGTTTTTACCATTCATTTTCCACCACTTATTTTCTTTCCTCCTTGGAAAATAAATGGAAAACCGGAAAGGGACCCAAAAAATCCAACTCCTCCTAAATGAACTGAAATTGCAAAAAAATTGGTTGGTCGAAGGTCATCTGGGTCAACTACAACATACTCAACATCAGTGGGGGGAAACCCAGAGTTATTTTGCTGCTCTTTTTACCTCTAATTCAGTCAAGATAAACAAGCGTCTACCAACAAGTGTGTCTATTTTTTAGACAGGAGACAAGAGCACAGTGGTGACCTATTTTTCTACTTCTGTTCTGTGCGCTACAGCTTTTCCATAAGGTTTCTCCAAAGGAGCCATTCTCAGAGCAATATGTATCATAATTATGCAAGTTCTTGATGCATAATCTAGAGTTCAAAGATCAGTTTAAAAAAAAAAATCTAGCTCAGCAGTCGTTGAGCGAGGAAAGGAGGAGAATGAAAAGGGGGGGGGGGGATAAATGGAACAAATTCATGCCTTTGTTCCAAGTTCTTGATGCATAATCTAGAGTTCAAAGATCAGTTTAAAAAAAAAAAAAATCTAGCTCAGCAGTCGTTGAGCGAGGAAAGGAGGAGAATGAGAAGGTGGGGGGGGGGATAAATGGAGCAAATTCATGCCTTTGTTCCAAGTTCTGTGCACTCGTCTGATTTTTATTTAAACCAGCATATGTTGCATCAAACTACAAAGACAACTGTGGCCTTTTGGGAGTTGCCAATGTAGCTGGTAATGGCACGATTTTGCAGCAGCTGTTTGGTGGCAACTCTTCCAGGGTCCAATCCTGATAAGCAGCATTGGCCTGGGAGTCCTGTCCCTTGACTGCCCACAGGCGAGGAGGGACCTGTGCCAGCAGCCACCACACCAGGGTCAAAGGCTGCTCATTCAAACAACCCTGCCAACTCGACAAGTGGTGGCTGCAGTGGTTTGCCCGGAGCGGGCGGGGGAAGCACCTCGCCACCATCATGTCTGGTTTCACCCCATGTGGTCTATGTACCAATGGATAGGATTTGCAGGAGCTCACTGCACATTTAAGGGCTAACTTGCAAGGAAGTTGCTCAAGAAAGAACACTGCTCTATGAACAGTTCAACTTTTGGTTTGGCCTAGGCATCTTAGAGGAAATTTTAAGATTAATACTCGCATTTGAAGTAGATGATGTATAGTTCTTTCAGGGCACAAAAATCTGCAGGCACCTGGGAGCCATTGACTCCCAGAAAACTGAGGCTAGCAACTGGTTCAGGCGTGTAGCGGGGCAAGAACGGTTTAGTATCAGGATAAAGTCTGGCGACTGAATTTTTTATTTATTTTTCTTGGCTCCCAGAGTTTGATCTGAAATTTCATGCCCTGACCGCTTTCATTTTAGGTTTCTCAAGTTCCTTTCATATGGAACCTGTTGATGTGAGCACCATCCAAGTGGTGTGCAGCTCCGCCTGGATCTCCAGGTGGAGGCTGTGGCGAGGAGTGCCTTCCGCCAGCTCCATCTGGCTTCAGCGGCTGATTTCGGTTCCGGACCTGGCCACGATCATCCATGCTTTTATTACCTCTCAGTCAGACTGCCGTAATGTGCTCTACGTGGGGCTACCTATGGTGACGGCTCAGAAGCTGCAGCTGGTGCAGAATGCGGCGGCCCGGCTCTTGGTGGGTCTGGGTCGCCGGGAGCACATTACACCAGTGCTCCGATCTCTGCACTGGCTGCCGATAGTCTTCTGGGCCCGATTCAAAGTGTTGGTCTTGACCTATAAAGCCCTACACGGTCTGGGCCCTGCCTACTTGTGAGATCGCCTCACTCCCCGAGTTCTGTGATCGCCTCACTCCCCCTGTGGTCGGCTGGGGGTGCCGTGCTGGAGGTCCCTCGAGTTCCCCGGGGGGGCCACACAGGACAAGACGTTCTCGGTGGCCGCGCCTCTGGAATTCCCTCCCGGTGGGGACCCGTCTGGCCTTTCGTAGGAATTGTAAGACCTGGCTGTTTCACCAGGCGTTTGGCGAGGGATGATGGGTTGGGGGATTTGGGGAGGGGATTGGGTTTTTTTTATGTTTTTTGCTGCTATTGTTATTTATTGTGGATATTTAAGTGTTTTACCGTATTTTATATTTATTGTTGTTAGCTTCCCCAGGCTGCCTGAGGCAGGAGGGGCAGGATATAAATTTTCTAAGTAAATAAATAAGTCCATTGCTTCTGTGCAGGTTAACTGTTAAATCTAGTTCAAATGCATACAAATCTACTTCAAATGTTTCAGCGTAACGTACAAGCATAAATCCCATTGGAATGTTGTATACAGATTTACACTCCAAATATATCAGAAGCTGTTCATTCACATTGAAAGGAAAGCTTACAGCCAAAAGAGACAGGACAACGGGAGTCGGCAATCCTGACAATGAAAGCACATTGTAGATAGGTATTTTTCATAATGAGAAAGTTGAAGAGTTACAATACATTGGATTCCAGTTATCTAGATGGAACAGCCAGGGAGAAAGGATTGAAATGATCTTGTACTTCAGTATCTTTTATCTTTGTATGTGCTCGTAAAAAGGTATAGAATTGACAGCTTCTGAAAGATCTAACCCCTTCATTCCTATCTAACCCAACAAGACACTGTTTGGGCAAGTCTTGCTAAAGCTTCTCCCCCAGCTTGGCCCCCGATACGGTATTTCATCTCTGACCTGCAGGCAGGGCTCATCCAAGTACAGAGCCATAGGCTAAGTGCTGGCAAGACTTTCCATCAGGCCTGGCTGCCTCCCACCCTTGTGTATCTCCCTTTTCTTGGCCTCGTCTCCAGGGCTGGCCAGTGGCAGGCGGGAGTCACATTGGTGTTGGTCCAACCTGCAGGAGAGGTGGGGAGGCTGTGGGTACATGGAGCCTGGGAGGGAAAGGAGTACAATGCGAGGCTCCATAATGTAGCGCGAGACCGCATTTACATGGCGCGCAAGTTAAGGTGAGTAGATGGATACGCACTACTCAACTCTACGCGTTGTTATCACCCCTCAGTATATGCCTGCATGTTGCACAGTCCTTAAGCCTCAACTGACTCCCACCCTTACAAATGTGTATGTTTTGAATTGTTAGCCGCCCCCAGCTGCCTTGGCAGGAGGGGCGCAGGATATAAGCTTTTACATAAATAAAATAAATACAATTTCCAGAGCGTGTTAGCTTTGTGGAGAGACTCCTGTCCACTAAGGCCCTTTCCACACAGACACGAACACAGATAAAATGGGTGTTACATTGTATTATACATGTTGCAGGGCATCCATAGAGCACACCTACAGCCCTGCAACATGTATAATAAAATGTAACACCCATTTTATCTGTGTTCGTGTCTGCGTGAAAAGGGCCTAAGAACTGGAAGGCAAGTTCTTAACCAGTTTTCCAAAAATTTACATCTAGCAAACTTAGAAGTGGCTGCAGCAGCTGAAAACAGTACAGAGAATCCATCACAGCTTAGCTTCCAATCAGTTACCATGCATGGATTCAACAATTATGCAAACGGTGACCTTTGCAAAGTGAAAAGGTGCCAACCAATTCCTCGTATTTCTTCTGCAGAGAGCAAGAGCCTATCTAAACCTAAGCTACTAAATCGTCTATAAATGTCTTTTTAAACACATATGGGGAAGAGACAAGATTAGTGTACAAAAATGTACGCATGGCTCGGACAAAGGAAAATAAGACCCTTGGAGCCACACGTGACTACACGAACAAGCCCATGGGCAGCTGAAAATGTTCGCCCAAATAAACCTGCTTCCCCAAACCACAGTGGCAGACTCTGCTGCACACACGAGTAGCAGAGCTCTTTTTTTCCTTCCTTTTAAAAAAAAAAAAAAAAGATTGCAACCTGAGCACGTTTACATTGGAAATATTTCTGGTATCCAAAAGCATTTTTAAAAACAGACACAACCCACAACCCACCTTGGCCCTTTATATTTTCTTTCACACCAATCAGAAACATAACGTAATAGAAGTTCCCTTTTACAAAACAATAGAAGTTAGCTCACATTTCAAGGTTCCAAGTCTCAAGGTGGCTAGAATACATCCTTCCTTTGAATCGGAGTAAAGTCACTGAGGAAAATGAAATCTGATCTAATACCTTGTTTTCTTACAGCACAGATCAATGGGAAAGCTACAATCCCACTGGGTGGGTAAAGGTCTGATTATAGAGGCAGCAGGAACAAAACTACTTAAAACCAACAGAACAACCTCAGCCACTGGTCTCAGGAACGGACAGAAGCCCTCCTCTTTAGAAAATTTTCCCCTGCCGCACTGGAGGATCTCTCCTCCCCAGAGTGGGTCCCAGGGCACTGGTCTCAATTTAATATTTAAAGTTACCCCTTGATCTCAACGCCCACCCACTCGATGACCTCGCCACCTTATGGAACACCTTGCTGACTGAGGCTATCGACCAGGTGGTCCCCCCCACAAAGCTGGACCGGAGGGGGCCTCCATCACCTCGCGCTCTCCCCCTACTGCCCCTAATCCAGCATCAAAGTCGCTCTGAATCCGAGCAATCTTGTCTGCAAAGTAGTTGACAAACTCCTCACAGCAGGCCTGGGACAAGTCCCCATCCAGGCGGAGGGAGGCCGGACTAACCAGCCCCCGCACCACCCGAAATAGCTCCACCGGGCATGACTTCGCAGACGCTATGAGGACAGCAAGGAACTCCTTCCTTGCTGTTCTTACAGCCTCAACATAGGACCGCAAATGGGCCCTATGGAGAAGTCGGTCGGAGTTAGATCAAGTCCGACGCCAGCGTCGCTCCAGCCTCCTGCCTACTCGTTTCATACACCGGAGCCCCTCAGTAAACCAAGGGGCCCTGCGGTGACGATACCGAGGCAGAAGGCATCTCGGAGTCACCCTGTCAATGGCCTCCTCCAGCAAGCTGTTCCAATGCTGGACCAGCTCATCAACAGAGTGACCATCCAGGTCCAAGGTTAACTCC
>QEPC01011928.1:621821-633850 GCA_003113815.1 Sphenodon punctatus | reverse complement strand
CACCCGACTCCCTCTCTCACCGGGTACGGGCTCCTCCCCCCTCCCACCAATACTCCCCCCAGTCCTTTCCCTGCTGCCACCAGGGGACCCTCCCATCCCTTCCCTCTGACCACCCCTCCTACACCCCCAGCCCTCCTCCCTAGCCCTGGACAAAAAGCACCCCACAAAAAGCGTCTCCTGCTGCCCCCAAAGTGCACAGCGCAGCGAGGCAAGCAGGTAGGTGGATGATCCTGTCAGGGAGCCGACGGCCGCTGGGCTTTAAAGCCCCGGCTACTTCCGGGTGGGGGAGGGGACAAGCCAGCCGTCACGCCCGGCTTCTGCATTCCCCCCCTGCCCCCCGACAACTCACACAGGTCTCTTTTGCCCCCCCACAGGTGGAGCACAGCGGAGCGAGGCAGCGGATGACACCCAGACTCGGGCCCGGCAGTCTCGGTGCTTACTCAGTGTTTGGCGGCTGTGGGGGGACTGGATGAGGGCAAGCCGTCTGAGGTCGAATCCCGATAAGATGGTTGTGATGCTGATGGGTAGGGGTGAGGGGGTGGAGGCCCCCCATCACTGATGGGGTGCATTCCCCCCTCACACACACACACCCGTCTCTCAGGTTCATAGTCTGGCCATGCTCCTCGATCCCCAGCTCTGCCTGGATGTCCAGGTGGATGCTGTGGCAAGGAGTGCATTTCACCAATTACATCTGGTATGTCGGCTTCAGCTGTATGTTTCTGATGCGGACCTGGCTACCATCATACATGCATTCATTACCTCTAGACTGGACTACTGCAATGCACTCTACGTGGGGCTACCCACGGTGACGGCTCAGACTGTGGCTGGTGCAGAATGCGGCAGCCCGTCTCGTTACTGGGACGGGTCGCCAAGAGCACGTCACATCAGTGCTCTGCTCTCTTCCGGGCTGCCTATAGTCTTCTGGGACCGATTCAAGATGTTGACCTACGAAGTCCTGCACGGTCTGGGCCCCGCCTACCTGCGAGACCGTCTCACTCCCCAGGCTCTGAATTGGCCTCTGCAGTCATCAGGGGGCGCCCTCCTGGAACTCCCTCAGGTATTCTGGGGGGCAACAATGGAAACGGTGCTCTCTGTGGCTGCACCATGGCTGTGGAACCTTCCCGTGGAGGCCCGGATTATTATTAATTATTATATTATTATTATTCCCGTGGAGGCCTGGATGGCCCCAAACCTCTCTGCGTTTCAACACTAATGTAAAACCTGGATGTTCCGCCTGGCCTTCGGCAAGGGAGGGGGGTAGGGCAGTGGGTGGAGGGTTGAGTGGGGAGGTTGGGTTGCGTTTCTTTGGCTCCATTGGGTGTTTAAATTGTATTTTATTGTTAGGATGATGTTCTTATGAAATTTGTGAGCTGCCCTGAGATGCTTGGCCAGGATAGGGCGGAGTATAAAAAATTTGAAATAAAATAAATAAATAATAGTTATTAAAAGAAAAAGTTGCAAAATAAAATCCACTCTACTAATGAACCATCCACTAAATAGCCAACAATGAATACCTAGATAGGGAGCACTTGCAAATTAGCAACTATGATGGCAAATCAAATTCTCAATGGTGCATTCAGCAACTGATTAGGATTGCACA
Source organism: Sphenodon punctatus (assembly GCA_003113815.1). Lineage (NCBI taxonomy): Eukaryota > Metazoa > Chordata > Lepidosauria > Sphenodontia > Sphenodontidae > Sphenodon > Sphenodon punctatus. The sequence goes on along the minus strand of QEPC01011928.1, from coordinate 632,250 downwards.
ACTGTGAGGGAATTCTCTACAAAGTAGCAAAACTATCAGATCATAGGTGGCACCAATGAATGGCATGAAACAAGGGGAAATCAACACAATGCTCAATGTAGCTTCTACAAAAAAAAAAATCTTACGCAAATCAAGACCGCAGGATGGCTGCCATGTTCGTCCCAAACGTAAGATATGGAGACAAGTAGTCCAAGGCAATATCCATTATTGCAAGCTTCCACAATTATAGTCGATCTTACAAAGGGTATCTCCGGACCTACTCTGTCTCCATCTCTTTCACAATCAAGATGCTCCGTTACTTTTGGATGAAAGGAAGACTCCTGAAGAGATGACCATTGTGGTATCAGTACGGTCCATCTAGTTGGCTGATCTGAAAGTAATGCTACTAGCTAGTTTAAACTATGCAGATGCATACAAGTGTAAGGGGAAACAAAAGGCCTGGATAGGTTTTACTAATCACCCAACGTGAGAAGTCTCTTTAAAGAGAGTGGTAGTCATGTCTACGTGACCCAGTGAAAGATTCGATGTCTGCCACTGGAAAAGGGTAAGCACAAGTCAGTTGGAATTCAGTCTGCTGTCTGTCTGCAAAGCTTTCTAGAACTCTGCCTGCCAGGCACGTTAATTAACTTAATAAAAAGAATATATTATATTTATATATCACCAGCAATGTGTCTGGCACGGGACAGCTGCAATAAGAGACAAATCCCTGCCCTGAAGGACTTCCAATCTAAAAACGAACAGAGGACCCCGCTGCCCCCAGAGGGAGAGGCAGGGAGACATCTGTGAAGATGAGAATTGCACTATTTGGCCAGGTCTTTAGGAGGCAGGGATAAGGGCTTGGGGAGCGGTTTAAATAGGAATTTTTAAAATAAATTAGATTTTTTACAGGTCTTATCTATCTATATCCATATCTTTTTTATTTTTTTACTATTATCTACCTTGAGCCTTTGGAGACAAGCAGGTTAAATTCCAAATGAGATAAATACAAAGTAAATTCTTTAATATATGGCACAATATTTTTGGTTGGGCAACCTACTGGGATGGGTGGGCTTTTAAGGGATTTTTAATGTATTTTGTGTTTTTATTGCTGTAAGTCATCCTGGGTCTTAGGGGAAGGGCAGGATAGAAATACAAACCAACCACCCAGTGTTTTTAAACAAGCAAGGTGATGGGGGATTGAGGTGGTCACTGAGGGTGATTTCACGTGGTGAATGTCCACCACAGTCAACCTTAGTCAAACGCGGGGGGGTGGAAGCGCCGTGCATGTCGGTTTGCTCGCATCCAGATGTTCACCACAGTCAAACGCAGCCCAGGGTGAAGCTAACCACGCTTCGTGAGGTCGGGGCGGGAGGAGGTCCAGAAGTGTGGCGAATGGTCAACACGGCAGGGGTGAATGAAAAGTAACTTCTGAACGGAAACCCGCAGCCATGGTGGAAGGAATTGACCCCAGCCGCGGTGCATTCTGGGGCTCAAATCAGGGTCCACGTCTCCAATGCATGTCTGTTGTGTTCCCCCAGTTCATGTTCTCTCTGATTGCCCCCGGGCGGTGGTCACGATCCTGTCACTTCTGTTGGGGCCACGCGTGTCACCCCAGCCCACGGTGAAGCCATTCACACCGGGGTGAGATTCACTGTGGTGAATTGGAACGCGTCACTTCTGAAATCACCTGAGTCACACAGCCGCGGAACACCCACGCAAGCGGAGTGCATGGGGAGGGGTGCAAGCAGGCGGTTCCGAGAGTGGCTACCCTGATTTCAGAAGCAAGCCGTAATGCACTCCTCCTGCCACGGACCATGGGGGAGGGGCGAACGCACCAGGCTGGCCTTCGCAATCGACATGTCCCTGGCATGAGCACTGGGGGACCAGGCCTCCCCAGTACTCCCAACCAGTTCTTGTGAGTTGTAAAAGCCATGTCCCTGCCCACAGTGCCTACGAGCGGGGACCTGTCTGCTGGCATGGCTGGGGCTCTGTGGCCGCCCGTTATTTATTATTATTACTATTATAAACATTTATATAGCGCCAGCCATGTGCCTGGCGCTGTACAGAACATAGAAATAGACGCGGTCCCTGCCTGTGGCTTACAATCTAAAAGACAAGGAGGGGGAGACAGGGAGAGGGGACAGTGGGAGAGACAGGGGAGAAGACAGACAAACATTCAAGCGGATGCGAAGTCTCAGGTGCGTGTGCTTGGCTTGGTTACAATCAGGTTGGTTGCAGCAGTCTGCAGAGGAGGNATTTGAAGGAGCGGAGGGAGGGGGCAAGGAGGATGTGGGCAGGGAGGGAGTTCCAGGCATGGGGGGCAACGAGGGAGAAGGGTCGAAGGCGGTTAAGTGAGCAGGAGAAACGAGGGAGAGTGAGGGAGGGGAAGAGCGGAGAGCGCGTGCAGGAGTGCCCGTTGCCACTGAACTACGCGGCTTGCCCCACACGGGGGAACTCCCAATTTCTCGGCAGTGCTCCAAAAGTGGCCATGAGTAGGTGATCCATAGCTCATAGGATCACACATCCCTCCACTCCTCCTTCAGGTGGGCGATCGAATGAGTGGCTACTGGGTGGCCATGAGGAGTAAGCATCTCATTTAAAAACACACAGACACACTTATTTGTGGCTGCTTTTTAGAAAGCTAGGTTGGCTAGTTTAGCTGAGGCCTACCTAATGAAAAACTATGAAATGTTCCAATCTCAGTTTGGCTAGATTACACAGAAACTAAGATCTAGTGAAATTCAGCCTACAAACATTCAGAATTAGCAACAAATGTTAGCTTTGGAAACAGGCTTTCAGTGTTTCTCAAGAGTGTTGCAGAGAGCAAGCCGATGAAAAACACCACCACCACCACTCCAGGCAAAATTGTTCAGAGGCTAAGCAGCTTCGTATTACTGTGGCGGGCCCCTCCCTCCTGAATAAAAAAATAAGCAGAAAACAATAAGGGACTCTAGAGAGGAAATAAACATTACTTCACTGATGTCAGACTGGATTGATTCTTGCCAGCATTAAATCCAAATCTTAGTCATCCCCTAAACAAGATTTTGGCATTTGCCAACAGTTTCCTCGGCTTAACTGAGCAATATCAGCTGTTTAAACATCTTTAATGCTTTTTAGAGCAAGATAAGGCTATCCCCTGCGGGTTTTGTAATAAGCCATATGCTCCAATCAACCTGAAGCAATGTTGATTGGAACGATGTAATATACTCTTCAATGATCCTCTAGCTACCATTTGCCATTTTTACGTAAATCCACTAATGTAAAAGCTATTTGTGTGTCACACAGTGCCTATTAGACCTTCTGAAAAATCCTAGTTACTCACAGCGGAGCTCAAAACAAGCTAAATAAATACAAACTATTTCGCCAATAATTCTGCAAACACTACGGTAACTTCAATTACACAAAACCACTTATTTACCCATAGGGAATTCCATTTAGAGGAGATGCTTTTCAGTACAGACTCCGTGATGTCAGACACAACCCACTTGCCAGGTGATTTCCTCCCCCCTCTGAAGACAGTAATGAACCGAACACTCTCATTTGAACCTCTACAATGCTCTGGTCCAGTGGAGAAAATCTTTGAGAACTGGGAGAAAACTAAACTATGAACCAGATAAACATTTTAATTGAAAATTTTATTACATCATCTTTTTAGATGCAAGACCTATTTATTTAGTAGGCAGAAATAGGGTTTGGGGGTTATTTCTAATGGGAATTTTAATATAGCCTGTATAGATTTTTATTTGTGTATTGTTTTACACATTTTTATTTAGATATATACACATATATATACACACAGACACACACACAGATATAGTTTTGTAAGCTGCCCAGACCTTTGGAGAACAGCAGGTTAGCAATATAAAATAAAAAAATAATTGCATTGCTCTTCAATGCAAGTTGCCTTTTGTGTTTGTATAACGCCTAGAATTTCTTACACTACCGTAATATAAGTTTCATGTAAACAAGGAGACTACTTACGACAGTTTAATCTTCAGCAGTTTTAGGCACGATATTTAAGCACCGAGTAAAAAAACTAAAAAAAACACCCCACTTTGTTTTAGATCTGCTGCCAGTTTCATGGAGTGTCCCCTAATTCTAGGACTATGTGGGAGGGTAAACTCCTCCCTATTTACTTGTTTCCATGTTACTCATGATTTTATAACTTCTGTCCTAGACCCTCTCAGTCATTTCTTCTCCATCCTGAAGAGCCCTACTCTGCCGAGCCTCTCCTCATAATCGGTACCCCTGATCATCTTTGTTGCCCTTCTCGGCACCTTTTTCCAGTTCTACTCTCTCTTTTTTGAGATGGGACGACCAGAACGGCACACCACGTTCAAGGTGTGGTCGCACCAAAGACTTGTATCAAGGGACTGTGATATTTCCCGTTTTATTTTCTATCTCTTTCCAAATAATTCCTAACACGGTTTTTCTTTTCGACGGCCACCACACACTGAGCTGAGAATTTCAATCAATTGTCCACAGTATTGCTTAAGTATAGTTAGGATTATTTTTCCCTAGATGCATCACTATGCAACTGTCAACACTGAATTTCATCAGCCGTTTAGTTACCCAGTCTTGCAAAATCCTCCTGTAATTCCTCCACTGATCATTCCCTCAATGTACTTAGTCCTCCCTTTCTTCCTGCCCCATTTTAAATTTGTAATAATTGTTTTAAATTGTTTATAACTTTTTTTAAAGTATGTTTTTGTGAAGTGCTCCAACTGCCAAGTAAGGTGGGGGGGGGGCACTATAAATTATTAATAATTTCACAGTCCGTGCCGGTTTGAATCATCTTGAATAACTGTGTCATCTGCCCAAGGATAGTATAAAACAAAACTACATACGGTGGTTAGATTTGCCACGCTGGTCTGATTTGCAACGCTGGTCTGTGCACATGTGTTATGTTTCTGGAAATGAGCCATCCCGGATGTTTCCTCAGGCAAAAACCCAAACACAGTCATGCAAGCAATGCCAAGACGATATACTAGGTTTTATGAAAAGCGACTGACCATGCTAAACCGCTTCATAATATAGTGGGATCTAATAAGTCAGAACAGAAGACAAAGTGCATTCACTAACTCCAGATCAGGAGCAGGAACCCTTTCCCCTTTCAGGAGTCTCTTCAGAAGTTAGTAAAAGCTTTGAGGGCTGCACGGAAGTTGAGGGTGGGGTTGCTTAAGAAGTAGGCTCAGGAAGAAGAGGTCTGTCCTCTACCCTTGCATACATATCCTTGGGTGAAAACAGACAGGACGCTAACCACCCTTGGTGGTCATTTATGCATGTTTCAGGGCTGCATCGGGCACCAATACAGCCCTGCAACATGCATAAAACCACCACCAAGGGTGGTTAGCGTCATGTCTGTTTTCACCCCTTGTCTCTGCCCCTTCCCCTCAGCTTGGTCTTTCAGTGCTTGGGGTAGGGAATGGACCCAGAGGCCAGATCCAGGAACTGGAAAGGGACCACACAAAAAAGTAGTTGAAGGCCACATTTGGCTTTAAGGCTCGAGCTTCCCCCTTCCCTGTTCTAGACCTAGGAGACAGTTAAGAGATCCCTGCTTCAGAGCAACAGTGTGCCCCCCAATGGTACTACCTTGTTAAAGGAGTAAGACTTCCCCAAACATGAGAAGAAACATAAGTGTAACTCGACTCCCTTGAGTCATTCACTCACTTCAAGTATATTGCAGTCACAAAAAGGAAATCATTTCCTATTTGCAATTTAAAAAAAAAAAAAAAAAAAAGATTTATTCTAAAACTCCGATAGCAACAAGGCAACAGGCAGTCTATTCCTCTTCTCTCAAAGACAAAGACGTTATCTAAGAGTTATCAAAAGGCAACATCCCAAAGCAGCTAATAAAGAATTTTCCTGTCTCGTAGAAAATGAAAATCCCTCTTTACTGTTCACGACCTGGACCAAAGGCGACCCCTAAGAAGCATGTCTCGACTAGGGCTGAATCTCAAAGTTGATATTTTCTCAATTCGCACCTAAAATAAGACTTCTTGATGAGACTCAAGCTAACAAGAATCCAAACAATCAAAAATCTTGATGTCTCAAGATTTTTTCACGATAAAAAAAAAGTTTCTGAAACCCACTGCACATGCACAAAATGGAGGCCTTTTCCCAAGATGGCATGGGCAGCGTTGGCACCATTTTGGAAAAGGGAAGCCGGTCTGGACATGCATAGAACAGCTGCCATTTTCCAAAACGGCACCAACACTGCCTGTGCCATCTTGGAGAAGAGCCATGCAGGTACAGAATGGTCCTGGTGACCAAGTGGAGGGGGGGAATCGGCAACGTTCTCAAAAGTGTTAATGAGATCGTCCCAAGATCTCACTAGGGTTTTGAGATTCTCGCAATAATCAAATGGATTCTTGTTTCAACCCTAGTCTCAACAACGTTTGAGAGGAGGGTGATTATTACTTATATCGTGCCAGCTGAGTGCCTGGGGCTGGACAGTTCTGATTAGAGACTGGCCCCTGCCCGAAGGAGCTTATAATTTGTGATAGACAAGTGGCCTTGTTCTCATACTTCAGACAACACTCCAGTTTTAACTATCAAGCACACAATTAGTCTTTGCTAAACCAGGCTGGCCTTGGTAAAACACCTGGATGTTTCTCCCCGCCCAAGATGCCGAAGGCCTTCTACAAGAACAGAACCTAGGTCTCATGCAGTACAGCACAATCATTATCCCATTATGCAAAATAAGATGGATAAGCATTTCTGAACTAAAGACACAGCAAGAATAAGATAGAGAAGGAAGCGGTCTTCCTAAAGTTCACACGATAAGATCGATATTCCGATCTGGTACAGCAGAGTAATCCAGAACAACAATAATTTTTGGAGGCTTTACAGATTGTAGTGCAGAATCAAGCACATACTTTTCTTTCAAAAATTTGAGAGTTCCTCTCACTGCAGCCAAGTACATTGGAAACATGCTAAAAATATTTCAACGTAATTAAGGAGCACGGAATTGTTGAGGTTGTGACTCTCAGACGTCCATCAACTCCTTCCCCCGGCACTCTTGCCCCGCCTCCTTTTTAAGATGCTCTTGTTCATCCGACTTTCTTTTCTTTTAGCAAAGAATAGACCCCCCTCGCACACAGTAGCATCTGTAACGTCCGACATTTATGCATAAAATAGAGGGGGGCAGCGGACTGCTATGACAAAAGCGGGAAGCGGGGGCCTGCCAAGTGAAAATGGTGAACCGTTTCAGGAGCTATATTAGAGTAATGGATCGGAGCCAAGCTAAGAATAACATTTCAGGATGTCAAATTATCCTGGTGGAAAGAATGCTTCCATTTCATTTCCACAGACAGATTTTAACGTTGATATTGGAATCAAGTTCTCGAAGTCAAACCCATACCCTGTTTCTGCAGGTATCTGGCACTGCCCCAAGGGAGGGGTGAAGAGGGTGGAAATATTCTTCAAATCAGGCAGCGTTTTACATTTTTATTCCACCTGCTCCCTAAAGGCTCAGAGCAGGTTATAAGAAGTAAAAGTATACAAAAATATCCAAATAAAACCAAGAAAAGAAAAGGGGGGGGAAGTAAAATCCCCTACATTTTCTCTCTGGCCAGCGTACTCACGACAGAACTCAGACCAGCAAGGAATACGACAAGTCATTGCCAAAGCCCTTTATTGGCTTTTGTCTCCAATATGCACAAGAATAAAAGTTAGACACAACTTTTAGCAAGCAGTTGTAATTTAAAGCTTCCTCTTAAAATCAGGTACAATAATCAAAGGAAACACAGAAAAGGATGAACAGCTGGTAGGATACAACACAGCCTCTTTTTCCCTTACCTTTGTATCAACCTACAATAGCACTTTTAGTGTTCAGAGTACTTTACAATCCTAACCTATCTCATCCTCAAAATACAAGAACCCTGCAGGTCATTCCCATTTTACAGATGGTGAATGAATGCTGAAAAAGCAGCTTGCCCAAGGTGACCCAGCTAGTTCATGGTCGAGATGGGATTTGAACCCTGGTCTCTCAAGTCTAAATCCAACACCATATCCATTAGGTTACACTGGCTCTCACTGTTTGAGTACCATAATTATGTTTTTTATTCTTGATACTCAAAGCAGGAATGACAATAATTTACCAGTTCTACCCTGGACCCCAACATGTGTCAGTATTAATAGATTAGGAGCTAGCAACCGATACATCAATCCAAGAATTGTTAACAAGAGTTTTAAGAAATGAATTTAAGCCTCCATCGAATGTCATACTCCGTTAGGGGGGTGGGGGGATATATCTTACCAGCAATATTGATTTTCAGGAATGACAACTGTTCTGGTTCCTGGATCTGGCCCCTGGATCCAGTTCCTAACCTGAAGCACTAAATGACAGAGCTCAAGGGTAAGGGAACAGAGATGAGGGCATGCACAAATGGACAGGGGACAGATCCATGATCTGCCCCCACCCCCCCCTTCTTGAGTGCACTCCTCACGCACCCCAGTACCCAACTTCTTTATGGCCCTCGGAACTTGGGCCCTAAGAGGGGAAAGGTTCCACACCTCTGGTACATGATAAATGGACCCTCAAGTATTCACAGCATGTCTGGGTTAAACTGGGTTCACTGGAGCAGGAACAAGACATGCAGTCAGTCTAATTCATGCTAATATATCCCATCAAGTGAACGCTTGGAACAAACTGCTCCCAGAATCATTTGCTTTCTGAATCTGATAAATTTAGAAAGCAAGGGAGGAAAAAATAAGCCAAAACAATTTAACCAGACAGTTCATGAACAAAACAAAACATTTCCTGACTCGATACAAACTACTTGTACAGCTCTAGCTCCAAGAATATTTCCCAGTGTTTTCCTAGACACTCCCCATAAGGGATGGAGTTTTCATCATTTCAGAGATCAATTACAATTCTGTAACCTAATCCAGGAGAAAATCCAAACCAAAGATCTCAAGGTGTCCAGAAGCAAGATTCAACCAAGCTTGTCTCGCACCAACCAAGCGAAGACAACCACGCAATCCGTTCCTCCAAGCTCTAAACCAATCTTCAGTTCATACGCTTCAACTAGAAATAGTTCAGAGCTCTAAAAAATAGATATCAAGATTTAATTATGCACCTTCCAAGCTCCACTTGAAACAGGAAGGACAGAAGTCGGACTGTAGATGCAAACTGCTATTGAGCCACAAGAACCCATGAATCTCAGAACTATTTAGATCATACTTTGTCAATAAGTAAATTACTAACAGCATACGTAAAAGTTAGGAATCTCCATTATCTGAAACCAGGAAGTCAGCAAAGTAGGCTGAACAGCAGAACACAAAACTAGAGTATTCCTCAACCCTGAAGGGCTTACAACGTAAGTAACCTATGTAGTACAACCACCAGTGGTGGATTCCAGGGAAGTTACGGCCCTGTGCAAAATGGCCGCTTGGACCCTCTCAACGTCAGAATAGGCTGATAAACACACACATGCACTGACTTGCTCATAGGGAAAATGGAAGTGTTACCGTAATTAACGGGCGGGGCGGACCCACATGCTACACGTGTAATCTCTGGTTTATTCACACGCCCTCTCCAAAATCGTCACAAGCCTTCTACAGCTCCCAACCGTGACCGAGGCCCAAATTTTACACCAGTCCGTCTCGCACTCATGTTGCCATTCAAGTTTATTCACAGACCCTATGGGCAAAGTTTTCTAATCCCCAAAGACTCATCCATTTACCACAAGGGGGCCAAAGAGCCGCAGTTTAACCACGTCGGCCCTATGTCAACGCAGTTACACAGTCTGTGCTATTCCGAATCAGGCCCCGACAACTACTATTGTCCTGGGGAACAACTAAGGAGGGTAAACGCAGTAGAGAGGTTTCCTGCAGAATTGGGTGTTACAGAAGAGAGGGGAGCATGTATGTGTGTGGATGGACACGCATTTTGCATGGGACTAGGCGTGTTATTATTATTATTATTATAAACATTTATATAGCACCAGAAATGTGGCCTGGTGTTGTACAGAACATAGAAACAGCTGCAGTCCCTGCCTGTGGTTTACAATCTAAAAGACAAGGAGGGGGAGACAGGGAGAGGGGACAGTGGGAGAGACGGGGGAGAAGACAAACAAACATTCAGGCGGATGCGAAGTCTCAGGTGCGTGTGCTTGGCTTGGTTACAATCAGGTTGGTTACAGCAGTCTGCAGAGGAGGACAGACAGTCGGTATATGGGAACGACTAGCAGGGATTGGGAAAGGTGGCGAGGAAAAAGTGGGTCTTGAGGAGGGATTTGAAGGAGCGGAGGGAGGGAGCAAGGCGGATGTGGGTAGGGAGGGAGTTCCAGGCATGGGGGGCAGCGAAGGAGAAGGGTCGAAGGCGGTTAGGTGAGCAGGAGAAACGAGGGAGAGTGAGGGAGGGGACAGAGGAAGAGCGGAGAGCGCGTGCAGGAGTGCGTAGGGAGACTAGGTCCGAGAGGTAAGGGGGAGCTTGGTTGTGGAG
>QEPC01011928.1:593428-621171 GCA_003113815.1 Sphenodon punctatus | reverse complement strand
AGGGGTAGGAGGAGAACCAGTCAAGGACAGAGCCACGGAAGCCCAAAGAGTAAAGCGAGTCCAATAGGAGGGAGTGGTCGACAGTGACAAAGGCAGCAGAGAGGTCAAGGAGGACAAGAATGGAGTAGAGGCACTTAGATTTAGCGACAAGTAGATCATTGGTGATCTTGGCCAGGGCAGTTTCAGTAGAGTGGAGGGGGCGGAAGTCGGATGGGAGAGGGTCCAGGGAGGAGTTGGCAGAGAGGAGGTCCAGGCAGTGGGAGTAGACAACACGTTCCAGAAGCTTCGAGGCAAAGGGAAGGAGGGAGACTGGCCGGTAACTAGAGGGGTCAGATGGGTCCAGGGTGGGCTTTTTGAGGATGGGAGAGACAGTGGCATGCTTAGATTTCAGGAAACTGCAATTATGTGGGGTTTGAAATATCTACATTGTTCCTTTATCGGTATTGAATTTTAAAAAGTCCTAAATGGTATGGGCACTATTTATCATACATAAAAAAATGATAGCTTTTTTATTCTCTGTCGTGGCTCCTAAGGTCAGTCAAGAGTGATCTTTTAGTGCTATTAATTTTTATAGCATCCCCACCCCAAATGGCACTCAGAGCACTTCACAACATCTAAATATGATAAAATATAAAATTAATTTAAAACATAAATCAGTTCTAAAACAATTTAAAAGGGAAAGCTGCAGTGGATCCTAAAACCAGCAGGAGAATAAATATATCTTCAAGTGCTTTTTATAGTTGAGGAGGATAATTCCATTAGTGCACCAAGTGAGAAGGAAGAGAGAGGAGAAAAAAGTGCAACAAAAGTGAGGAGGAGGAGGAGGAGGAGAAAGAATTCTGTATGAACATCTTCAGAAACTGTGCTTTTGGTTTGAAATTTCTTCACCTCTATGAAGACAGATAAACGTACTTGGAAGCTACTGGATCTATGATGTTTCAAAAACTCTTTTGCCAAGACTACAGATTGTTTCAGTGTGCATTAAAATTGCATAGAAAAAAGGGGGAGCATCTATTACTAACAGCAGCAACCAAAAATGATTTGCCATCTATCACTCCGCTAATCTGGTCTTTTTAATCTGAGCATCTGGGTTTGGAGAATTTGATTTTGCAATGCTTAAGGGTGAGGAATTAGAGAAAGCTTGATGAAGAGTTTACGTTTTTAGAAGGGATGTGAAGATTGTGAGGAAAGGACCAGAGCGTTGCGTGTTCAGGGAGGGAGTTCTAGACATAGGGGCAGAATGAGAAAAGGGATAGAGATGATTTAAGGCAGCAAGAGTCCCTGGAGCAGGTTATGCTCTTTTACAGAGATGGACAGAGTAGGGAAGTGACAGAAGCTGCAAAGTAAATTGGTGGCAAAGCTAGGAACAGAAGCCAGGAGCTCCTACAGTGGAATCCAGGTAAGTAGAACTCACAAGTTTTCCACAAGTGGAATCAACTTCTTTTCCACAGCCCCGGGCAAATGGGGATGTATTGCGTCTTGATTTGAAACATCAAATTCTGAACCCTGATAAGTCCAGCTGTTAAGGCGCATAGGAGTACACCCACCCAGCTAAAAATGTCAGGACCTTGGAGGCACCATGTGGTTAAAATACTGTCATTGGCACCCTGTCAGGCAGGCTGGAGATGAGCATTGGGGAACATATCCAGCTCTCTGGACACAAAGAATCACACCAACAGCCAGACAGTTCTGACTCGGGTAGCATCAAGCAGGCTGTAAGCAGAGCGAGTGAGCACAAGGTTTCCCTGCCTCCAGCCCATACAAGACTCCCAGAGTCAGAACTGACACCATTACACACACACACACACACACACACCTCTGCCCTGCCCTGACGTCTGCATTCATTCTCGTATTTCAAGGAGAGGGAAGGGGACTGGAGGAGACAGAGAAACCTGGTCCTAGTTTAATAAGAGCATCCGTTTTCTCAGTCTCCAGGTCCAGTTCCTTAAAGTCTGCTTAAGTAGAATTTTTGATCAGTTAAACTTCTTTACATGGCCAGAGAAATTCCACTTAAGCAGACACCACTGTAGTTCAGTCTCTTACAACATTTTTCTTAATCCCATTATTGCACTGGAACATTGGATGATTAAACCCTATTAAAAACAGACTCGCATGCTTCTAAAACCGAAGAGCCCAAGGACCAACGTGCTGCTCTGTAAAAGCAGCATTTGCTCTGTGAAGATCCCAGCAAAAGGAAAATTGAGTTGGCTGGGTTTAAAAACCCCACTAACCACGAAGTATCATTTCAATGCACCAAAAGTATACCCTCGCTCACCAGCAGGTTCACCAACAGAGCCAGAAGTGAGAATTGAAAACTGAAGGAAAGCTGTATGAAGTTGGTTCCTACAGACAAAATTCACACTTTTCACTACCAGAATGAGAACGATCAAATTCCTCTCACTAGAACCACACGGATTTGTGTCCTACTTTCCTGCAGCATTCCCTCCCCCAGATCCTTCTGCTCCCTCAGCCATCTTCGCCCCTTCTCCCGTGCTGCCCCCTATTGCGGGGAATTCTCTCCTAGAACACATACGTGCTGCTTCCACCTGAAATTCAAATCCCTCCTAAAAACCTTCCCCTGCCATCAAGTCTTCCCCAGCTCCTCACCCCTAAAGGGTTCCTTGTCTGTGTCTGTCTATTCTCAGGCTCCTGTATCGAAGCTAAGCACGTGCACCTGCAACTTCTCAGCTTCAGGATGTATCCCTGTCTGCCCCCTCCTCTTGTCTATTCTATATTGTAAGCTCCTGGGGGCAGGGAACTGTCTCTTGTCACAACTGTTCACGCCAGGCACATTGTTAATGGCCGATAAACAACAACAAACTGTTTCACGAACCCTAGAGAGGGCACCACCATGGTACTTATTTAATGAGATGAAGGAGACTTTACCAGGTGGGCTGATGGGCATGAACAGCTACTTTCACCCCAATGAGCAAGTCACATGCTGCTGGGGGGGGGGGGGGGAGAGGGGGTGAATCTATACTGAGTGAAGGAAACCCTCTTTAGCTCTGGCCTCTCCTCAGTACCCTGCCTTTATTAGCAGCAGTATTTATACAGTGCCCAGCGCCAACAATCCTGATTAGAGGCAGGTCCCTGCCTCGAGGGGGTTACAAGCTAAGTTAGGCAAGGGAGAAGAGACAAGGATACATTCATGAAGTAGGGAAGCTGCAGGTGTATGTGCCTGGATTCGTTGCAGGGGGAGAAGAGGGATAAGAGAAACATAGATCTTGGAGTTGGGAGGGAACTCGAATGTCAGCTAGCCCAACCCCCTGCTTGGATGCAGGCTGGCGACAGCTATAGCAACATCCCCGACCGTTGGCTGTCCAGCGACGGAGAGCCTACGCCCTCCCTAGTCAGCTGGTTCCATTACTGCATAGCTCTTACTGTTAGGAAGTTTTACCTGATATTCAACCAAAATCTACCTTCCTTTAACTTGAATGCATTATTTCTTGTCCAGCCCTCTACAAGCAGTGAAGAACAGTTCCTTGCCATCTTCTTGGTGGCACGCTTTAGATATATGAAGGCTGCTATTGTGTCTTCCCTTAATCTTCTCTTCACTAGGCTAAACATACCCTGTTGCTTCAACTCAGACTTTTTCTTCCAAATCCTTCATCATCTGTGTCACCCTCCTCTGACCCCAATAAGACACATATGAAGAAGATAAGAACGAATTACCACCATACTGGGTCAGACCCACGGTCCATCGAGCCCAGCATCCTGTCTCCAACGGTAGACAGCTACAGGCGCTCAAGAGAAGCACATGTTCAGGTCATGGAGATGTGACCCATCTCCCGCTAACCCCTCCCAACTACCGGTAACCAGGGGTTTAAACCCCAACTAGTAAGCATTTACGGCTCCATCCTCTAAGAATTTATCTAGTTTTTGTTTGAAGTTAGTTATGCTGTTGGCTTGGACAGCGTCCTCTGGCAACAAGTTCCATAACTGTATTGTCCACGGAGTAAAAAAGTTTTTCCTTTTGTTTGTTTTAAATCTGGTGTCATTTAACATCAGAGAGTGTCCCCTTTTTCTGAGAAAGGGCAAACAGCAGCTCCCTATTCACTTTTTCCACGGCGCTCATGATTTTATAAACATCTATCATATCCCCACTTAATCACCTCTTCTCCAAGCTAAACAGCCCCAACCTGCTGAACCTCTCCTCCTATGGAAGTTAATCCATCTCTTCTATCATCCTCGGTGCCCTTCTCTGAACTTTTGCCAATTCTATTCTCTCTTTACTGAGATGGGGCAGTCAGAACTGCACACAATATTCAAGGTGAGGGTCATACCAAAGATTTATACAGCAGCATTATGATATTTTCCCTTTTATTTTCTATTCCTTTCCCAATCATGCCATTTGCAATCATACCTAGTATTTGGTTTGCCTTTTTGACTGCCAAGGAGCTATTCACAATGATTCCAAGCTCCTTCTCCTGGGTGATGACGCCCAGATCAGAACTTAGCATTGTGTACAGAAAGTGGGGATTTTTCTTCCCTTATGCTCATCACCTTGCACTTACCAACTTTGAATTTCATTTGCCATTTTATTGCCCATTCACTTAGTTGTGCAAGATCTTTCTGTAGTTCCTCAGTGTCTGCCTGGGTCTTAACTATCTTGAATAATTTGGTGTCATCTGCAAATTTAGCCACCTCCCTCTTCACCCTTTTCTTCAGATCATTAACAAACGTTTAACAATACAGATCCTGGTACTGACCCGAGGCACCTCGCTGTTTACCTCTCCCCAACTTGAAAAAATGGCCATTAATTCCTGCACTTTGTTTCCAATCTTTTAACCAGCTACCAAGCTACGAGAAGCATGAGTGGGGTTTTAGGAGGAATTTGATGGTCAGGAGGGAGGAATCAGAGTAAATGTATTCAGGGAGGGAGTTCCAAGCAGAGGGAGCAGCACAAGAGAAAGGGTGAAAATGGTGTAGAGAAAGAGCCACATTCCTGTGAGACAACATGGCAGAAAGATGGGGAGGTACACGGTCATGAAGAACCTTGAAGGGAGAAATTGGAAGCTCTGAGCCACTCCCCTACCAGTGTGGAGTGAAATAGTTACATCCATTAGCACATAACACATTTATCAAAAGAGGAAAAAAAGGAAAAATACCCTCAGGCATTTTCTGTCGTTGGCTTTAAAGACCACAACGAAAGTCATATTCATTTCCTGAGTCATCCCAAAATTACAGAAAGCTGTTCCTAATCTAACAAAGCCAGGCAAATGCAGCAAAGCGTGTGTCTGAGGAGGCCTCAGGAAATGGGAGAGCCACAGAATAGGTCAAAATGGTGTTCCTTCGAGAGACAAGCCCATCGGTGCAGTTTATTAGGCATGCCACACAGAGATAACCACTGGAAAGACGGAAGTCATTTTAGGGTGGGTACACTTATTGTACCTGGTTAGCTTTTTACAGCCACTTGAATATAAACTCTAAGCATATGCCCAGCTAGGAAGTCTTTGGCTGGGGGGGGGGGGAGGGACTCCCAATCAAATAGCTCCTTAAGCAGGATCCATCCAAGCTGGAATGTCAGTCTTCAGAGGGCGACGCACAATTTGGTTTTTTGACAAGCTGCTGGTGCAGCCCTGTGGCACTAAGCAGGAAGGATGAGAGCACTCTCAGAGCTCTAAGGACATCTGAAGTGAGAATCAAGAGCTCAGGGCTACAGAGACCAAAGGAGGGCACTGTTGGATTTTTTTTAAAGGATATTATTTCTTAATAACTAAGAAATATATTAACTATATTAACTATTATCAATCATGTTATAATAGTTAATTATACAACTATTATTTCTTCTTAACCAAAATAATATTTCATAACAACAAACAACATTGAAGTTTTAGATAATGATCAGGTCACAAGACCCCTGAAGTTTTCAAACTGAGTTAAGATTAAGCCAATTGAAATCTGCTGTCTTACTCAAATAAGCACGTCCGCAAGCCAAGCATAGTTGGCTTGGCTTTTCACCAATAGGAATATCCAAAAATAAATCCGTTGGAAAGGTCCTAGCAGTAGCTCCAAGAGACCCTAACTGAGACACAGATCCCATCTTGTCAGGTCATTTAGTAGATACGTAACAATAATAATTTTATTTCTACAACGCCTCCCGCCAAAGACGCTGGGCATTAGAGAAATAAAAATAAATCGGTCTAGTGCCATTAAGACACTGAAAGAGAATACGCGAACTACAGAGCAAAAGGAAAACAAGTTTTTCTTGGAATCCATTTGACATTTTCAACAATTCCATGTCAACAGACTGTTCCCTTTAGCAATTTGTTTATGAACATTCCGACCTTCCTCTTGCAAGAACATTGGAAGCATCTTTCCTCTCGCACTTTGCTTATCCGGTTTGGACTGACCTTTTCAATTCTCATCAAATTCTAGCCCATGTGACATAGAAATTAACTTATTAACCCCAAATATATATTTAAACTATTGCTATTCAGAAGCTGATTGCGCGGTGCATAATTTTAACAATGCTGAACAATTATAGGCTCTTTTTAAATGCTCAAAAAAAAAAAAAAAAAAAAAAAAAAAAAAAAAAAAAAAAAAAATCGCTCACACATCAGACCTTCCTCTACCAACCTTTCAAAAAACTTTTTTGGCCAAGCACTAAAGATGTCATACACTAGATTCTTTAAAATAGCAGAGCTAAATTAGGGTTCAAATACGAACTTGAAAGCTCTTGGAATTCCTGGGCCTCTATCATTGTTCCCTTTCAAAGTTTAATCTTGTCAAGCGACCCGCTTCTTTGTATATTTGAGGGAATCTAAAAAGGAAATAAGACGTACTCGCTACCAGTGTCCCACACCAGCTGCAATGCCTTCATTAGGCAGCTTTTTCATTCCATCCTTCCAACACACACACACACACACACCCTTGTTTAAGTACATCCTGTTTATTTCTTGACAAGAGAATAGCCATGTTTTCCATCAACTATTATGAAAGGTATCGAAGCCAGTAAAGGCAATCTTTTCACACGTTCTCAAGGTACACACTTTAAAAATTCAGAGGAGATGCAGCCCCTGACATCTCTGCCTAAGCACATGCATTAACGTGAGCATCTAAGAAACATTGAGTTTTGCAAAGCGTGAGGACGGAGCACTATAACAATGTGAAAGCATTTGGAGCTTACCTCTTTTTCTGTATCTCGAGATATACAGGTCCACTGGTTTTCCCTGACGCTGTAGGCCCAGAAGTCAGCCAGGTCCTGAGTCCCATCCCAGCCACCAAATAAATAAACGGTTTCTATTCAAGAGGGGAAAAAAGAGCCATTCTAAGAGATGAAGCCAGTTGATCTGAACACCTAAAAGAAACCAGTATTCACATAAATAAAGTCCAAAGCTGGTCACTTGCTAAATAGGTTTATAGAGACTTATTTAAAGCCAGTTCTCTCTCGAATGTGCTGATTCATCTCCTCTCAGTTCAAAGGAGGACTGAAATGGTTTAAGATTTCAGTGTGCCTTTGGGCTTGACATATCCTCAAAAAATATGGCCAATTATCCAATCTATGCCCATTATGCATCATAAAGCAGAATCAAATCCACAGTGCTGTGCAATTAGCGCTGGCCAAAAGAGGGAAACTGTCTGCCGACAATCAACAGTCACAAATATTTCTCTATTTTGACGCTGGGATTTTTTGTATTGGATAAATGAGTGGTTACCCATGGTTTAGCTATATGCTCACAGCCAACCCTTGCCCCTTGTGCACTCATGGCAAAAGTATGAAGGCCGACCCTTGGGCTCTATTATGCAAGACCAACTTATTTGTCCAAGCCTCTAGCCAGCAGGAATAAGGTTCGGAGAAATGGTTTTAATTGGGAATTTTATAGAGTTTATATTTATATGAATAGTATTTTTTTATTCTATATCTTAATAGTTGTAAACTTTCCTGAGCCTTCGAGGAAGGGCAGATTAGAAATCCAAAAGGCACAAGAAGTATTATCCCTAGTCTATAAATACAGGAAACTGTAAAAAGACCAAGACTGTAAAGTAAGCCAGTGGCAGAGCCAAAGACATGCCTAAACCCCATCCTCATTCCTTCATCACATGCAAAAAAACCAAAAAATTCAGTTAAAGAATCGTGCTGAAGCCACAATTCCCATTTAGCAACATAAATCGGCTCCAAAGGGATCCCCATCCAGTGTAGCTCAGGCATAAGAACATGGAAGGTGAACAGAAAAATGAGAAGAGCAAAGAACCTTATTGCAGTCATAAGTTTACGAAGCAATCAAGAGGTTCACTTGGTGGCTCTGAATTGCGCTGGCTGCCTATTGTCTTCAGGGCCCGATTCAAGGTGTTGGTTTTGACCTATAAAGCCTTACACGGTCTGGGCCCTCCCTACCTGCAGGACTGCCTCATGCCCCGGATTCTAGCGGCCCCTGTGATTGGCTGGGGGTACCCTTCTCACGGTCCATCGATTTTCTCAGGGGGCAACATTGGAGGGGGTGTTCTCGGTTGTGGCGCTGCAGCTATGGAATTCCCTTCCAGTCGAGGCTTGTTTGTCCGCAAACCTCCCGTCTTTCTGTCATTGCTGTAAAACCTGGCATTGGGGAAGTGGGGGGGCAGATGACGGTGGAATGTGTAGGAGTGGGGTTGACTCCATATGTTTTAATGATATTTTGCAGTTTTATATATTTGTATTTATTTTATATTGTTAGCCACCCGGAGCTGCCGTAGGCATGAGGCGGCGAGATATCAAATTTTGCTAATAGGTAAATTTTAAAACTTTAAGGGAAATTAGGGTGCATTCAAAAAACCCTTGAAAGTTTCCATTCTTGGTTGTTGTTTTTTTTAAAAAGGTACTAATTTAAGGTAAAGATACTCTGCCAACTTTCAATCTGATACCAATTAAACAGCAATGTTAAAAGAACAAAGAATGGAAACGGCTATTGACCCTTATCTATAAACGGCACCAGCCGGCATCACCACAGAAAGGTTACCCTGGTTCATTAACTTTAATTACCCTTCCTCTTGTGCCCAATGTTCCTTGTGAAGAGCAAGTCCTTTTGTGCGCCTAAATTCTCACAGCTCACAAAACCCACACCACCACAACAGCCTCATTGAAAGCAGAGAAAAATAAAGAGATTTGGCACAGGCCAGTGATCTGACTGGGCCTCTGCCAGAATGTCAGGCCTGCCTCGGAAGGCTTTGCGGCCACCAGATGAAGCTTGATAGCAAACCTAAATGAATCTGATGAAAGCTAAGCCGTCCCATGTATTTCAAAAAACCTGGTAAGGAGGAAAACCTGGAAGCATTCAAAAGAGTGGATCATCGACATAACGCAAAGGCCAACAGTGAGCACCAAGTGCTTACGAATGGCTGAGGCAAAGAAAGGTACACAAAACAGGTCATGTTTACTTTTAGTCTCGCCGCGTAAAGTTCCTGCTCAGCAAAGGAGACTCCATCCATCAGGCAGCGCAAGAACATAAGTAGTGCCATACTGAGACAGACCAATGGTCCATCAAGCCCAGCATCCTGTCTCCGACAGTGGCCAATCTCGATCGCATGGGAGAAGAACCAAGTCACGATGGACAATCCATTCTCCATTGTTCACTCCCAGCTCCCGACAGTGAGACGTTCATCCCATAAGCTATTTGGTTATTAGTCATTAATGGACCTATTCTCCAAGAACTTATCCAGGCCTTTTTTAAACCCAGCTATACCACTGGCCTCGACAACATCCTCTGGCAACAAATTCCATAAGTTAATTACGTGTTGAGTGAAAAATTACTTCCTTTTATTTGTTTTAAATCTGCCGGCAGCTAGTTTCATGGAGTGTCCCCTAGTTCTAGTACTATTTGAGAGGGTAAATAACCGTTCCCTATCTATTCGTTCCACACCACTCAAGATTTTATAAACCTCTATCATGTCCCCTCTCGGTCTTCTCTTCTCTTCTCTAAGCTGAAGAGACCCAGCTTGTCAAGCCTCTCCTTGTACGGAAGTCGTTTCATACCCTTTATCATTCTCGTTGCCCTTCTCTGTACCTTTTCTAGTTCAGTTATGTCTGTTTTGAGATGGGGAGACCAGAACTGCACAAAATATTCCAGGCGCTGTCGCACCATCGATTTGTATTGAGGTATTATGATATCCTCAGTTTTATTCTCTATCCCTTTGTGAATAACTCGTAACATTGTTTGCTTTTTTGACCGCTGCTGCACACTGGGCTGAGGATTTCAGTGTATTGTCCACAATCCCTCCCAGATCCTTTTCCTGAGTGGTATCTCCTAGTTTAGTACCCAGCATTGCGTACGCATAGTTTGGGTTATTTTTCCCTATGTACATCACTTTGCACTTGTCCACATTAAACCTCATCTGCCATTTAGATGCCCAGGCACCCAGTGTCGTAAGAGCCTGTTGTAGTTCCTCACAGTCTGCTCGTGTCTACATTGAATAACTACATTGAATAACAGTGTCATCTGCAAATTTGATCACCTCCCTTTTAACGCTCTTTTCCAGATCATTAATGAATACATTAAACAGCACCGGTCCCAATACAGATCCCTGGGACACACCACTTTTTACATCTCTCCGTTGCGAAAACTGACCATTCAGTCCTATTCTTGCCTCCTATTCCAATCCATACTAAAACACTACCTCCTATCCCATGACTAGAATGACTAGCATTCCTTCTCTTTCTCTCTACTATTTTTTTAGGGGATGTAAAATATGCAGCCCAATGTCTTGTTTGTGGCAGTGCAAACACACCATTTCACTCTGAAATTGTTCTAGAAAGAGACGTCAACATTTTCTAGCAAATTTATCTGCTGCTAAGCAGCTGCACCGATATCCATTTAGAAGTAGATTTATTCTCGGATGTGCCAGACCGGGTCAGACCAATGGTCCATCGAGCCCAGCATCCTGTCTCCAACAACGGCCAAACTCGACAGGTCATAATGGGGGAATCCATGTTCCGTGTTCTAGTCCACTCTCATCTTTGCTACTCTTTCCATGTTTCTAAGAAAGAACACTTAGCTTTCATCATCATCATGTATTTATATAGTGCCAGTACTGTACCTGGAACTGCCTAATCACTCCAGGTACTGATATAGACAATCCCCAACTGCCTTGCAGAGAAAGAAGGGTTTGCTGGAACTGTTTGCTGCAGGGGCTGGACAGGAACACCTGTGGCTGCCCAGCAGCCCAGCGAACACCAAAGGTCGTTGGTCATTTGGAGGACTGGGGGCTGGTTAGGTTTAGTTTAGGGTTTAAAGCTTCGGGGGGGGGGGGCGGAGGGGATACACAGGGGGACCCGGTGTGGTGTAGTGAGTAAGGTGCTGGACTTGGTCCTGGGAGACTAAGTAACTCACTTAGTAGCCTTGGCCAAACCTCACTTCCCAATCTGCAAAATAGGAATGTCTGTGTGCCTGTCTCACTCTATGGTTCCTCTTATCCTTGTATAACATAGGCCGCATTCACACCTGACCCGGTGTGACGGCAGCAGCGAGAACCGTGAGGAAGGACATGGCAGCGGGAAGGAGTCCGATGGCAGAAGTAGGTCCCGTGCGGATGGGCGTCTGCTGCAGTTTTCCTCGCGTATGTCAGGGCAGGATTTTGCGCTCTGACGTGCGCGAGGGAAGCCGCGGCAGAAGCCCATCCACAAGGGAACTACTTCCACCACCGGGCGCCTCCCCGCTGCCGCGTCTTTGCTCTGCCACCACCGCTGCTGCAGGTGTGAATGCGGCCGTACACTGCAAGCCCACCGGGCAGGGACCTGTCTCCAAAAAACTGTGACCTGTAAAGTTCTGCGTATGCCTAGCAGCTCTATAGAAACAATTAGTGGTAGGGAAGGATGAAATTTGGGATTGTACAACACGCTCCCCTAGGTGAGACGTAGGTGAACGGGTGAGAATAGGGTGGGAAGGCTTGAGCGTTAGCCGCAGCCTCTCAGAGAGGGAGGGTGAGATACAGGGGAGTGGATGCGATGGACCGCTTGGATTTTTTCCTGTTTGTTTTGTGTGTATTGAGCAGTTTTTCAGATAGGGCAGGGTATAAGTTAACACTACTGACAGACAGGTCCCTGCCCTTCTGAGCTTAGCATCTAGGGAAGAGAATGGAGAGGGGAACATAGGGAGAGTCAGGGGTAGTCAAAAAGTGGAGGAGAGACAGGTGCGTGTGCTCAATTACAGGGCAGAAGACAAGTCAGAATGAATAAGTGAACAGTCTGTGTGTAGTTGAGTGTTAAGTGGTTTTCCTAACGCCAAGACTATTATTCAAGTCTTGTGACAACTGAAACAGAGGGTGGCAAACTAGTCTTCTGTCCAGCTAGTGATTTTACATATAATTTTATACTATACATATTACAAATACATACATACACACACACACACACACACAATTATACACACACACACACACACACACAATTACAAAAACATATAATATGTAAAGATCGGTAGCCAGACCTAGCTTGCCACCCTCAGTTATATTCATGTCACAAGACTTGAACAAGTTTTGGTGTTTGGAAAAACTCTTAGCTGTGGGAATCATGATAAGCTTATCAGCCATTAAAAGAAAATAAATAAATCTAGCCTTCTTGAAAGGGACTTGGAAACAAAAGACGCAAAAGGAATCCCAATATTATTTTTCTTTAAGGATCGGATTTTTAAAGTCCATCTCATCCCTTCTGGCAGAACGTTTCTATGCAGAGAATACACAGGTAGGAAAGGGTGAGATAGTCAACGTTTGAGCTAAGATATGTTAAAAGTTTTAACTAAGTTTATTATTCGTGTTGACTTATCTTAAACATTTTATATTAAGTTTAGATTTCAAAAAGGTATTTTTAGCACAAATAATTTTAAATGATCCTTTTTTGTAAAAAAATAAAAATAATAAAAATTATTCACCGTTATAAATGCACTTTTTCTTAACACCGCAGCAACCACACTCTCCGTGGATTAACAAGTGTAGAACATTAAGATACCCATCTCTATGAGGCCCTTGAAGCTTGTACTAATTTTCAAAGTAAGACTCTTCCTCCCCACCCACCCCTCTGTCTTATATCCGTATTCATCAGGACCATTCTTAATATTTATTCCAAAACCATTGCCCTGTTATTTATAGTTATAAACACTAGGGGGCACGTCACAGCTGTCACAGCACTTGGAAATGCTTTCCTCCCATTAACAATCTAGCTCTATTCTGATGGGCCTTTTAATTATTCTGCTCTGGGAAGGTGAGTGTCCTTACAATAACCTTGCCAGTAACTTAAGAGCACTTCCTTCATCCAGGACGATGTTTGTGTTGCAAAAGTGAAAGAACTTATTGTTTGAAGAAAGGTATGGCAAATTATTAGCGGTGAACAAGTTATTCCAGAATGTGCCATGTTCTCTCTCACATGCTTCCAAACCTTCCCCAAGCCTCATTCATATCCTCCCCATTCCCTCTTTGCTCCTGGCCCCCATCCCACCCACCCCAAAGTCTGATTAATATCCTCCCCTCCCCCTTCATGCCTCAAAAAGCTTTTATTCCGCTTCCCACAAGTCCAGAATTAACACAGTGCAAATAGAGGTGGGTTAGTTAACTGCCTGGTTTCAGTAGCTTGACTCCGAGGAAAAGGCTGGAAGTCAGATGCCTGAACAGCGTATGTTCGACCAAAACCCAAGCCATCTTTTATGCAGTATCCCTTTTCCACATTCTTTATCCAACATGGTCTCCTAGCTCTGTGGAGCAGACACCACACCCCTTGGGGCATTGCACAGGCTACGGAAAATAAAATAGCCAAAAAGTAAGTATCTGGATAGTCCCTACGGTCTAACCAATAGCTTTATAGTAAACCCAGACTTCTTGAGGCTGGGGAGAAGGACTTCTATAATTCAGAAGTGGTTTCTTTAAATAATTCAAACTGGCTCCTGTGAGTTTGATTCTTCTAATTACATTACGGCGAGGCTGGGAAATCTAAGGGGCCAAATGTGGCTAGTTTTTATTTAGCCCCTTTGTATTTCCCGGATCCAGTTCCTACCCCCAGATACTGAAAGACTGAACTGGGGGGGGAGACACGAAGCAGAGATGAGGGCATGCACACCAAAGAGGGGAAAGATCCACGGCACAGGTCCACAATCTGGACTAGGGCAGAAATGAGTAGAACAGTCTTGAGTAGTCGAGGATCGGACTCGAGTCTCCGGCAGCTCCTTGGTAACGTGACGAACACTTGGTATCTTATTGGTGCTACAGCGGTAGCAACCGTTGATTGTTTACCACTTCTGAGCCAATCACAGTGCGAGACAGCACATCCACCCCCCACCCCCAAGTATAAAAGCAAAGCCTCCATTTTCCTTCTCTTTGTGGGCTGTAGGAGGTAAGCATTACTCGATCGAGACATTACCGAGCACTGAATACTGCGTCCATTTCTCGGGTACTCGGTAAAACCGAGTCAAAGACCACCAATGCTCAGCTGGAACAGAATAAAACCAAATACCGTGTTTCAGCCCGAATCTGGACCCTTCTCTTCCTTCCCACATCCTGAGCACGTCCCTACTCCCCAACTCCTATGCAGCACTTGGGGCTTAATACTCGTTTTCAAAGTGGCCCCAGGAGGGAAAAGGTTCCCCGCCCCTGCGCATTAGATAGGAAAAACTTGTGATGGGACTGGCTACAGAAGACACAATACTACTTGTCTGAGTAAAAACTAAAGCCAAAATATTAGCCTAGCTTTCTCCTCCAGATCTGCAGACGATTAACGTTCAGACAAAGATGATTTCAATTGTTACAAGGTGAGTTTTCGCTTGTGTGAGCTCACTGGGAGTTACTGCCGGCACTGCTTAGAGAGCATGGCTCATGGAAAGCCAACCACTGCACGTAAGCTTATGTTGAGATTCCCCCATCTTCCCCTTTATCAAGAATGGATTCCTGAAGCCTCACACAGGGGGGTTCGACGTCATCCTTAGTAGAAACAGCAGCCGCACCTGCTGAAATCAAAACTTGGATGTCAAGAAGCAGTGCCATCCACCATCAAGCAGCGGGATCTGAAATAACCCCATCCCTGACGCTCACCCAGAGGCACGTCCCCTCCCCACCGCCCAACAGAACCAAGCAAGAGAGCTTGCTGGGGGGGTGGGGGGCAGAGCAGAATTTATTTATTTTCTTAGATTTCTAGGTTGCCCCCTTCTGCTATTGCAGCTTACAGCATCACAAAAACATCAATAAAAGACGCAATATATATACCATGGCAGAGTTTCTCTCTCACACACACACACACACACACACACACACACCCCCAACACCCTTCACCCATCTCCTTCGCCAAAAGCCTGGCAGAACAGCCAGGTCTTACACTGTTTGCGAAAAGAGGGGCCAAGCAGACCTCCTTCGGGAGGGAGTTCCACAGTCTCAATGCAGCCACCGAGAACACCCTCCTCATCGTTGTCACCCGAGAAACACGGGGAACTCCGAGGAGGGTAACCCTGGACGACTGCAGGGCCCGGTCCAGGACAGGGGGAGGGGGCGATCCCGCAGATATATGGGGCCGAAGCCGTATAGGGCTTTATAGGCCAAAACCAACACCTTGAATTGGGCCCGGAAGACTATAGGCAGCCAGTGCAGAGACCAGAGCACTGGCGTAACGTGCTCGCAGCGACCTGTCCCCGTAAGGAGGCGGGCTGCCATGTTCTGCATCAGCTGCAGCTTCCAGACCGTCACCAACGGTAGCCCCACGTAGAGCGTGTTGCAGTAGTCCAGTCTCGAGGTGATGAAAGCATGGATGACGGTGAATAGGGCGGAGTCTGGGACATACAGCCGAAGCAGTCGCACCAGATGGAAGTGGCAAAATGCCCCTTTAGCCACAACCACAACTTGGGCAGCCAAACGGAGCTGTGGGTCGAAGAGCACCCCCAGACTCTGGACCTGGGGGACCAACGGGAGGTGGACCCCATCAACGATGGGCATCAACACTCCCTCATTCCTACCCACCAGCATCACGTCTGTCTTGTCAGAATTCAGCTTCAGACGGCTCACCCTCATTCAATCCTGCCAGGCTTACGTCAGCTGAAAAAGAGGTAAACTTGGGTGTCATCCGCATACGGACATTGGCAAGTACTCCAATGTCCAGAGGCCACACCATTCACATACAGATGACACCGCACACCAAACCCTCTGACGACCTCGCCCCAAGGCTACATATACACGTTGAACAGGAAAGGGGACAAAATAGAACCTTGCAGGACTCCGCACGTGAAGTCCCGGGGAGATAATGAACAGTCACCCAGTATCATACGTTGAGTTCTCCCAGCCAGGAAAGAGTGAAATCATTCAACAACAGTCCTGCCCACCCCAATTCGGTCCCACAAGCAGGCCACCAACATCTCCTGGTCAACAGTGACAAATGCAGTCGAGAGATCGAACAGGAGCAGCA
Source organism: Sphenodon punctatus (assembly GCA_003113815.1). Lineage (NCBI taxonomy): Eukaryota > Metazoa > Chordata > Lepidosauria > Sphenodontia > Sphenodontidae > Sphenodon > Sphenodon punctatus. The sequence goes on along the minus strand of QEPC01011928.1, from coordinate 604,829 downwards.
GGGTCGACAGACCCTGATCCAACTCACAGTGGAGGCTGTCGACCAAGGTCACAAGCGCCGTCTCAGTGCCAAATCCCAGCCAAAAACTGGACTGCAAGGGATCTAGAAAACTGACATAGTCCATGTGTCCCTGAAGCTGGTGAGTCATCACCCATTCAATAACCTTCTCTAAAAAGGGAAGGTTAGAGACCAGCCAATAGCTGGCCAGGGAATCAATGTCCAAACATGGCTTCTTAAGCAGAGGCCACACCACTGCCTTCTTGAGGGAGCCCAGCACTCTGTTCTCCCAGAGGCATTGACTACCCCAGTCAACAACAGCCCCAACATCTCCCGGCTAGCCTTAACCAGCCAGGACAGGCACGTGTCAAGTTCACAAGAGGTGGCCCTAACAGCCCCAAGGACATCCTCCACATCAGCAGGCGACACCCACTGGAACTGATCCCATAAAAACAGGACACAACGGGGTTTCCATTACCTCTGGTTATTCTACTGCCAAAAGCCCCGCGTTGAAATCATGGTGAATTTGAGTGATTTTAAATCGACAAAAAAGTCAACGAATGTCACAGCGAGCACTGGAAAATTCCAGTTCCAGGCAGAGAGAGACTGGACTGACCAGCCCCCTAACCACCCAGAAAAGCTCAGCTGGACACGACTTTGCGGATGCTACGAGGGCAGCAAAGAACCTCCTCTTTGCTGGCTGCACAGCCACAACATAGGTTCATGAACTAACTCTATGCTGCAACTGATCAGCTTCAGTACGAGAGTGATGCCACCGTCGCTCCAACCGCTGCCCATCCACTTCATCCTCCGCAAGTCTGGGGACCTTTGGAGTCAGCGTTCAGGGAGTGAACGCCTGGGAGCCGTTCAGTCGATGGCCTTGGTCAGCAAAGTGTTCCAGAGCGCCACGAGGTCATCAAGCGAATGGTCATCGAGATCAGAGGGGAAACTCCCTGAGAGCATTCTGGAACCTCTCTGGTTCCATAAGTCTCCAGGGGTTAACCAGCCGAACTAGTTCCGTACCTTTCCGGGGGCAGACGTGCACTAGGAAACTGGTCTGAAGGAGATAATGATCAGTCCATGACAAGGGCACATGACACCTCCCCCACCAACAGATCCCCCGCCTCAGGGTCGGTGCAAAGTATCAGGGGACGGGTATGTCCCCCACCATGTGTGGGGCCAACGGCCACCTGGGAGAGTCCCATGGTTGCCATGGCAGCCATGAACTCGTACTATGCCCCCCTGCAAAGGCTGGCATTGGCATGAATGTTGAAGCCCCCCCCCCCCTCCCACCTCAGGACAACAGTGTAGATTTCAAAGTGTATTTCAAAGCGTAGATTTAACAAGTGTAGATTTTGCTCGATTCAGGGCTGTCCTTGAAGACCATTTGGAAACTGCAGATGGTGCAGAACGCAGAGGCCTGTCTCTGGGAGCACTTTACACCAACTCTCCAATCTGCACTGTCAATAATGTTCTGGGCACAATTGTGCCTCTAACCCGTGCCCATCCTAGCTGCTGAGGGCAAGTGCTGGGGAGGTGGGATCTTTATTGACAGGCATTGATAACACCTCCTTTATGCAGGGGAGGGTGCCAGTCACCCCCCAAACATACAGAGGTCTATCCCTTCCTCATGAAACCATCTCTGGACATTGGAGTGCTTGCCAATGTCAGACTGAGGTGATGTTGGCGAGGAGAGGCAGCTGATGTGAGGATGTGTCCTTGCATGTGGATGGGGTCTGGGTAGAGGTAGTGGACTAGGTAAAGAATTTTGGCATCATTTTCGGCCATGCTCTGCCCATGAAAACTCAGGTGTTGGGCATGGTTCGGAGAAGGCTTTTCAGCTACGCAATTTGCATAAGTCACGCTATTATTTATCCCAGCCTGTCATTGCCACAGTGACCCATGCGCTGGTGACCACAAGGCTTGGTTTTTGTAAGTCCCTTTTCTATACGTTGCCGGTGGTGCTTTTCCTTCTCTTGCCGCTTGTCCAGAACACGGTAGCACAGCTACTTACTGGTTCGGACAGCCATAATCATATTGCACCTGCCCTGCGATCTCTACATTGGCTGTCTGTAGATCAACAGATTGAATTTTAACATTGCACTGCTGGGGTTCAGGCCCTGAATGGTCTAGGCCCGGGTTATATTTGAGATTTGCTCCTGGAGCTTTAGACTGATGGGTGCATGAAACCACCTGCTGTTTGGGGACCCCGCCATTAAATGTCAGTAGGTGACTGGGCCTTTGCCGCGGTGCGGGCCCCTCAGTATGCACCCCTCCCCCCTCATGTCTGTCTTAGTTCCTCCCTCCTGACCTTTAAAAGGCACCTGAAAAACTCATTTATTCTCTAGGTGCTTTTAGGACCCACTGCCGGTTCCCCTTAATGTAGTCTGCCCTCCTTCTTGCCTTCCCCTTTTAAATGGTTTTAAATTGATCTTATATTGTTTTATGTTTTTTATGACTGTAAAGCACTCTGAGTGCCAATTAAAAGGTAGGGAAACGCTATAAAAATGAATTATTATATTAATTCAAGGCGCTGATTTTGACCTATAAAGTCCTCAACGGCTTGGGCCGTGCGTATTTAAGAGATCGGTTTCCTCCCTACGTTCCATTGCACTCTCTTACATCAGCCAGGGGCGCCCTCTTGAAAGTTCCACCACGCAGTCAGTTCCACACAACACAGGGACGCAGAGAGGCTCTCTCAGTGGCTCCCCCACAGCTTTGAACCTTCCGGCGATGCAACGCCTTTTTATTTGGCTGGACTTTTAGTGGGTGGAGATGGGAATGGCTTTAATAGGCATATTGTATTATTTTAAAGTTTTTACATGGATTTGTATACGGTGAGTTCACCAGGGCAGAGTCCCTGAGGCGGCGGCCCCTTTAAGAGGTAGAGAGTGGAGAGCTAGCCACACCCACTCCTGAATTTAAGAGGAGTGACAGAGGGAGAGGTCTGTCAGTGCCTGGCTGGCAAGAAGTGAAGAACTTTCCTGGAGATGCTGAGAAGACCTTTCCAAGGTCCTGAAGCCAGACTGGGATGTGAGGTGAAGCGGAGAGCCTGACCCATGGTAGCCAGCCATCAACGCTCTCCAAGGTGCTGAAAGGGAATCTGGCTGGTGAGTGGCAAAGACTGCTGGAAGCCAGATGCTTTGGTCTGGCATGAAAAGGCTCTGTCTAAGTAGGGAATGCAGAACGAATATGGACGACACACTGCATCTGTACGTAACAGACTTTGTGTTATAAAGACTGTATGGCTAATTCCCAAGAGACTGAGAGACTGCTGTTTAGGCCATAATCCTGAAAAAAACGTAACCCAGGCAAGCCTAACCCTGCCACAGTGAGCCACCCTGATCCTCCAGGAAAGGGCAGGATACATATCAAAACAACAGAGCTGAGCTCTCTCAGAAAATTATCACAGACAAAAGAGCACGGTGTAATGAAGTTAGTTTAGACATCAGTTTAACAAGGAGAAAACGAACGGGTTCTCTCTCCTAAGGCAGCAGCACTGCTCACCTGTCTGGACATCAATGACCATCTGATGGCCGCCTCTCATTCCTGGTCTGCTGTCTTCCCCATCACCTTGAAAAAGAAATCCACCATGTTATTTGTATATTGGCTACTGCATTCTTACTCTTGGTAAGCTGCCCCAAGTCTGGTTTAGCAGGAGGGTGGCATGTAAGTAATAAACTAAAAAGGAAGGGAAGTAACGGCATTCTTGCAATCTAAGCTGGGAGGAAGCAATAATAGAGTAAAAGACAGTCCTCGGGTCTTCAAGCTCTCCCAACATGCAACTATCAGCTGAAAAAAGGAACATGATGTACTCAAGGCAACACCCACCAATTTGCTCCTCTTTTTCACTGAATTCTCTCTCTCACACACACACACCCCTTTGCAGACCCTGGCCCTCCCTAATACTGGATTTGTACAGAGACACAAAGTAAGTCAAATATCAGCTGAAAAACTGTGAGCCCATCCACAGATGTTACAGTTCCTTGTAAAGATTTCTAAATAGAGGGAAGCAACCATAATACTGAGAATCCTCAGGATTAAAACCTTTTCATTATTTCAGGTACTGGTGAGCTCTGCTTAGTCCCGGTCTCTGCTTGTGGCTGATTTTTATTTTTTTTTTAATATAGTCTCCGTTACTGGATGGATTTTTCTATGCAGATCGAGTGTGGCAGGTCCTGCTGTGGAGCAAGGAGAGCTCGTCTAGAGGATTCTTGAAGTCCCTTCCAGTTCTGGGTCTGGCAGACTGAAAGCCAAGTCAGCTGGAATGCCCTAAAGGCATCAGCCAAGCTAATATAAACACCTTCCAAACATCCCAACCCAGCAGCTCATCCTTCTTGCCAGGTACAGAGAACCAGCTACACTGGTTTATACCATTCACAGTAGATATTTACACACCAGCCTCATTTCAGTAGGCAAGAGGAATGTCCAGGTGCCCATCTAAGAGTGTTTCAGTGCCTGCGCCATGCAAGGCAGGGAGATAGGGTGAAGACCTTGGTTGTCTATTTGTATAGGTATTAAAAGATCCTGTGGCAGAAGCTGCTAGGAGCATCCCTGCCTTTTCACGTGACCTTCACTGACACTCTGGCTTCCAGGTTGACTAGGCCTGATTTCGCAACCGGCCGCATGGCAGGATTTCGCAATACTGTAGGGAAGGGGCCTACAGCCGGCACGGCTGGGGGGAATCTCTCTCTGACTGGAGTAGGCACAGCCAGGTAACCTCCCAAGGACCAATCACGAAAGAGGGGTAGGGGGCTTTTAAAAAGAAAAGCCACCCCTCTCAAGGGAAGCCTTCCACTTTACTTCTGTTTGGCTCGGAGACACTGACCTTTTGCTATGGAGCTAAGGGAATGGCTCCTGGCCTGTTTGGAGTAAACTGAACCTAAGAACTGAACCCCTCTGCTGCAAGGCAAAGGCGCACCTAAAGCTGTGAGTAATTGAATGTTACATCGGAGGGACCAGTTCAGGCTAGATGCGACTAAAAGGGCCACCGAGCCGAACTGTGTTCTGACCAATAGCTTTTGCTCTAGGATTCAAAGTACCTCTCATGGTTGTAGCCAGTGATGCTTGGTTTAAAATACCATTAAAGTAATATTCCTGAGGTCTCATTCTCCCCAGAGGGATGAGACTCGCAGCCTAAGTAAATTCTGGGTGGTGGCAGCAGAAAGATACCAGATAACAGGTGGGTAACGGGGTGCTGGGAGGCTGGGGTGAACCCCAGTGGGCTCCGTTCCGCCACAGATCCTATGACACCAAGACACAGAACCTATCAGCCCATATTCTTAGCCATTAAGGCCTCCTGTTTAAGGCCTATGCACCGATGGTTAACACGCTTGAACTATGCTATGGTGCATGTCAGAAGTGACACATGCTGCACAGTAGAGTGTTGGGGGGGAGATGAAGAAAGCGGTAGACTATTGTAAGATTTCTTGGGGGTGGTTGTGATGAAGACTATAAAACCCAACATACATGACACACATTACATATATGTATATGCTGCACCTGTCTCCTGTTTACAGAGACTTTTCTTCTCCTAATCTAGTTCTCATATTAAAGCAGCTACAATAATTTCTTACATTTCCTTGCATTATAATTAGTTTCTTCCATGTTTTAAATCCATCAGTCAAACACACAAAACAGTTTGCTTAGGCTTAAATCCGCTGTTCAAGGTAATTATGGTTTTTAATGAATATGCAGAAAGTTTGGCTTCATTGTATTTCACTTTTTATCATAATAGCAAGCATATGGTCCAGGAAAACCCAAGCAACATCGTGCATTTGCTTTTCGCCCCAACACACTGTCTAAATGGCAATGCTTACCCATCGTAACGCTATGTCCACAAAGTAGAAAAGGTGTCCAGTGTCTTACCTTTGGTGCTTTTGGGGATAATCTGCCCCCATCGTGGTTTGTATTCCTGCTGACTGATGTATTGATTGAACAAGCCATCTGCATACAGAAAAAGACAGACGCATTTTTATTTCCATAGCTTCAGAGCAGAAGGCTTTTTAAGAAAACCAACTTTAAATGCCATCTTTTTTTAAAAATAAATGTAATTGAGAAGGCTCTTACACTGGCAGATGTATGTCAGTTTCTTTAACTGTATTGCTTTCATAAAGCCCAGCTTTTTCAATTTGCGTCTCACAAAAATAATAAAGAAAACACATTAGCTACCAAAATCAGTCAAGAGCCTCACTTGACGGGCACGTCACAGCAACTGTCTAACACTATTTGCATAGTTAAAGGATGCATTCTTATTTTCATGATTTACACAAGAGGAAGGAAGTTGCCAATGTTTATAAACTCAATTGTTTTAGTTCAAACGGAGGTGAGATTAGATCAGCCTGCATCTCCAAAGCCCCATCCAGCAGTTAGAACTGAGAATACAGATATTAAAAGGATGGTGTAAGGGACACCCAAGCACTGGACTCAAACAGAGAGAACAGAATAGATTAAGAACTATACAAGGAGGAACAGAAAGAAACGTGCTAGACTCCTAACATCTTATTATGAACGCCATGAAATTTTGGGGAAAGCAGGCATGTTAATCCTAGTATCCTACACCACGTTCCAACTAAAAGAACTACTTCACTTTGAATCAAGTAACTACTCCACTCCAGTGTAGGTCAGATGAACAGCATAAACCTCAGTAGTAGCGCATCTATTTCCCCCTCCACTGAGATGCAAGGATCACTGAACTGTGGTTACTACTCCCACGTTGGTAAGTGTTCAACCAGTTAATTCAAAATACAAACCAAGGGGAGCGTGTACTTTTCTTCCTACTCCAGAATAGCACTAGTTTAGCACTATGTTCATGTGAACCCTTCAAGAGCAAGACAGAAGGTCCAGCTACATCAAATTAACTGACCAACGGAACGTAGCCCTAGTTAGCCATTGGCTTCCATTAACTGTGAGAGGCTATCATTCCCACAGCAGTCTGGTATGACTCCCACTGGAAGAGATGGCATGGGATGCTTTATTTTAGGAGAGGTTTACGTTGTCCTCACTCTTCCCAATATAGAAGCCTGGGCATTCGGGAGAGGTGGGCGTCAGAACTTTTCTTTCCCCAAGAGTTCACATCCTAAACATATGGAAGCAACTGCATATTACCCACCTTAATGCCATTGTGTATTTGGTAAACTCTTAATTATGCATACAATAGGTTCAGACTCTCTCAAGAGCATTTCAGTAGGGTTTCTTTTTTTCTTTGGTGTCTTCATTACACTGTCAGGAGTGGGATTCAGAAAGAAGAGCTCAATCCTACAAGTCTACTAACATCCCTTTACGGGGTGCTGAGTTTTGTAAGTACCCAAGAATGCCTTAGTTTAGATAATCCTCTTAAAAACTTTTCCAAAGCAAGCAAGGCGAAGCTTGCTATACTAATTCAACAAGAGCATCTCAGCGTTAAGGAGGTTACGGCACCCTGTCACCACAATTTCTTCAAGAAAACAGGAAAGCCATCATCCTCCCTAGAGTCACAGGCAGAAATCTCCTTTTCAGGCCTCACGTTTAGGTGCTTAAGTCTGGTCCTCTCAAATACTAAAAAAATATTCATACCACCAAGAAAAAAGAGACGCGTCAATCAACTCTACCTTTACTAACTCTTGTAAACCTTAAGACTGCGGTGGGGAATCTTTTCCCTCCCAGGAGCCACTTTGAAAATCAGCACAAGCTCCAAGGGCTCCACATCCCCAGGGGTGGGGGATGGTTATGGGGCTTATTCAAGAAAAGGAGGGTCCAAGTCATTGTTCTGTGTCATGGGTCTGACTGCCGTGAGTACGACTGCACAAAGGTATAGGCACAGCAAGAGTTCTACAAGCTGAACCAAGTGGGAAATTCCAAAGTAACAGAACCAGGCATCAAGCCATGAAAGAGCACTCAAAAATCCATTTGGGAGGGGGGACATTTTAACATTCTATCTTCTGACTAGAAACTGAATCTTGATGGCAGCCAATAGGATAACTGTGCAGAAATAAGCCAGGAGGATGGCTTGAACCACACAGGGGTAGGGAACAGCGTCCCTCCCAGGAACCACTTCGGAAAGGAGTGCAAGCTCCGAGGACCGAATAGAAATGGCGGGCAGGAATGCTTACGGGGTGCACACAGGAGGGGGGGGGGCAGATCAAGAATGTGGCCCATGGCCCTGCGCTATTTTTGAATGCATACCTCATCTCTGCTCCGTAACCCTGAACCCAGCCTTTGAGGATAGGGACTGGATCGAGGGGGAGGGGCGCAAACCCAGAAACTCAAAATGGATTAAAAAAATTTAAAGAGTTCGCAGCAGGCTGCACTTGGCTCTCTGGAGGGAGGCTTCCAAAGGTAGGATGTGAGAAAAAAAGAGAGGTTCAAACTTCACCCCCTCTGCATCCAGAGTGACCTTCCTTTCTTGCTGAGCCTTTAGCTCCTTTGAATAATGCCCAGGAGACGTTCGTTTGGAGATATTCCAGCTCTCATCCCAGAAACATTCTTTCAGCGGAGAGTTTGGAACCGCTGGTGGTTTGACACCAGGGCGGGGGGCGGGCGACTTTTGTACCAGGTGGCTGATCTAGCACATTCCTGGTGCGTCTTGCCAGGGCAGCGAAACGGATCAAACAACATCTAAGTAGACAATGCTGCCTGCAGCCGCAGCCGAGGAGCAGATCTAGGGCAGATTATGCTTTCATCAGCTGTTTCTAGTGAAACAGTAGCCCTTGCGAACTATATTTTTCAAGTCCGTTGTAAAAAAAACAATCCTAGGAGCGCTCGCAGGTTTTATAAAAGGAAACGGAGAGCCTCTAAAGCTTTGGAAACATGAGCCCATATCCATAAATACTGGACAATGAAATCCAGAAGTAGGTGGTTTTATTATGCGTCCTCGTGCATGAACTTCTTTGCAACCAGTTTCTCTTACTACAGGGCTGGGGAACTCGGTGTCGGTGTTTATTTGCCCCCTTTTCATTCCCTGGATATACTCCACAGATTCAGCCCCTCCAAAAATCATGGTCCACGGAGCTTGCCTTCATTTTCAAAGTGGCCCTGGGTTCCCCACCCCCGTTTTCCCACAACGTGTTTCGTACTTGTCTCCTAGGACGGGGACCTTAGCCCCGGGGGCCAAACGTGGGCCACAGCTAGTTTTTATTCAGCTCTTTTCCACCTCCTGGATTTGGCCCCTGGATCTAGCTCCTGCCCGCAAACACTGAAAAGCTGAGCTCAGGGTAAGGGAGCAGAGATGAGGGCGTGCGCACACACAAGGCTAGGGGGCAAACCCACAGCACAGAGCCATGATCTGGACCCGCCTTTTCTTGAATACTCCCCTTAACCTCCACCCCAAATTCTATGCAGCCCTTGGCGCCTGTACTAATTTTCTAAGCGGGACCTGGGAGGGAAAAGCTTCCCCACCACCGTCTACAAGAGAATCAGCAAGGTACGGTTCGCGGCACCTCTCATGCTAAGCTGCATGACGATTAAGGGAAAAGGAACTCTGTGAGGCCTGAAAGCATGTGAAAACTCAACCATAGAAGTTGGTCCAACAAACGATAACACCGTATCCCTTTTCCCCCAATGAATAGTTCAACAGCAAAAGGGTTAGACATTACTCATCGTGCGTTGCAAAAATATTCACCCTATCCATACTACATGGCTAGGCATGGAAGATGACGTTCTTAAGCAGTTTGCAGCTTTCCTTTTAAGGAGACATGTTTTTATTATTTATTATTTAAATTTTTACCCCACCCTACCTGCCAACCGCTCAGGGTGGCTTACAATATCAAAATATACAATACGAAGAGAAAACATCCCAAATTTTTTTAAAATAAATGAAAATACCCAACTCTATACCATCCTCCTGAACCCTCTCCACCCCAACTCCCCCAACCTCATAACCCACCCCTATTCCTCCACAACACCTCCCTCCTCTAACCCCCACTGCCAAACGTCCTCGTGAACTAAACAGTTTTACGCTGCCTCCTCAAGACGCTCAAGCCTGTGCTTGAGATAAACGAATCTCCCAGGGGGAGCGAGTTCCACAGCTGCGGAGCAGCAGTCGAGAACCTCCTCCTTGCCATGGAGACCAGGTTAAGAACGGTTACCTCCAGACAGGTGTCCCAGGCCGACCGTAAAGGGACATGGTAGGCCAGACGATCGGTCAGAATAGTGAGTCCCAAGCCATTTAGGGCTTTAAAAAGGTCAAAACCAGCACCTTGAATTGTGCCCAGACGACTAGAGGCAACCAGTGCCGATTCCAGAGCACCAGTGTTGAGAAATCCACGCTCTCCGGGAGCCTTTAGAGCTGTCAAGGAAATATTCTAAATTAAAGTGCCATCTTCCCGAGTCTGCCGGCGGACAGTCAGACGCAGAAGATTGAAGTGTTTAGCACACAGGTGCCTGACCTCCACAAAGTGCAAACTGGAAGGCTGGGCTTTGCACTTCGCAGCAATGCCTCCATACCACTAGAGGCCACTCCATAGCTGCTAACAACCACCACCATCATTTTATTTCGATAGCACTCCCCTGCCTTTAAATGGCACTTGGAGCACTTTGCAATCAAAAATATGAAGATAATATAAAATCAGTTTAAAACATTTTTTAAAAGGGGGAAAGTAACGAGGGAGAGCAAGTTACCCTAAGGGAAACCAGCAGAAGATCCTAAAATCACCTTTCAAGGACAGGTTCCCCCAAACCTATCCACACCGGCAGTTCCCTTATGCAAGATGTTCACGCTAGGGTAGGAACTGCCCCCAAAGCAGCGCAGGTTGCGTCTGTTCCCATCTCAGCGGGCTGCATACTCCAAAATACACTTTACTTTTGACACTCAGAACTGCTGTACCAATGACATCCAGAACAATTCAACTATTTCCTTGCTTTATATTCCAAACCTTGCACTCACTGTTACCAGATAGGATCAAACTTCCAACTACTGGCCTAACCAGTGATTTGACACTCGACGAGCACATAGAACAGGAGTGGGGAACCTCAGGAACAGGGGGCGCCAAACGTGTCCCACGGCTAGTTTTTATTTGGTTGCTTTTCAGTGCCAGCATCCAGTTCCTACACCCAAGCACGGAAAAAGATTGAGCCCAGGGTAATGGAGCAGAGAGGAGGGCACGCACACATGGATAGGGGGACAGATCCAGGATGTGGACCCTCCTCTTCCTGAGTGCACCTTTAGCACCCCTTGACCCAACTTCTATGCAGCCCTCAGAGAAGGCTCCGGGAGGGAAGAGGTTCCCCCACCCTTGACAGAGAGTGATAGACAGCCTGCCAAATAAAGCAGGTTGTGGGGAAAGGGGGAGTGCAGCTGGAACGCTTAAGCTTGGGGGAGGTCGTGAGAGGGTTCAGGGTGCGGTGTCACCAATATGCTGATGATACTCAGCTGTACCTCTCTTTTTCAGCTGACCCAGACCCGGCTGTCTCGTTGCTGTCCCAGCGT
>QEPC01011928.1:576130-592630 GCA_003113815.1 Sphenodon punctatus | reverse complement strand
TGTTTTAATTGTCTCCCGGGCCCTTCTTTAATATTTGAATTTATATTTTGATGTATTTTAAACTGTTTATATATTTTTATCTGTTTTTATTGTTGGAAGCCGCCCCGAGCGGTTCTCAGGAGGGGCGGGGTATAAATTTAGAAATAAATAAATAAAATAAAAGTGTCTGACTTGCCCAAAGCAGCAGCCTCTGTTTTGCAGTCGTTCACTGCCATTCCATTCTGCCCTTGGGCACTATAGGAATCTGAAGCAGGTTCACCTGCCAGAGTATAGGCTGTCTGGAAACTCCAGGAACGAATCCAAATGCGAGGTTATTTAAGCCATGTCTGCAAAACAGCTGAGATTCAGGGAAACCTTTTGTTTCTTAAGAGGAAGTCCCACAGCTGCCAGAGTTTCCCCTTTGCCCAGTTTCGGTGTGCAATGTGCACAAGTAAGTTAAAAGAATCTGGGAGAGCACGGGCGACTGCCTGCCAAGGAAGTGTTCAAAAGAAGTTCTCTCACAACGGGAGGAGAAACGCATAAGCTTCATCAAATGGGCTTTTAGCAACTGTTCAGTCACATCCACCCAGCCCCTTTCACCATGTCTAACAATACTATTCTAGGGTCAAAACACATTTGAGAGGAGTTACAGCTCTTAAATTCACTCATGCTCCAAAAGCATGGAATTGCAAGTTCAAGGCTCACGCCTTCACTTTCACACTGCGAAAGCAGTAAAGACATTGCATATTGGCACGTTCTTCTCCCTTACAACTTCAGTTCCGTCTACCCACACGGAGCCTTTGTCTTTCAGTCCCAATTCTTTTCCTCTGCAGGCTGAGGACAACACTAAACAGGTGGCAACCGGAGAGGGGTAGGAGGCAGCTTTCACTTGGCTTGGAAAGAATGGGACAGGCAGAGAAGCGACAAGGACTGCGCACAAGCTGGGGGTGCTTGTGTAGTGTGGCTAGCAAGAGGGGGGGCCATATTAAGGATCCGTGCCATGGGTCTGTCCCCTGTCCGTGTGTGCCTGCCCGTACCTTTGCTCACTTACCCCGAGCTCAATCTTTCCGGGAACTAGATCATGGGGCTGTATATGGGGTCAGGGAAATAAGGTTGATGGGATGTCTACAAGACGACGTATATAATGGAACGTAGTTTAACCTTGGAGTCTCTTTCTTCACGCAGGAGACCAAGCCGGATCCGCCTAATCAGTTTCACCTTTGCAAACATAGAAGTGTATAGTGACCTTTTGTCATGACTCCTGGTTCCAAGCACCCCATATTGTAACACATTAGAGCTCTCTCCTGTCCTAGACAAACCCAAGTGACATGGCATCCAGCGCCTGCTGGTGGTGGTACAAACTAATCCCTCTACCTTCCCTGAAATCTCAGGAGTTCTGGCTGCAACACCTGACCTCAAGCTGCTCGCACTGAACTCTCAGACAATCTAGTACTCCACTTCAACCTTTCCCTAGCTAGGGTCTCATCCCAAATATAAGGCACGACTGCTTCTCTACTCCCTGAGAACTTAGGAGTACTGGCTCCAAGCACTTTCCCCTCCCCAAGGCAACCTTAACAATCATCTGTCCTGGGGCAGGAGAGGAGAGAACAGCACTGATGGATTTACGAACTACTGCAAGACACTTTTAAAGCCAGCTGCTCGGACCTACAGTGCAGAGAGGAGCAGGAAACAACCACTCCTTTTAATGCCTTAGTTTATAAGCTCCAGTCGTTCTGAGGATCAACAACTGTGACATGATTAAAAGTAACCTTCTAGTACACATTCTGCATCACAAAGAAAGGTGAACTCATGTGAAGAAAGGCATTCCCATTTCTTAATTGCCTAGCAGTTATCTAGGATTCACATATGACTCAAACACTTTGTAAGGTCACAGCTCGACCTAAAGTAAACCACAGTGCCCAAATATCACGCCCATGTCTATCTATTCTCATCAAAGCAAGTACGTCTGCCTTGGAGCTCCCCTTTGATCTAATCCACTAGCCGTCCGTGCACTTTCAGAAAACATATGGAGTGCTACCTCGCTGCCGCCTGCTGTAACCCACCACTTCACACTCCTCCGGCCCTACCAGAGAATAAAGGAGTCCTGGTTTCCAGTTCCTGTGGTGCAAACCATCACCTCCATTCCCATCTTATAAACGATATGACTCCTGCCTCACAGACTCCCCCCCCCCCCCCCCCCCCCCCCNCCCCCCCCAAGTTCTAATACAAAATTCTCCACGTCCTCCCAGAGAACTCAGGAATCCTGCTTCCCAAGGAAGCCATCAGGGCCAACATCATACGCACACTCCCATCTCAGAGGTAGAGCTTGGTGAGGTAGATGTAACCACACAGCTACCCACCCGTCTGCCCCCAATCTTGTCTCCCTGTAGACACCCCACATTTATCAACCTTATTTGCCCCTTATACAGTCCCCCCATTTTCTTGTCCCATTCTCTGCAAGCCAAATGCAAGCTGCCCCCTACCCCACTCCAGTTGCCACCTTTACTGTTGCCTCCAACCTGCAGAGGAAGAGAATTGAGACTGAAAGATCAAGGCTCAATGTGGGTATATGGAACACGAGTTGCAAGGAAGCAGAATGAGTGACTGTACGTCGTCTTTACTGCTTACATGGCATGAAATTTAAGGCATGAGCCTTAACTTGCAATTCCCATGCTTTTGGGAGCAGGAGTGAATTTGTAAGAGCCTCAACTCCTCTCTTAAACCAACTATTTTTTGACACTAAAATCTCCCATTTTTGAAAGCAGAATTGCTCTCCTAACACAGGCGTGCGTGCATGTCTCTGTCTCTCTGTCTCTCTGTCTCTCTGTCTCACACATTAATACTACTACACATTTCACTATCAGAGGCAGTCCTTATTAACTACACTGTCACCAAAGTCAGCATCATATTAAAGAGAAAGCAATAGTCTATGATGCTACAATAACTAGCAGTCAGGCATTTTGAAGTCATAAAATAAACCATAACACACATTCTCCATATCTTCCCAAGGTAAACAAACCAGAGACTTCAACAACGAACGCAGATTCTGTGCCAACATCCAAGCATCCTAGAAGAACAGGCCCAGCCTTCCTCATCCTCCTTCGTAAAGGGAAAGAGACTAAAACTGGAAATAATATAATCCCACCATATAAATCGATGGTGTGACCACACGTTGAACGTTGCGTGCAGTTCTGGTCACCCCATTTCAAATAAGATATAGTAGAAATAGAAAAGCTACAGAGAAGGGCAACAAAAACGATAAGGGGTATGGATTGGTTGCCATGTGAAGAGAGGACGGATAGATACCACAAACTAGGATTAACAGGGGAAGAGTCTTGAGACCTTGGAAGAGACTTTGGACCCTTGAGATCCCTTCAAACCCTACAAATAATTCTAGGGCTCCAGCCAAGATGCTGCTGCAGAGTCACTTACCATTTACAGCTTTTTCTATCAACTCTTCGCAAGCGTCGAAGTCTCCCTTCAGCACTAGCTTGTCGTGCAGGTCCGTCAGCATGGGGTGCTCCAGAGCGATCCTGGTTTTCTTTTGCAGGGATTCAAACGCCTCGGTGTAGTTGTGCTGACGAAAGTGCTTTAGACAAAGGCGAATGGCTTCCTGTTCACGGTACTACTGGAACACAAGAAAACCTATGAGTACAGCAGATTGCCCCTATGCATGTGCTTGGATGAGAAAGAGGTGGGAGTCCTATGGGGTAACTCCTTATGGGGCACACTGAACTATGGTAATAGCAGTCACCCACAGCAGCTGCTACCTACTGAGAGAAGAACGGTTTGTGCTATTTTGAGAGGGAGTGCGGCATGCAAGATAAATACAGATGCTGGATGGGATTGCCCATTTTGCCATAGTAAATTATCTGTCTTAAAAAAAAATAAAAAAATCTGTGCTATTCAATTTTACCTCCTTGATCCTGCAGCTACGAATGCCTAATGAAAAAGGGGCAACAGAGGGGGAAAGCCATCCCTTCTAAAGTTATGCAAGTGTCATACAGTTATAAATTATATAACGAAATACTTTAGACTAGTAAGTAGGTCACAGCGTCTCTCCGAGAAGGAGTATGAGCAAAGAGCATTAAAACCAGGAACACGTACCTTATACTTATAGAACGCACACAAAATCACCAACGTTTGAAGGCAGACACAGACTACGCAAGCCTTGACGACCGCTCAAGTCCAGTTGCTTTATGCCCCAGTGGTTACCAAATCCTGACACAAAGCTCCAACCTCTCTTCCCCTTCTCCACACCTAATAGCTTCCATGGGCACCCCCAGGTTTACTAAATGTTACCCCCTTTTTTCAGTTGTGTAAAACTAGCTCTACAGGGCCAAAAGAGACAGAAGCCATTCAGCAGGCTTCTTGCTGATGCAGCATGCACTGGCCACAGAAGCTATTTTTTTAGTTCAAATGAAGAGGGTGCTCCCGGAATCGAGTGGGCTCAATCCCATGGCCCATGGATCCAGTGTGCAAGCCGTGTGTGTGCGCACGTCCACTTGGGAACAACGCAGCACAACGTGCTGTCAACAGAGATGCGGGGCCGTGGGATTGAGCTCATTGTTTTTGAAACACGGAGAGCGGAGGATGGAACTGTTGATGGCTTCAACTTCTAAAGAACATAGGTGCAAAAGTTAGATTTTCTGAAGTCCTTTGGGTGCTTTTAGTCTGATTTTGGAGTATCTTTAACCAGCACTAGTTATTCTGCTTTTTTAAAAAAAGAAAAGGACTTTCTGCTATTTCAGTTCAGCTGGCCAGAGTGCAATGACAAACTTTGGAAATCTGGAAGTGACAGTGACATAAAAGATGCATGTTTTAATCAAGTGCATGACACTGCATTCATCAATGGGGAAAGGCGATCTGAAAGACTCTTTTTGTACAGTATTTCAAGGCAGCTGCATACACAGCTTTAATCTGTGAACTAGCCGTTACCTGTGAAGATTGAGATGCCAATACCCTACGTTGCCTTTTCTCAAAGTACTAGCATGAAGGGACACCCGACAAAAACTAGCTAGGCAGCAGTCATTCACTCAATGCATAATTAACCTGTGGAACTCAGTGATGTTGTAAAAGCCAATATTGTCACCAAATTCAGAAACAGATTGGATCAATTCTTAGAGGAAAGGTCTATAAATGTCTGTTTGCCAAATTGGCCAAAGGAGGGGACTTTCTGACTGCTGGAGGCTAGGGGTAACTAGTAGGAAATGGATCCCTCCATTATGATGTACTATGCACTTTGACAAGAATGGCCAACTTCCGCTGCTTCAGAGGAGACAGAATGCTGGGCTACATGGATCCCTGGTGTGACACGGCTCTTATAACCTCAAAAATCAGCTCCCTATTCAAGCTGAAATGAGCACTCATCGTATACCCGGTACGCAAATCAAGCGCAATATTTTAGGTACTTTTCAGTACTCAAACTGGTTTTTGACCGGGTACCCGAAATGCCGACAACAGGTATACCGAAATACAGATTTCAGGAATTTTTCGTGTAATCTCACGTAACCAAGATTTTGGTTTTTCAAGTACACAAAAATGGTATTCAGGTAGCCGAGAATGCAGATAATACCCTCGGGTACCAAATCAGGTACCCATTTCAGCTCTACTTTCTATGCCTATGCAAAGGGAACATAGTTGTGCACTAATAAAAATTATACAGGAAGTCACACGGGAGCATGTCTAGCTAAGAGAAATCAGATGTACAAATAGAGGATGGGGGATATTTGGCTTGGCAGCCATACAAGTGAAATGGATCTGGGGAGCGCAGTTGATCACAAACTGAACATGGGTCAGCAGTGTGATGCAGCCGCAAAAAAGGCAAATGCAATTTTAGTCTGCACTAACAGAGGCATTGTTTCCAAGTCACGAGAACACAAGCAGTGCCATACTGGGTCAGACCAATGGTCCATCAAGCCCAGCAACTGTCTCAGATGGTGGCCAATCTCAGTCGCCTGAAGTAGTACCCAAAAGGTCACTATGGGGCGATTTGTTCCGTTGTTCACTTCCTGTTTCTGACAGTAAGACATTACATTCCCCAAACCTACCTGCTAATGGACCTATCCCTCCAGAAACTTGTCCAATCCTTTCTTAAACTCGGTTATACTTTTGTCCTTGACCACATCATTTGTCAACAAATTCCACAACTTAATTATGTGCGGAGCAAAAAAATACTTTCTTTTATTTGTTTTAAATCTACCCGTTAGTTTCATGGAGTGTCCCCTAGTCCTAGTACTATTTGAGAGGGTAAATAACCGTTCCCTATTAACATGTTTCATACCACTTCTTTCATATCTCCTCTCACTCTCTTCTCCAAACTGAAGAGCCCCAACCTATCCAGCCTCTCGTCATAGGGGACCCGTTCCAAGCCCCTTATTTTTGTTGCCCTCCTCTGTACCTTTTCTGTTTCTATTGTATCTTTTTTGAGATGGGGCACCAGAACTGCTCATAATATTCATGGTGTGGTCTGCACCATAGATTTATATAGTGGCATTATGGTATTCTCCCTTTCATTCGCTATCGCTTTACGAATAACTCCTAAAGTTCTGTTTGCTTGAGAAGCAAGAGCTGCACTCTATTCTGCACTGGTCAGACCTCATCTGGAGTACCAAGTTCAGTTCTGGGCACCACATTTTAAAAGGAGGACACGGACATATTGGAATGAGTTCAGCGAAAGGCAGCAGAGACGGTCAGCGGTCTGGAAACCAAGTCCTATGAGGAAAGGCTGAAGGAGCTGGGTATGTTAGCCTAGAAAAGATAAGATTATGGGGAGACATGCTAGCGGTCTTCCACTTCCTGAAGGGCTCTCTCAGACAGGATGGCAAACACTTGTTCTCTCTTGCCCCGTGAAGGGAAGACTAGAAATAATGGCCTCAAATTACAAGAAAGGAGATTTCAGTTAAACATTAGGAAGAACTTCCTAACGGTAAGAGCTGTTTCACGGTGGAACAGATTGCGTAGTGAGGTGGTGGGCTCTCTTTTGCTGCCCATTTTCAAACAGAGGCTGGATGGCCATCTGTCAGAGATGCCAGAGCTGGGATTTCCAGCACTGAGCAGAGGGTTCTTCTAGATGACCTCTGAGGTCCCCTCTGATTCTATGAAATAAAGCCACAGAACACAGGACAGCATGACGGTGCGATCTGACAGATTAAAAACCCTGTAAATTATAAGATGCTGCTCAAAATATGTTCACTGAGGATGTTCACTAGTATATTAGTAAGAATCTCACCAGCCTAGCTGAAACCATACTAAAAAAATTTTAACAAACGAAATGGCTGAAAGTGATAGAAGCAGAAGGATTGTTTACTCCAGGGCAAAAGTGCTGATCTGGGAAGATTCCATTTGCCTAGGTTAGTCATAATCAAAATCAAAGTCAAAATCAACCTGGATGCAATACCATAAAAGGAATTTGATCAAGCCGGCCCCGATGCCAGTTTTACCAGATGGTAATGACAACACTAACAATGGCATTCTCCTAAGCACAAATGGTTATCTTTGTGCCAAATGGAAGGCCTAGTAAGCTTATTTAGTTAAAGTACTCCATATCCAAAAGCGATCTTCAAAACTTCAGAATTTCCACAGGCAACAGCATGCACGGATTAGGATAGTTCCTGTTTTGTCCCCCTCCGCCCCCCTATTTTCTTAGGTTCCCCTTCTCCCATGTAAGTACGCTAAGCATGTGCACCTGCAACTTAGTGGATGTATTCCTGGCCCGCCCTCATCTCTCAGATTATAAACCGACTGGGGCAGTGACTTGTCTATAAATTGATGGCTGTAAAGTGCCAGGTATATTGCTGATTACTATTATACTTAATAGTAATAAACTGCACCACAAGTGCTGCTAAAGCAAAAAAGATGGGCGTTTTGAAGCAAGATGCAGTAGCTGCACACTGGGAATTGTAGGATAAAACCTTCTGTTAGTTCAAGAGTTTGGAGAGGAGTTTGATTTTCAAAGCATGCTTCATTTACAACACAGCAATGTTGGTGGCTACTCTACCAAGTTAGATTACTTAGAAGTGCAATGGCAATAGGAGAAGAGCTTCTGGAGACCATGTGGATAAGACGAGGGGAAAGTTATAGGACTTACGGCAACTGGTCACTCTGAGCAGCACCCCTTTTTGATCAGTGAACAGTGCACACCCCTTTCTCCCCTGGTCACTGGGACAAGATTTAATACTTCAGAATATATATTAGTGCATGCAAGTAGTCGGCTCCCGGGGGTCGGAACAGCAGCGGTGAGCACAAAAACCTAGAGTCTTAACAAGTCTGGCTTCCTTATTCCAGAAAATTTTTAAAACAGCGTAGTCCAGCCTCAGTAGGCCATCAGGCTGCCTTTACATGTAGGCGCTCAGCCCGCCATCTGAATCAGCACCCTGGAAACATCCCAGGGCTAACTAGCTCTGTGTTGCTAGAGCCAGTAGCCTAAACTTCCCCCAAACCTGGGTATTGACAGTCCCTGGGGCACGGCCAATGCACTAGCCAGTGATCCTTAAAGGGGCTACCACCAAACCTATAGTGCTGTCTACCTATACCTAATGTTAGTTGGAAAGCACAACAGAATGTGTATGGATTTATTGTTGACGCCACAGCATAGGAAACCAGAAGTTCATCTTCACCTCCAGTCACCTTAGAGATGCAAGACCACAAGAGTTTCAAATGCAGGCCTACCTTGCTGTACCAGTTGAGGCAGGGCTGCACTACATCTGGATCATCAATGCCATTGAGTTCAACAAACCAGATGCTAAAATTGAAGCTGGGCCCCCACGATAGGAGTGGAACTGGAGGAGCATGTGAAAGAGAGAAAGACACGTTAATATCAACTACTTGACAGACACACCTTCGAAATAGTACGGCAGGTCTAGAAAATGCATTTTTATCCCAAGGGCAATAAAAAAACAAAACACTACTTCCTTTGCACCCAAGTCACATAAAAATCCATAATCTCAGAAAAGTTACCAGCCGAGTATCGTATTTAACTGGCATTCAAAACAACTTGCAGAGGAAAAATAAACTTAAGACAGTCGATCTCTACACGTCAGAAGCTCACACACAGGCATGGTAAATGATCCGTGAAGGTAGGAACTGCTCAAATGGCCAGTGGATTTTCTTACACTGATGCTGCCTTACGGGAAAAATCATCCAAAAAAAAAAAAAAAAAAGATGCAGAAAAAGCATTCATGAAATTTACTACCTGCCCGCCTAGACACCTACCTTAGAAGGAAGCATCAAACACACTTATCCGGTCTAGGGCAGGTAAACAGACTAGGCTGCATTAATAAGAGTTATATTACTGCCAACGAAAGGGCAGTAAATGAACCCAGAAGCATCCGATTTAACAATATGTCAGCAGTAAAAGTGTCAAATTTGCTTTTCAAGTTTACTTCACTTGCAATAGCCTTGTAGGGGTATGGGAAATTCAAGTTCTGTCCCCTTCCCCAGTTTCAAGAACAACATATATATTTCCTCCAGCCACATATTTTTAATTGAGTTTGAAATCAATGGGGCTTGGCTGACTTTACTTCCTGGTTTATGAACCAGCAAAGACACTGCCAAGTTTTTTAATTATTTGTTTTAATTTTTTTTTTTAAAAGGCTCCGAACAAGAAACAGATTCTCCTTGCTGTCAGCTTTGTTAAGATTAGCCAAGGACATGTTCAGTGCCCTCCTGCTCTCAAGAATCTTGCACATTCAGGAGTCTTCTCCCCACAGTCAAAGTTACTACAACAGACAGACTATACCATGACACTGTGGCTAAGACCAGAACAGCAGACGCCTGCTGATGAAGTTAAAGCACAATTAGCACTTGCATTTAGAACATGTGAATATGTTCTAAATCCATAGGCACAGCCTAAGAAAACATTCCACTTTGCTGGCATTATAAAAATATTTAATGAAGCTATGTACCTGGCACTTTAAAATCATTATTATAGACAGGTCCCTGCCCCAGTAGGCTTACAGTCAAGAGAGACAAGGAAGGGGAGACAAGGATACAGCCACAGAGATGCAGGTGCACGTGCTTTAGCTTAGTTAGAGGAGCCAAGCGGACCCTAAGAAAATTTAGTGAAGAGCCAGTGCCTTGCAGGAGAGGCGGGTATAAATTGATTTAAATAAAATATAATAAATAAATAAATAATTTTTAGAAAATACATTCTCAAAGAGCTACAACTAATCCCATTACTTACATCATCAAGTGTTTGGCAGGTTTTGCCTTAAAACTAAAATCTGAACTGCTGGTCTAAGAAGACGTTCTGATATGTACACTGGGGGATGCTGTGGCATTTAGCTTAAATCAATACAGAGGACTGTATTATGCAGTTATGGAGGTATGGACGATCTCATCCCAGCTGATCACCCTGGTGGGTCAAAGGCCACTTAGGGCTTTATACGTCAAAACCAACACTGTGAATCGGGCCCAAAAGACCGTAGGCAGCCAGCACAGAGAACACAGCACCGGTGTAACGTGCGCACGGCAACCCATCCCCGTAAGGAGACAGGCCATTTGCATTCTGCACCAGCTGCTGTCTCCGGACCATCACCAAAGGCAGCCCCACATAGAGCGTGTTGCAACAGTCCAGTCTTGAGGCGATGAAAGCATGGATGATGATGGCGGCCAGATCCACCTCTGAGACCTACGGCTGAAACCAACACACCAGATATAGTTGGCAAAATGCTCTCTTCGCCACGGCACCTGGGCATCCAGGCGGTCGTGGGTCAAGGAGCATCCCCAGACTACGGACCTGAGGAACCAAGGGAGGGCAGACCCCCGTCAATGACGGGTGCCACCACTTCCTCAGCGCCTCCCCACCAGCATCACCTCCATCTTGTCAGGCTTCAGACAATTTGCCCTCATCCAGTCCCCCACAGTCGCCAGACATAGGGAGACTGCCGGGTCCGGACTCGTGTTACAAGGTGGTCAATTTTGATTAACTATGAGGGAAAAAATTCCTAAAAGAGCTGTGTAGCAGTGGAACAAGTTGCCTAAGGAGGTTCAAGGCTCTCCATCACTGAAGGTTGTTTTTTTGTATGTTTTTTTTAAAAAGACCGTACAACATCGGAGCTCCCTTCCCACTCTAAGATTCTATGATGAGTTTGTCCCACCCCAAACCCCAGGGTACAAGAGTCACAACTGGCTTGATCATGAGCTTTCTTATCATAAGATTTAGGTTTCTTTTCCCCGTCTTCTAGTTTCTGAACTCCTGCAACACCATATCTCCATGTTCCCATGTTTTCTCATAAGGGAGAGAAATGTTTTTGGTGGTTTATTTCCCCATTTGTTTTATTTTAAATGAAAGCTGCAAATGAAGTTTGCTAAAATTTTAAGTGTTTTTTTTATTAAAAAAAGCCTAAAATTGCAACCTCTTAAATAATAATCAAAAGTGTGGGTTTTGAGGAACGAGAACACTTCACCCAAGCTTGTTTCCCAACAGCTCCCATTCCCCGATCTACCTCATGCTTCAGAGTAAAGCAAAAGGAAGCATTTTGGCCTACAATAGCATGCCAGCATAGTATTTAAAGTAGTCAAAATTCTCTCTGGCTCCAGCAACCGCACCCTACACTTTTTACTGGATTGCGTGCGCACACGCACACGCACACGCACACGCACACGCACACGCACACGCCTGTAATATGTAATTATTGTTGCACCATTTTAGTTATTTAAAACATCCTTTAGGCTTAAAGTTTAATGGCAAGTCTAAAAATTCAGTATTTCCAAGCTGTTCTCTTCTAGTCTTTCGACTTTTTTTTTTTTCCCCTTCCAGAACACATAAACAACTGCTTGGTCCGGCTGAATCCCTGCTTTGCGGTAATGAAAACAAAACTGGTTCACAGCAGATCCAAGGGAAAATCAATACACTTTTATCAAGAGGATCAAAAAAATGTTGCCGCTATTTAGGTCACTTACAAAACACACACAGGGTACTTGATCATTCGCACAAGGATACTTTTAGCTTTTATTTTCCTAAAGTAATTTTTGAAGAGGCCTAATGAGGCAGTAGGAGACAAAAGATTAAAAAGGCTGTAATCAAAAAAAGAGTCCTCTCTGAGGAAAGAGTCACTAGTCAGTTACAGTTACTGTAACAACAACAATTATAGGGGGCAGGACTAGATGGCCCTTGATGTCCCCTTCCAACCTTAAATTCTATGTATTTCTCCATGCTGTCCTTGAAGACAGTTCAGAAGCTGCAGACGGTGCAGAACATGGCGGCCTGGCTCTTTTCAGTGATGTGTCACTGTGAGCACACGACACCTGTGCTTCAAAGTCTGCACTGGCTTCCAATAACACAATTCAAGGTGCTGGTTTTGACCTTTAAAGCCTTAACCGGCATGCGCCCCACATATCTGAAAGAATGATTCTCCCACTATAATCTCTGTGGTCAGCAGGAAGTACCACCTGCTAGTCAGGTTCATACAACAAGGGCCCACCGAGAGGGCATCCCTAGTTCTGTGAAACTACCTTCCTCAGGAGGTCTGAGTCCGAGTGGTTTCCAGAGGCAATGCAAGACCTCTCTTTTCAGCCAAGCTTTTGGTAGGCAAGGATAGGGGGGCTAAGTGGATTTTTATGTGTTTTTATTATAGAGTGGCAGGAGCCACTCATATAGTTACGGTGTGTTGCACGCTCCATTATAAAGCCCAAACATTCTATTCATTATAAAACTGACATGATTTAAAGTTAGGATCATGGTGTGAAGGATCACTGGAGTAAGCGGTTCATGCGGTCCAAATTTCATCCGAATTTGGTTGGATAACAGCTAAGATATCACAGTTTGAAAACTCCACTTTGAAGCCAACTGTCTCAATTGCGGCAGGGTAAAGGGGTTTTGTGTTGGTTGGGAGGAGGTATAAGCCTTTTAGAAAATTCAAGGAGGCTGCCAGGGGGTGCCTTCCGGTTTACTTTTTGTAAATTCGGTTAGCAGTTTTTAAGTTATGACATCTTGAAAATTCAATGTTAACCTATGGAGACCATCTAGAGCGTGGAGTGCTTGAGAACATTCTATGTGTAATGCAGAGTCTGTTTAAAAGCAAACAAACAGTCTTGAATACTGAGGACTACAACTCCCAGCATGCACTGCTTGCTAGAGCCTATCAGTGCTTGGGAAAGAGAGGGAACTGCACCTCCCAGGGGGCAGTGAGTGACTGGACACCCATGTTTAGAGCTGATCTGGTGGGGAGAGGAGGAGAGCAAGGCCTGTGGAAGGGAGAAAGCGGAAGGTCATTCTGATCTGATCCCGCACAGCAGGCACCTCGGCTTGGAGGCCAGGAACGCCAAGATGGCTAAGCAACAGAGCTAGCTAATCCCACAGTGATATTGCCCCCTAAACCCACCCAGAAACACAAGAGCACGTGGGTTTCAGTGACAGCCCTTCCCCCTCCAGAAAAGTGATGTGTCTGGGCTATGGCTCCAATGGGGCACCCCATTGGAGAGTCCTGTCTGGGGCTGGAGCACTGGAGTTTGTCTGATGGCCCCAGGTGCAGGAAGAGGGCAGAGTTTTATCCCAGAGATGGGGACAGGAGGCTACAGGCAGGATGAAATCGATTGTCTTTTAGCGTTTCTCCCTCTGACTTTCCCAACCCCACTAAGGAAGGAAGGGTAAGCGGGTGTTCTGGGCTGATACACTGGGTGTCCTATAGGAGGGGGGCAGAGACATGGTGGGGTCCTGTGCAGAGCAGCCCTATGGGGCAGAGTGGCAAGTGTAGTCCTCTTGGGAGGACTCTTAAGAGTGAGCCTCAGCCCAAGGAGGGAAAGCCTATGGGGGAGAGGGGAGACATTACGGGGAAAGAGTAGGGACACAGGCTCTGTAAATAGCTTCCACAGTGGAAGCCATGCATAGAGGGAACAATTTACAGGGAACAGCTTTATTGGGGATACAGACTATGGAATCCAGTACAGGGGGAGTTCTGCAGAGTGGGCCGCGTTGTGCAAGAAAGGGAGCCTTGTCCAAGGGGGAGTCTTGTAGAGACAGAGCCGGAGAACAATGGCCATAATTGTGCCGGGAGAGCTCCCTGGACAGAGGAGAACTGAGTGAGCTTTGTACAGGTGGAGAGCTGAAGGATGGGCAGCATTATGCTAGGTGGAGAATCCTGTACATGGGCACAGTAGAGTCAGGGAGCCCTGAACAAGGAGTGAACTTGCCAGTGGGTTCTGTACAGGGGGAGGTCCTTATAGAAAGCAGGATGGCCAGTGATGCACAAGGAAAAGAGCTCTGAGAGTGGGGAGTAGAGTGGAAGACTCCTGTACAAGGCTAGACTACTGTAACGCGCTCTACGTGGGGCTTCCCTTGTTTCTGGTCTGGAGGCTGCAGCTAGTGCAGAATGCGGCGGCTCGTCTCCTTATGGGGACGGGCCGTCGGGAGAATATTACACCTGTGCTCCGAGCTCTGCACTGGCTGCCGATAGCGTGCCAAGCCAGGTTCAAGGTGCTGGTGTTGATTTATAAAGCCCTACACGGTCTGGGCCCCTCATACCTCAGGGACCGCCTCGCCCTCGAGCGGTTCTTTCGGTCTGCCGAGGGTGCCTTCTTGGAGGTCCCCCGTGTTAAGCAGGGGGCCACAATGGAGAGGGCATTCTCGGTGGCCGGGCCGCGCCTTTGGAACTCCCTTCCAGAGGAAGCTTGTCTGGCCCCTAGCCTGTTGACATTCTGGCGAAGTTGTAAAACCTGGCTGTTCACCCAGGCCTTTGGAGAGGGTGGGAGGGTAGGGGGAGGAGTTTTTAGCTCCCCCACCTTACCCATTATTTATTATGTATTTATTATATTTAGCCGTTTTAATATTATTGTACTGGATGTTTTAAATTGTTTTTATTGTGTTTTACTGTTGGAAGCCGTGCCGGGCTGCTTGGCAGGAGGGGCGGGGTATAAATCTATTAAATAAATAAAATAAATAAATACAAGCCATGAGCTACAGAGATGAGAGAGAGCAGTTTTTGGAAGTTTGCAATGCTTAAACCGAACCAAAGTTGTTGTATTCTTAGTAAAGCAGGGAGCTACCAGTAAAAATCCAGCTTTGCCTTGCCTGCTATTTGAAGGAAGTAACAACCTTCTAAACTGAAGGGAGCAGCTCTTCCACCTTAGCCTCCCCTAAGCCCTGCTCCCATAGTGGTTATGCTGCCCAGCATTCTACTGCGCCAGCAAGACAAATTTTCTCCATTGCATTGTATTTAAGAAAAAACTTCGACAATCAAAAAACCTCCGGTTTACAACAAGAGTTAAGGCTCTTGTAAATTCAATCATACACTAAAAAGCATGGAAATTGCAAGTTAAGGCTCCCGCCTTAACTTCCATGCCACATTAGCAGTAAAGACACTGTACAGTCTCACATATTGTGCACACTTACAACTTAGGCTCAACGCACCCACACTTTGCCTTCGTCTTTCACCCCCCAATCCTGTTGCTCTTTGCAGGTTGGGGGCAACACACACACACACACACAACACAACACACACACAGGAGGACACGAGCTGGCCCCCTCCTCTCCCTCTATTCTTTCATTTCAGTTGGGGAGAATGGGACAGCTGACTAATGGCTCACATCCGTCCCTCTTACGCACAAGTCTCCACTGCCCTCCCAGAGCACAGTGAAGCTGGGTAGAGTCGTATACAAATGTTTAATTAAAACTAAGTTGGGTATGCATTGAAATTAATACAGTGGAATGGCCATTGGAAGGAATGGAGGCAACAGCAGTGCCAATTTCTAAGTAAATACTATTGTCATTCGAACACCCGATTAAGTGATTGTAAAATTATACAACACAGTTGCATCTTTGGGAGTACATAGGGAAGGCAAGAGGGTGTGAAATGAGAAAGGCACCAGATGCAGTACATGGAATGGTTGGAATGACAGGGAAAAATACAAAGAGTGTGCAGGATTAAGTAAGTGGGTGGAATGACAGGAGAAATTAGAATTAGTTACAATAAGGATCTGGGTGAAATAAGTGATTCAAAAGACTGATAGGACTGCTCCTCCTGGTATCCCATTGTTTTACCCACTTACCACAGCCAACTCCCTATCTTTTGACTTCCAATAGCCTCCCTTCCTGTTATTCCATTTCCTCTCCCGTTTGTTGGGAGGGGGGAGGGTTTGGTCATTACACATACACACACACACACACAGACTTCTGTTCCATATGACACATACAGACACACACTGTATTTCCCATGACATTTTGAGTCCTCTGTGAGGGGAGTGGGGGCTAGAGGGGCAACTTGGACCTAGGACTCCTAGGTTGTTTATTACAAGGTTGAGAGCAGGGGAGAGGAGAACCAGCTCAGAACGAGGAGTATTGAGTTGCCCGTGAAGGGAGTGCAGCCTACTGGATTAGAGTGGGGTGGAGAGGCTGGAAGCCAGGAGTCCTGAGTTCTCTCTTGCAGGGTTGGGACCAAGTAGATTAGAGGGGGAGAACGGGCGGGAGCCAAAACTCCTAAGTTCTCTCTTCTTTAAAGTGGAAACGGAGGAGGTGAGGGGCCAGCTCACGCCCTCCTGTCCCCAGGTTCAGTATTACCTCCAACGTACAAAGGGGGGGGGGGG
>QEPC01011928.1:556505-572651 GCA_003113815.1 Sphenodon punctatus | reverse complement strand
CTGGGTGAGGCCTCTGCCAGGGACCTTGGAGGGTCTCGGGTAGCACGCCTGGGTGAGGCCTCTGCCAGGGACCTTGGAGGGTCTCGGGTAGCACGCCTGGGTGAGGCCTCTGCCAGGGATCTGAATCAGTAGATGAACAAGAAAAAAAGGACCATGCATGATAAAACCATGAAACAAAAACAGAAAAGGATGGTATAATCATTAACCTGGATTAAGTTTCATAACCATAAAACGTAGTGGGTCAACAGCGACTGAACTTGTGGAGAATGTCAACTCCTGCAGAGAACTGTTATTGCCTCGTAAACCTGCCATAAATCAGGCCTTCCTCTCGGGTAAATATTTTCTGCTATAACTACTCCTTGTATGAGAGGCAAGGAAGCGGGAGTGGGAAGAAGGTGTAGTGGTTGTTCCCTGCCCGACTGCCTGGGCTTTCTGCCTCCGGGGATATTGGGCTTGAGGCACACCCCCGTTGCCCCTGAGAATTATGAACATTATGAAAACCGTCAACGCCAGGACTGACCGTAAACTCCATAAACTATCACCCCAAGGGTGGAACTGTGATCATTTTTTCCGGGGGAGTGGAATTGCTCCAGGGAGGGAAGTTCAGGGGCAGGCCATTTGGGAAATTTTGGGCAGAGGGAGGTATGGCAGAAGAGTGGAGGTTAAAATCTCATGGGTGCAGAGGTAGACAACTGGGCTCTTGTCTCAGGATATACAGGGGTCAAATCAAGTGGTGAGCTCCATCGGTTGCTGCTGCTACTTAATGCAAGGGTCACTGGTGAACAAAACAGCTGTCATCTTTGATCTTACACAGGATGAAGCCACTGACCTTGCTTGCATCACAGACCTGGCTGGATGATGCAGCTGGACCTATATTGAGGTACTCCATGAGGCATCACTCTCAAGTTGAAGGTCCGGGGGGGGGGGGAGGAGAGAGAGGAGACAGATTGGCAGTGATTTGGAGGGAACATTTGGCTTGTCAAAGATTTCCAGCACCTAATATGTCCAATATGGAGTGTGTCCACCTTGTGTTTGAAGCTTGGGATGGGTTGGGGATTCTGCTAGCGTACCAAATCACCCGCTGCACAGTGGACTGCCTGACCGAGCTGGCTGAGTTGGTTTCGGAGGGGATGTTGAAGACGCAGAGACTTATTGTTCTGGGCAACTTCAACATCCACGCCGAGGCTGATCTTTTTGGGCCAGAGCAGGACTTCATGGCCTCCATATCATTTCACTCAACACACAATTAAGTTGTGTAATTTGTGTAGTTATGTAATTAAGTTGTGTAATTAAGTGAAGCCGGCCAATGCGGTGGGTGTCCTGGGGTCTGTTAGAGCAACTAGTTGTGAATTAGATCTGTGCCCGTCCTGGTTGGTGAAAGACTCCCGGGAGATGTTGGGGATGGTGCTGCCGAGGGTGGTCAATGCATCCCTCCGGCAGGGGAGGTTGTCGCCCTGCCTCAAGGAGGCTGTGGTGCGCCCCCTGCTGAAGAAGTCATCTTTGGATATTGGCGCACTCGCCAGTTACCGTCCTGTCTCTAATCTTCCCTTTTTAGGGAAGGTTATTGAATGGGCAGTGGCTCTGCAGCTCCAGGCGCATCTGGACAGTATCAGTTTCCTTGACCCTTTTCAGTCTGGGTTCAGCTCCGGCTATGGTACTGAGATAGCGTTGGTGGCCTTGGTGGACGATTTCCGCCGGGAGACGGACGCAGGATGTTCAACATTTCTGATCCTGCTAGATCTCTCGGACGCTTTTGATACCGTGGACCATGGGCTGCTGTTGAGACGGCTGCGAGACCTGGGGGGTCTGGACAGGACTGTCCTTGAGTGGATCCGCTCATTCCTCTTGGGGAGAAGCCAGCGGGTGGTGCTGGGGGCTGAAATATCAAGCCCCCGGGCCTTGACCTGCGACGTTCCGCAGGGTTCGATCCTGTCTCCGTTATTAATTAACTGATCCAGGTCTTGCTGTCTTGTTACTTTCCCAATGTTTGGAGGCCGTGGCGGATTGGATGCAGCAGAGCAGACTGAAGCTCAATCCCGATAAGACAGAGATGATGGTGGTGGGAAGGGTGAGGAAGGTGCTGGCTTCTCCGGTAGGGAAGGTCCGCCCTCCTGTAGCCCAGCAGGTTCGGAGTCCAGGGGTGGTTTTGGACTTAGGCCTCCGTCTGGATTGACAGGTGGAGGTGGTGGCTAAAGCCGCTTTCGCCAGCTGTATCTGGTACGGAGGCTGCGTTCATACATCTCCGGGCCCGACCTGGCCACTCTCATTCATGCCTTCATCACCTCAAGGCTAGACTACTGCAACGCGCTCTACGTGGGGCTTCCCTTGTTTCTGCTTCGGAGGCTGCAGCTAGCGCAGAATGCGGCAGCCTGTCTCTTTACGGGGACGGGACGGCGGGAGCACATAACACCTGTGCTCCGCACCCTGCACTGGCTGCCTATAGCGTACCGAGCCAGATTCAAGATGTTAGTACTGATTTATAAAGCCCTACACGGTTTCGGCCCCTCATAACTCGGGGACCGCGTCGCCCTCCGCACCTCAGAGCGATCCCTTCGGTCTTCTGGGGGAGCCTTTCTGGAGGTCCCCCGTGTTAAACGGGGAGCCACAATGGAGAGGGCGTTCTCGGTGGCTGGGCTGCAACTTTGGAACTCCCTCCCGGAGGAAGCCCGCCTGGCCCTGGATCTGCTAGCTCCGTCGAGCTTGCAAGACCTGGCTGTTCGTCCAGGCCTTCAGAGGGGAGGGTGGGGTAGGTAGGGGGAATTGGGGATTTTATAGATTTTTAAAAAAAACATTGTTGGGGTTATTTTAAAATAATTTAATTATTGATTATTTTTATCAATATTGCCTTTGACTTATTTGTGTTGTAAGTCGCCCTGAGATGCCGTAGGCATGAGGGAGCAGCCAATAAATTTAACAAAATAAATAAAAAAAATAAAAAAATATTTTGTTGCCGGAAGATGTGGTCAAGGCCAATTGTATAGCTGGGTTTAAGAAAGGACTGGATAAGTTTTTGGAGGATAGATCTATTAGCAGCTATTTGTCAGGTAGGTTTGGGGAACGTAACGTCTTACTGTTGGGAGCTGGGAGCGAATGCGATCGCCCCATTGTGACCTGCTGGGTACTTCTTCCAAGTGACCAAGACTGGCCACTGTTGGACAAAGGTGCTGGCACATGGCAAAAAGGCACACTTTTCATGCTCTCATTACTTGAAAATGGCTGAATGGAATTTCTCCTTCAAACTTATCCAAGTAATTCATCTGTGAGCAATAGACCAAAAGCAAGTTTAATTAAGCTTAAAAGCTACTGAAAGAGACGACGTGGGAAAGAAGTTAATTCGCCTCCAAACCAAGCAAGTATTCATCCTCTATTCCGAGAAGCTTTATTAACGTAAGACAGAGGGTTTATACACCAATTGTCCTTTATTCCTTAGTCCAGGGATGGGGACACCTCAGGCCCAGGGGCTAAATGCGGCCAGGAGCAAGTTTTGGTATGGCCCCTTTCCAGTTCCTGGATCTGTCCCCTGGACCCAGTTTCTATCCCCAAACAGCAAAAAAGATGAGCTCAGAATAAGGGAGCAGAGATGAGCCGAGGACAGGGAACAAATGTATGGTAGCAATCCATGATCTGATCCCTTCTTTTCTTGAGCGCATCCCTTACACACACCCATCCCCAACTCAGATGAGGCCCTCGGAGCTTGTACTAGTTTTTAAAGCAATCCCCCAGGAGGAAGGAGGTTAGGATATAAGGAGCTACCTGAGTCAGACCAATGGTCCATCTTATTATTATTATTATTATTATAAGCTTTTATATAGCGCCACCGATGTATCTGGCGCTTTACAGAGAATAAGACAGACACAGTCCCTGCCCGAGAACTTACAATCTAAAAGACAGGGGGAGGGAGACGGAAGGGGGAACAGAGGGAGAGACAAGGGATGCGACATTCATGAGGATGTGGGAACTCAGGTGCACGTTCTTGGCTTGGTTACAGTAAATTGGGAGTTTGCAGATAACAGGTGGGGGATAATCCTGGGTAGGGGTGATTAGCAGGAGTTAGGAAGGGCAGAGCAGAAGAGGTGGGTTTTGAGGCGGGACCTGAAGGTACGAAGGGGGGGGGCAAGGCGAGTTTGGGGGGGGAGGAGTTCCAGGCGTGCGGGGCAGCTAGGGAGAAGGGACGAAGGCGGTTGGGGGAGCAGTGGAGGCGTGGGAGGGGATGGAAGAGGAGTGGAGAGCTCGAACAGGGGTTCGGAGGGAGATCAGAGCAGAGACGTAGGGGGGAGTGAGGTTGCGAAGGGCTTTGTAGGTGAAGACGAGGAGCTTGTGCAGAATACGCTCAGGAAGGGGGAGCCGGCAGAGAGAGGAGAGGCTTCCCCATCCCTGCCTTAGATGGGGCACCAGCTATTTAGTACACTGAAGAAAAAGCCTCCTTAACTAAGCTGAACAAAATACACTTTGGCTTTATGAGATGTGCTACCCCCACCCACTCTCCATGCTCACGCTCCAACCCAAATCTCACAGGACATATTCTGGGGAAGTTCTCTCCAGAGAACCGGATGAGTTGTTCTTCCATGGACAGCAGCAAAGAACTGCTGGGCCACCAAGACCAACAATCCCCATACTGGCAAGCTTCCTTAATAGTAGTTTTACAGCCCCTTTCCACCACCAAAATGGTGCAAAGCTTTCGCGTGAACAAAGTCAAGCTCAACGGTATCACGGTTCCAGCATTTGTTGAGTGGAACCCACATCTGGCAAGTGAAGACACTCTGGTTTTCTTAAAGGAATCTCGCTACAACAAAAGATCTCAAGACGGTCACCTAGTCCCCATGAAGACGACAGTTGCCTAGTTCCTGATCTCATGAAAACCAGAGCTGGAAGGAACCGCAAGGGCTATCTAGTTCAGCCCACAGCCATTAAGCAGGATCCACACTATACAGAAGGGCAGGCCAAATTCCCACGCCCATAATGAGTACCAAACCCCTCACATGGCCAAGAGCCACAAGACATAGACGTGCATGCACACAAACATCTCCTGCTTCATCCAGTCCTGGCTGCTGAGATTCCGGGGAACAGCATCAATGAAGACCCAAGACCATTAAGGCAGCATTGGGCACAGGGTCATCCTTTGACAAAGGCTGCACTTGAACTTCCTAAAAGCTAGGCGAGGCTCCCAATACACAGTCTAGATAGAAGTGACTGGCACTGGTTGTTCGGGAATTTCCATCGAGCTCGTCGTCATGAAAAGCAAACTACCAGGATGATTTCAAATCTTGAACTGTGTTTTACAAAAACGGTAAACTTCAATTTAGTTAGTTCAGCTATTCTGAAACCCAACTCGCTTGAGTAAACTCAACTGCAACATATCTTCTGCTCATCTAGACATAACCCTGGCAAGCGAGATAAGCCAACCTCCCCCTCAAGAAGCACAACTTTCAGAATCAGTATTCTATACATTTTACTAAATCACATTCATGAGTTTTTCTGCAAGAGGAAGTCTCCTTGCTATGTTATTTTTAAGAACAGAGGGAAAGCATTTCTTGCATCTCGGGACTAAGCTCTGTTAATTAGCTAATTAGAACCTGGCAGCTAGGTCACCAATTGAAATTCTGGCCAGGTCAAGCAACCTATCACCAGCATCCAATGTTGCTCACCACCATTCGCAGTGGAAGAATCCATCCTGAAACCGGCACAACTGGCACTTATTAGCATACTAATTTAGCAATCAGTGCTGATGGCTATGGGATGGAGACAACTCCCTTTGCATCTAGAAACAGGGTTAATGGCACCACGCTGTAAAGCTGTCTGGAACAAGGGAGTGGGAGAAGACACAGCAGCTAAGTCTGCCACCGTCCATATTATGATTGTTCTGGAAATAATAGATTTCAACTTTTAGGGCTGTCATCTTTAAGCAATGTGTGTTTTATCAACTCTTTACAATAGGACAGTAGACAGCTCTCAGATAGATTACTTGGCTAAATAAAAACACACTGCGTTTGCTTTCAAGCCCATGGAATTTTAAACAAAATTATTATTCCTTAGTAACCAGGTTTCACCGTGTGCCGGTCTAACCAGCCTAAAAATCACAAAAATGGAACAACTATTTTGGATGCTTTGCCTGAATACAAAGTTGTCACAAGTGCCAAGACGGGCACAGGTATAAAAGGAGAGATTCTATTATACCCAGAATACTGGGGGGGAAATGTATTTACCTATTTTAATGAATCGACAGGGGAACATCTGTTCATCAATTTTATGCTTCAAGGTGAAGGTTTCTTTGTTATAATCATTCTTTAAGCCACTGTGGAGAAGAAGAAAAAAAAAACAAGTTTGCTAAATCTTATTCATGTATTTTTGAGCTAACTAGCAAATGCAGTCTAGGCCAAACCTGAAATATGAAGCCAATTTTACTGATAATTCATAAGTGCGCATGCTGGACTGTTCTCTGAATTGCTACCAACCACTTTACTTCCATTGGCAGTAATGTTTATGGTTTAATGGGGAACTAGATTCTATTCATGGCTACTGCATGGATGGCACGTCCATTCCTGACATCTCAGCTTCCCCATTTAAGAAAGGGGCAATGCTTGCTTAATTCCAAAGGAATGTTATGAAGATTGATTAAAAATGCTGTGTTCTCTTCGGATAAAGAAAGTATAATATGATGTGCCAGGTATTAAGAACATTATCCTGAAGTCCAAATGAATCACAAGTTATACAAATAGCAGGTCCTGATATTGTCCAAGGTTTCCAGTAAATATTTATATTAAATAATCCTTGGGGTATATTATTAAACAACCCTTGTGGTATATTTTTACCCTGGCTGCACATCTCTAGCAATAACTCACAAGGTAATGGCTCTCCAACTTTGCCCTTTTAGGAAACTGTCAGCTGCACACAGGTACACAATATACCCAAAGGATAGTCCATAACCATTAACCATTTTTTATGTAAACAAGAAGGCCCTGAGGTAGAAACAAACCCCAATTCATTTTCCATGTGGAAGATCAATAGCCTGATTTGGGGTAGAACTCTATCCCATCAAATTTCATGTTAGTTTATGCATTCAAGCAATTTAAATGCTGAAGGACCAGGGTAAAAATCTACCTCCACAAGACCAACAACATCGTGTTTTTCTCAAGTTAGTATGTTAAAGGCAACATGACTAGAGGCGAAACAAGTACCCACAAAAACTGCGGATGCATTTCATTAGCTACCTACTGTTACAGTTAATCGACTGCAGACAAAGGAAATATTTTCTGACTAATTCAGAACCACATTGTTGTAATAAGGTTCTATACACACAAATGTAGAACAGTCGCTACTCAGAAAATAACGTATTCCTGAAGAGCTACACAAACTGGTACATACATTTGCGTCCCAAGCTTAGGATGCCTCTCTCAGATATGCAGAAGAAAAAAGAAAAAGCGTGTTCCAATATCTATCTTCCAATCCCCATTGGAACTACGGGTACCTAATTTGGTACCCACAGCTAATACCTGCATTTTGGGGTACCATTTTGGGTAGCCAAATCACATGCAAGTATGCGGAAAAAACAAAGATTGGTGACTGGTTTTTCGAGCATCCAAAATTACCCCCAAAACTCCTGAAATCCAGGATGGCATCAGGGTGAAACAGGGACAAATATCAGTATACCAGTTGTCGGTAGTTTGGGTTCCCGATTGGAAACATTTGGGCACCAAAAACTACCTGAAATGTTCAGTTCAGGCACCTGAAATTCAATGGGTAAACCCATTTGTGTGGGTGCACATTTTAGCTCTACTCCCCATTTATAATGTCCATAAAATCCATCTGTAGTTTCAGGATATATTCTCCTTGCCCTAATATACTACATTAGAACTGCACTCCTGGGTTATGCACAGGAACAAAAAGCATCAGAAGGCTGACACTAGCAGCCTTTTAACAGAGCTAACCGAGGGCCCTTTTGGGACTAAGGAGGAAAAGGATTTAGGGAAAGATTCATAAAGTCCCCTCTTACCTGGATAATAGGTCGGTCATATTTTCTTCATTCATCCCACCAAAGACTTTAAACTTCTTTAAATTGCAGACGTGCGTCTTCTCATATTTCCCAAATGTGATGCTTTGGACGATGGCAGGCCTTTCAAGTTTCAAAATTAGGTACTGTTGGTGGGGGAGAGAGAATGAGTTTGACTGCATTAAATAGAGGTTTGGACTAGTTGACCTCTGAGACCCCTTCTAACTCTATGATTCTATGAAAAGGCTAGTGCAATTTTAGGCCGCATTAACAGACATATCATCTCCAAGCCAGTGGAGGTAATAATTCCACTCTCTTTGGCACTGATCGCACTCAATCTGGAGCAGCATGTCCAGTTCTGAGCACCTCATTTTAAAGGAAGACATTGGCAAATTGGAGCAGGTTCAAAAGGAGGGCAAACAAATACACTAAAGGATCTGGAATACAAATCTTATGAGGGAAGGTTGAAGGAACTTGGTACGTTTAAGGGGAGACATGACAGCTGCCTTCGAATATCTTCAGCACAGAATTCTTCACTGGCAGGACTAGGAATAATGGGTTTAAATTACAGGCAAGTGGATTTTGGTCGGCTAACAAGAAAATGTTCTCTCAACAGCAAGAGGTTCGACAATGGGACAAGCTGTCTAAGGATCATAGACTTTCCATCAGCGGAGGAGTTGGGTTTATTTTGTTTTGTTTTTAACAAAGGCTGAACAGCCATCTATTAAGGATGTTGTAGTCATCCTGCTTTCAATCCTTGAGGTCCCTTTCCAACTCTGACATGCCAATATGAAATGATATAACGCACCACCTGTCAGCACATGCAACAAGCCTGCCAACATGTACCTTTGACTCGCACAAAGGCAGTAGATTTATGGAACAGAATCAAAACAAGTTATGAGAGGCATGGCAGACAGAACAGAATTGATCTTGAATCAGTAATACAAGTCTTGGAAAAGGTGGCTTATATAGCAGGCAAAGAACAAAAATGCTTCTTCCAAACCTTAAACAGCTACTTGTCAGTCAATAAGCTAAGCAAGGGATATCCACTTTTGCTGACTCCTTCAAAAGTAGTCTATTTAACTTCACACAACATTTGCTAGTTTCTGCCCTGAACAACAACTTTAATTCACCAATAAATAGCCATCACATTTCAAATGTTTCCCTTGCACGTTTAAATTTTCAGGACTTCCACTTTCGATTTCTTTTCAACTGAAAAAACCAAAGGACCCAACCATGCCCACAAAATGACAGCAATTCAAAAATTCTGCAAAAAAAACAACAACAAAAACACCTAAGGATTTTTATTCCATTCAGACGGCCAATCTGTGGCCAAAGACTTGGCTAATTTTTTTTTATGCAGCTATCTGGGCTGGTTCCCCCATCACCTTCAGGCAAGAAGGTCCAAGTCATTTCACGGAAAGTCAAGAGGTCAGCAGATAAGGAAATACATCAGACAAGCAATGCCTCTTTTGAATCCGTCTTTGTAGCGTGAACCAGCGCCCCAACGTGGCACAGAAGAAACTAACGTTAAAAGGTGCAGCTGTTCTGCAACAATTCCTCAGTCTGTGGTCAGGACTTAGTTAAGTTCTCCAGGGTTTGCTGTGTCTAGGGTGGCTTTAACCCCAGTGTTCTGGTCCAACCTGACTTTGGAGAATAATACCCCGTGAAATAACAATGGGGTGCACCATCTTTTGTTTCTGGCGCTCCAGTAGCGTGGAAATTATATGCCAAGGGTGGGGAACCTCGGGCCCAGGGACCAAATGCAACCCAGGGCTAGTTTTTATTTGGCCCCTTTTCAGGTCCTGATCCATTCACTCCCTCCAAGCATGGAAACAATAAGCTCAGGGGAAAGCAGCAGGGATGAGAGCATGCTCACAAGGACAGGGGATGGATGCATGGCACAGATGCATGATACGGACCCTCTTCTCCCCTCCCCCCCACCTCAAGCACATGCCTTAATCATCCCCATCCCCAACTTCTATGCAGTCCTTGGAGCTTGTACTAGAAGGGAAGACATTCCCCACCCCTGCTGTATGAGATTAAAAATACTCCCTATCAATAAATGTTTAGATTTGCAAGAGACTTTTTGTATCTCAACTGTGCTGAATGGATAAAGAGTTTAAAAAGGCACAAAACACCTTGGACTGCCGTAAAACTTCAAACAGAACCGTAGCTCTCTGCCACAGAGACAAAAAGATATGCATTCTTCTCAGCCCAATAGCAGCCAACAGCTTTTATTTATAGACATTCAAAATAGCAAACCTTGCTGGACCGCTAAGTTGTGTAAAATGGGAGGGTAGCATCTCATAGTGAGAAAATACATACGTATGACCAGGGATCCACATTCCATGTGACCAGTAATGGGGCGCACACAGTGAACAAGGGGTCCCTTCATACGACCAATACTAGTGAAAAAGTATGCTAATTACATGTGTCACGAAGGAACACAGGGTCACACACGTGTGATACTGGTCTACATGTAGGCTACAAGCATAGTAAATATGTAAAGCAAAAGGTTCAACATGTATGTAACGTTACAATTGAAAACTGTGAAACTTGAACCAGGACTGTGACACTGACAAAAATCCAGGAAATGCAGAGAGAAAATAATGTGTATTTGGGAACCCTAGCCAGACAGACCTGTGGAGATGCAAATGGACCTTCCTATTTGCCTGGGTTGCCTACGTGACGGACCTCAGGTTTCTCCAAGGTGGGAAGGAGAAACAAAGGACTGAGAATTGTTATTTAAGGGGGCCATTAGGCCATCTGCTAGCTACCGCTTGGTCAGAGCCATCTTGAGCACTCTCATCTGCATCCTGGATCCTGCCCGCCAGCAAGGCTGGAAACTATGGACTGAGACCAGGACTTTGCTTTCTAGCAACTCTAAGACTGAAGACCCAGTCGCTTACATCAAGGACTGAGAAGAACCTAAATGGACTTTAGTAGGGTAAGATTCTTATCTAGGAACTCAACCAGTATAGATTAGGAATGCATTATATTTACCTTTGATTTCTATCAAATATCTTGCTTATGTAAATCAATAAACTTCTTATCTTTATGAAGTGTCTGTGTCTAACATTGGAACACAAGTGAGTAACAAGGGCTTTCAAACTCTTGGGACCACAGAGAGAGAGAGTCTGTAAATGGGAAAGATCAGGCCCTTGGGTGACACAGGAGTTGTCCCTGCTGCAGGATTGAATCAGCCAGAAAGAAAACTGATTCAAGTGGGCTGTAAGCGTGGGAAACTGAGTCACTCAAACCCGGTAAAGTGTGGGGTGCGGACCTCCAACCAGTGAAAACATGTTCAAAATTCACAGTTTGAAAGCACTAGACTTTAAACCAGAAAAGATTTGACATGATTCAGTATCCCAACGCTATTAAAGGAAAATTTAATATTACACATTAATATTATCCACAATTGTCTCATCTTAGGCTCTGAGAAATATTCTTCTTAAGAACACTTTGTGATTCAGTTTTATCATTGGGAGATTGTTTGGATACTTGCAGTAAGCCCTGCAAACAACAAGGGTTTTACCTAGCAGCAAACTTGTTCCTCTCTCTCATCCTTTGGAGCACTCAAAGAAATTTCAAGAGACTCAGCGAAGGAGCGGGAGGTGAAATAGAAAATTACTTTCAACTAGCGAGCCCTAGCCACAAAAGCAAGTTTTCCACTTGTGAAATTCTTCCCTACATCTCTGAAACCATCAATCCGGAGTGACACTCTTCATAGCAACTTTATTCCAGTTGCCAATTAGAGGGGACATCAAAAGTAAGGTAATTGGCACTGTTCACTTCCTTAAAGCCACCATGAGAGGTCTGTGTGGTGTTTGTTCAAAGCACAGATTTAAACAAAAACAAAAAGACCAAGTTATCAAATTTGAGACTTCTCATGAGAAAAGGGATTTATGGATGAAAGCAAAGCCAGAGAAGGCAAGAGGGAGAGAGAGATTCCTGGAAGACAACTTCGTGGACTGAGTTTGAAACATTTCTGATAAGTTTAGGTTTCTGATAAGGTCAAACAACAAAAAGCTGCAACTTATATCAGGAAGCAAGTTTCACTCAGACGTTTCTTGAAGCCTGAAACTATCTCCGAGATCCTCTTTGCTTCAGCAGTCATTAAGCCAACCCGCCCCCGCAACCCAAAACACACAAAAATAGAACATTCTTACACTCAAGCCTCACTATAACAATCCCTGCTTATAACAACCCCAGCTGCAAAAAAAAAAAACTTTTCCACCGATCACACATTGCCAAACTGTTATACCTGGATATAACAACTTGAGCCACTGTAGCCTACTGGATAAGGTTTTGAACTTGGACTTAGGAGAGTAGAGTTCACATCCCATTTTAGCTATGAACTCAATGACTAGCCTAGGGCAAGCCATTCTATTTCAACCTCAGTTCCCTGCCTGGGAACAGCAGCCACCTATCTCCCAGGGTTGTGAGAGTCAACTAGACAAGGACTGTAAAGCACTTTGGACACTGAAAGTGCTATAGAAAAGGTTAACAACTTATTCTTCAGTCCCACGGTTACATTGTATATTCAACATCCATCACTATCAGCAGATAAGCTTGAGAAAAAACACTAAGTCATTCGAATTCTACAGCTCAAGTTCTTCATAGGGAAAAGAAACTAATCTGTAAGTGGGTTTCCTGAATGACGATGACCGATGCAATCAAGAAAAGAAAAGGAGGCTGAACGGTCCAAAGTCTCTGCCATGGCACCGTTCCTCAATCATCAAGACTAAGAATATTTTGCCTGCCACCAAGGCTGAAAGATAAAATTCACAAGCAAAAAAAGTTATCAATCGTAAAATAATAAAAAACAACATCAAGTCCAATATTCATTAGCCTTCATAATATTAAGAAGGCCGAACAAGAACTCGCATCCCATCTCTGCTCCCTAGTCTATGTGGATACAAGGCTTTCCATTAGCTGTTCAGTTCTAACAAAGTCATTAGCCCAGCAGAGGGGACACACCCAGGTGGCTATTTATAAGCAAGAAAGCACTTATAAGTGTAGCAGTGGAAGGTGAGTGGCCATGAAAGTATGCCCCACTTTAGAAAACAGGTATTTCCAGACAAAAGACTGGAGAGGAAGAATTCTACAGCACCTCCTTAAGCACGGCAAATATATATATATATTATTTTTTTAATGGAACCTGCTTGACAGATTCCCATGACTAACTCAGATTGAGCCTGGATGGGAATAAGCGAGTTTGGTTGGTATCTTTTACGGTCGTGCGAGATTCTCTCCCAAAAGGAAAGCAGTTTGAAAGGGCTACCAGGGATGATGCAAACATGTCCCCACCTGGAGAAGCAAAATATTCCTCTCCCCTCCCTTATTGCCAAGAACAGAAGAACCTGACAGGCTGCAAAAAAATAATGTAGGTGTCTCAGCCACACACGTTTTGATGAACAGATCCCAGCATGAACAACATGCCTACCCAGATTAACAGCTCTATAATTGAACCATGAAAGTTACTGCAGGATTCCGTAGGACTCATACAAAATTAAAATATTTACCTGGGGAGGGTAGTTGCTTTCAGAAGACCACCTTGAAGACTGGTCATTAGGCTTGTCCACTAAAATATTCCTAAAGAAAAACAAAATGTAACACAGGAGTTTTAGATCTCATTTTTACTATTTTATTTTGTTTAAGGGGGGGTGGAAACATACAGAAGCGTTGGATTACAAAGTTTACTTTCAATAGTTTGCTCAATGATTAAACATGCAAAACCCAGTGAATGACAAGCTTATAAAACTACGTAAGATGCAGCGCAATTACTCTTTTCTGAATCCATCAAATGGCGTTTCTCTCAGCTGTAGTTTACCCACACAAGAAGAGTGCCTTATGTTCTTTTTACTCCACATGGTTTTACTTGGTTTATAAACAACCCTATGGAGCAGAGTAAGTCCCCACCCTGGTAAGCTGTATCCTTGACCCCAAGTTCAGGCTTCACACCTCATCCAGAGAGGAACAACATATCCTAGTGTAACTGGCAAATTATCCTAAGTTTACAAAACTATCCTGCACACACCCCATCAGATAGGCTCCTCCAATGTACATGCCCCAAGTTTTTACGTTTTGTTAAACCAAGTCTGAAGTACGCACAGAAGCAAAGATAAACCAGAAATAGCAAGCAGAGAGCAATATTTGTTTACCCAAGACTGCAAACAACTTGGAACAACAGCTCAGAGTATGATCTGTCTTGTTCATCTCATGAGGGAACTCAAACTTAAGCATAGGTTATATGGCAATATGATAAGAAGATCAATGCTGATCATTTATACTTCTATTTGGCAAATATTAAGATAAATTGGAGCAGTTGCTGTTTTTAAGTTCCAGTGTAGACAGAAGCGGGAGGGGGAAAACAATCCCTCACCCAGAAATTTATCATTACCCCCATCTCTGCACTCAAAATCCAGCTCCCTAATCCATTTGGCTAGAAGTCCTTACATTCCTTCGAGGCTTTCTCCATAATCTCCTTTGAGACGGCATGGTAATTACCAAACACAAGCCAAATTCTGGACCATGCCAATCCACATGCAAAGGGGAAA
This sequence comes from Sphenodon punctatus, assembly GCA_003113815.1. NCBI lineage: Eukaryota > Metazoa > Chordata > Lepidosauria > Sphenodontia > Sphenodontidae > Sphenodon > Sphenodon punctatus. The sequence goes on along the minus strand of QEPC01011928.1, from coordinate 558,101 downwards.
TTACATCATCAATAGGATTAACCTGTTTCCATCTGCTTTGTAGGAGGAAAAATCTCTTTCGACTAGTACACAGATGATGACAAGAAAACCGGGGGAAACTCAGATGGAAAAAAATTCTATGTCATGTTTAACAAGGGCAGCCAGAAGTCAGCTGTCCTGCCATCCTAGAAACAAGGAACACCACAAATAAATACTTATTATTACAACATAATGCCAGCAATGTACCTGGCGCTATACAATCAGTAGTTAGAAACAGGTCCCTATCCCAAGGGGCTTACAATCTAAGACAGACAAGGAAGGGGAGAAACATAGGGAGAGACAAGGATACATTCATGAAGTTGAGACATCACAGGTGCACATGCTTAAACTTAACCACAGGGACGAAGCAGCATCTGTAACAAGTCGATGGGGATAAGAAGCTATAGGAAAGCCCATCTATTCCTACAGAAATGTTATGCCACAAGCAGCAGGGTATGTGTCCTATATACTGGGAGAATGACTTTTGCACACTGCCTAGGACACATGGATTGGGAGCCTTACAGCTACGGGTCAAATCTGGCCCACGGCTAGTTTTTATTTGGCCCCTTCTCAATTCCTGGATCTGGCCAACTGGCCAGTTTCTATGTCCAAACACTGAAAGGGTGAGCTCAGGGGAAGGGGACAGAGAGAAGGGTATGCACACAAGGGTAGCGACCGATCCATAGGAGAGATCCATGTTCTGAAACAGGGGTGGGGAACGTTTTCCCTTCCAGAGGGCCACATACAAGTTAGGGGAAAAGAATGCTTAAAGGGTGCATTAAAGAAAAGGAAGGTCCAGATCATGGATCTGCCCTATATCCTTGTGTCCATGCCCTCACTGCTACTTCCTTACCCTGAGCTCAGTTTTCCAGAGCTTGAGGGTAGAAACTAGATCCAGGAACTGGAAGGAAGCCAACAAAAAAACCAATCTAGTAATGGGGTACATTGGGACCAATGGGGTCCCATCTAGTCATGGGGCACATTGGGACCAATGGGACCAAGGTTCACCATCCCTGTCCTGGACCCTTCTCTTCCTGCACACACCCCTTAACTACCCCATACTTAACTTCTATGAGGCCCTAGGGTCTTGCACTAATTTTCAAAGTCATCCCTGGGAGGGGAAAGTTCTCCACCCCTGTCCTAGGAGGACAGCACAGAAGTGTATTTGACCAATTGTGAAAAGGATCCATTTCTGGAAAATTTAATTTCTACAGTAACACATTTTTACAGCTATTGGCACACTAGTTTTAGTTAGTGAAGGCATTAGCATCAAGTATCACAGCAAAAGAGCTCTCTCTATTAATGACATACTAATCTCTCTTCAAATGGAAAGAGAACTCATTCAGGAAAGCAGCAAAAGGATATATTTTTAATACTACTAGGTTTTCATTGCATCTTCTGACTGCCTAATGTCAATGTCCAAATTGGAGAGAGTTTCCTTCTTTTTATACAGTACCTATCCATCGCCTGATCACCAATTAGATAGGACATAAAACTCTAAAATAAATCAAATTGTTTCTACCAAAAAAAAAAGGGGCGGGGGAGTGAAGTAATGAGAGCCAATTGGGGGGGGGGGGG
>QEPC01011928.1:543451-556394 GCA_003113815.1 Sphenodon punctatus | reverse complement strand
AAAAAAAAAAAAGTGGGGGGGGGGGAGTGAAGTAATGAAAGCCAATGGGGGGGGGGGGAATCCACTAGGATAGCAACCATTTAAGCAAGTTGCAGGACCATCTGCTACTTTAATGGAAAAAAGGTCACACATTACTCGCCATCACCATTTAACAAATTCCAACATACAACACCGATTCCATTTCAACATCTCCCCATTGAGAAAAGGATATTTGGAACACCAAGTATAGCAACAGATAGGATGGGTCACTCACCCAAAGAGATGCAGAAACACTCATAACCTTGTTAAATGCCTGAGTTTCAGAGGAAAGTGCTTGGAAAAGGAATCCATTCACTTAGGTGTCTGTGGACGGATTCTTATCCAGAATTAATTTCATTCATTCAAGAAAAAGGCAAAGCTTATTTTGAAATATTAAGAACAGGTTGACATGGAAAGGAAGGCTAACACCTCAACATGTAGATGACGAACTGGTTCAGAAGTGGGTTGCTTGACTGCCAGTAGCGCGAAGCTTCAGAGCATTCCAACATCAGCTGTTTATCTCCGCTGTGCAGTACTTCACACAAGAGGTGTTTTCCAATTTGTAAGTAGAGTTATCGCATCTATGTTAGGGAAAGCTGGCCAGTCTTCACTGGCTACGATTAGCTTTCCAGGCACAATTCGAGGGACTGGTTTGGACCTATAAAACCCTGAACAGCTTGGGCCCAAACATCTGAAAGACCGCCTCATCCCGCCTGTCCCATCGCAGCCTCCGAGGTCAGCCAGAAGCACCCTCTTGTGGGTACAATCTGCCCACCAAGTTTCCACAACGTGGGCATGCAGACAGGCGTTTTTGGTGGCTGCCCATGAAGATCTGTCAAAGCCCAAGCGTGCTCATCTTCTAAAAGTGATGACGACCTTTCTGTTTGGCCAGGTGGGTGGCAGGCAGGGATAGGATTGGGTGGAGATGATTAGGGAGTCTGAATGTGATTTTTATATGTGTGTATTTGTTTTTATACACAAGCTGCCCTGAGCTTTAGAGGAAGGGCAGGGTATAAATCTGAATAAATAAATCTACTGCAATCACTTCCCAGTTATCACCAGCTTCTCTGCATTTGTCATGGTAGTGTCCAGTGGCCTCAATCAAGAATTATGGACTGATGGCATTGGATAGAATACAAACAAATAACACAAAATCAGCCCAAATGTCCCGGTGCTCAGTTCAGGTTTTTGGAAATAGGACCAAGGGAACTAACAGGCAAATGTAGCGGTGGGGGAGGAGGACAAAGCAACAGTAAAGACAGTTGTATTTATGTCAATCCGTATTCATGGGCAGACAATATAGTCCGATTTATTTACTAAAAGAAACTTCGACAATGTAAGCTTGAATCTGCTAGAATTTGCAATTTAGACATTTTATTCATAAAAGCAGTAGTTCCTGATGTAAATAGTCATCCTAGAGTCTCATTGAACAAAGCTCTCCGTGGTTAATTTGTCTGGACTATTAAGAGACTTTGGGGAGAGCACTCAGAAAGCCAGTTTTGTGCATTGCCTTCAATACTGGACTCACAAAAGGCATCCATAATATTCGTTAATTTGGTTAAATGTCGTTTGGGGCTCTTTATCATCCTGGGCCATAAAGGGTGAAAACAGGCATGATGCTAACCACCCTTTAACCACCCTTGGTGGTTATTTATGCATGTTGCAGGGGCTGTACTGGTGCCCTATGCAGCCCTGAAACATGCATAAATGACCACCAAGGGTGGTTAAAGGGTGGTTAGCGTCATGTCTGTTTTCACCCATAATCACACACATTTTCCCCTCTACTTTAGATGTTTCCAAGGGAGTAGCCTGCATTATTAAGCAAAGCTTTTAACGCAAGCCATTTTGACTTTTTTTCTAAACTCTCTGGGTCACAGATATAATACAGACTACCCTGTAAATTTCTATTTTTAAAAGGCCTAAAAGAACATGAATGTGATTCAATGACAAAGCAGATCATCATCAATTAACAAGCAGCAGTCTCCTTTTGGTAACCTGTACTCTGCACGGTCATGCCCTACATTGCTGATGGATTTAAGGACTTCTGGGTTCATAAAGAAGCTCCTTTTAAAAATCTATTCCTTAGATGAACCATATTAGATCATCATATTGTGTGTGTTTGTAATTTTGACTGGATTTGCCTACTGCACAAGACAATGAGAAACTGAAATCCACCCCCAGAGTAATTTTAGGATGTGTCTGAGATTCCATTTTTCTTAGTACTTGCCGATATCTTATCTCCATGCATCTAGTCTGGATATTACCTTGCTCTCTTCCTGTACCATGTCCTAAATTTGGGACACTGTATTTATGGTATGAATAGAACCATAAAACATGCGGAGACGTTCCTTTCCGTCTTCCCCACATTCAGAGGCTGCACAACAGCCTCCAAAATTCAGCTTTGGAACGACATTCAGTTTTATCAACGTTAAAGCGTAACCATCACTTAGGCACCCCCTCTTTTTGTCTATTTCTGAAATGTTTCTTCCATTTCTATCACATGACATAACTAAAGGGTCCTTTGAAATTCTGCTTTTCAGTAGTTTACAAAAGTTTCAGTGCCACTCAACGGAGCTCAACGCCAGAGTCACACCTAACAATTTTCCAAGTCAAGGGTCTCCACTAAGCATCATTACATCCACTGGAGTTCAAGTCATGCGCCAAGCCCCATTCTTCAAGGCCTTTTACGAACACAATAAAAAGAAGGTCACTGGCGCAAAGAACTTGCAGTCTGTCTATTGCGATATCCTTGTCTTAACCCTCAGAGACAAATCTATGAAAGAGGAACTACAATGATAAATACATTAGAACTATGAGGTGCTTAGATGCTATGGCAACATGGACCGTCCTAAGGTATGTGCAAGATGCTGCTTCCTCTTGTACAGAACGTTAGTAATTGTATGTAAAGGGACAGAAAGAAGACAAAACAGAAAATATAATGTCACTACACAAGTCAATGGTGTGATTGCACCTTGAATATTGTGTGCAATTCTGGTCGCCCCATCTCAAAACAGATATAGTAGAACTACAAAAGGTACAGAGAAGGGCAACAAAAATGACCACGGGTAGGAAAAAACTCCCATACAAGGATAGGCTTGAGATGTTAGGGCTCTTCAGCTTGGAGAAGAGAAGACCAAGAGGGAATGTGATAGAAGTTTATAAAATCATGAGTGTCATGGAATGAGTAACTGGGGTAATATTATTTACCTTCTCAAATACTACTAGAATTAGATGACACTCCATGAAAATGGCAGAAGATTTAAAACAAATAAAAGTTTGGGATGTTTTTTTTTTTACACTAAACGCACAATTAACTTGTGGAAGTTGTTGCCAGAGGATGTGGTCAAGGCCAGTAGAATACCTGGGTTTAAAAAAAAAAGAAAAAAAGATTGGCTAAGTTCTTGGAGGATAGGTCCATTAAAGGCTATTAGCAAAGAACATACCCTCTGTCAAGAACTGGGAGGGAACAAATCACTCAACTTTGTTTCCCCCCATATACAACCTCCCAGTATTCAGCTGTCCGATTCTCCCCAACCCAAATGAAAGGACATAGGGAATGGAGAGGGCAACATTCCCTCCCATCCCCAGCTTCACCTGCAAAGGAAGAACTGTGGCTGAAGTTGTAGGAGAGCACAATATGCAAGACTGTCCAACGTCTGTACTGCTTACATGGCACAGAAGTTAAGGCAGGAGCCTTAACTTACCATTTTCATGCTTTTGGGGGCATGACTGAATTTGCTTCTCTCTTAAACCAAAGGCTTTTTTTGAGAATATACATTCATAGATTTTTGAAAGGGGAATGCATCAAATGACACAAGTACACCACGTCAAGTGGGAAATCGAAACTGAATTTCAAAGAGAGATGGAAAATGTGCCTCATTTGCTTTGTTTGGAAAACATGATACAGCTTGCCTGGGTTGGTTTTGTTTTTTTAATTAATTAATATTATTATTATTATTATATAGTCTTATGTGCCAGTTATTCACAGTACAATGTCCTTATTTAAAAATAGAGCTGAAGGACTCGGTTACGTTTTAGGCATTTGTTTGTAATGGGTGGCATAGACACCACAAAACAAACAACTTTTCTGTTGAGCTTTGAAATCTTGTAAGACAAATTGGTTGATAAATCTGTGTGTGTGTGTGTAACAGAGGCAAAGCAGGCTAATTAATATCCATATTAAAATACCTTTTAAAAAGTCTGATCTGCACTAGAAAAGAGCCAGACTGCTTTCTTGACAAACAGCATTAATTTCACAGTTAAAAATGTTAACCGGGGGTGCCAGCATACCGCCATGCACTACTTCTTAGTATCACCTAACTTATTTCGCACTTCATCACCAAGAGAACCAACCAAAAATACTGCGTTCCCAAGGAGAAATAGGGTTGAGTCAATTGCACAAAATAAAAGGTGGCTTGGGAAGAGATCCTAGGAGCTTACCTTTTTCTCACACGGTAAAAATGCTTGACTTGATGCTCCATGTGTTTGCAACTAGGGTATCATATACGTGCGCTCCTTCCAGGCCCCCCTCCACCACAATCAGCTGTTAGGCGGGGGCAGCGTATGCACTCCTCCCAGGCCCCTTCCCCAAGTTTGGGAATCCCCTGTCCACCCACACAACCTGCCTTTCAACCTACTGGGGTCTGGGATCTGGCACCATCTTCCCAGCTGCCTGCTGACTAGGGGTGAAACAAAAATGGTTTCCCAATCTCGCAACCCCAGCAAGATCTCACATGTTCTTGGGAACCTCGAAGGATTCTCGGGAAACCTCAAAACACGGTCTGTACGTGCGCAAAATGGCCATTCTGTGCATGCATGGTCCGTGGCCTCTTAAGTCATTTGGCACATGTGCAGAGCTGGTTTTCAGCCACTGAGAATCTCACGAGAACGGGTCAAGAATTGGCTGATTCTCGACCTGGGCTCGTTCTCAAAATATGAGAATTGCAAGGGCACGTTTAATCCCTACTGCTGATATCAGTGTCCATCTGCTGGGCAGCTGAGGACAATGCGCATGCATGACTTTACAAACTCGGTCATTGGCTATATATGGGAAATTTAAACATTTATAACTTTTTAAACTACCAGATGGATTTTAAAAAATAAAAAGGCATGCGCAGCACCCTTGAATTTTCTACCATCATTACACCTCACAAAACTTTCTTAAAATACACTTTCAAGCGAATACTAAAAAGTGTCTTTAACAGGCAGAAAAAGGCCATTTTTACTCAGATTTTCAAACAGCTGTAACTTTTTTGGCTTTTGTCCCATTAGACAAAATCTGGTCAGATTGTACCCCTCACCCAATCAAACCTGTCTACCAAATTTCAGACAAATAGCATCAATGCTGCAGATTTGATAAGCAACAGAATGTTTATGCGTTAAACAGCTCCCCACAGCCGTATAATACTATAGCATAGTGCGTGTTGCTGCAGCAAGTTCCCATTTAATGCAGCAACCTGCACCTTCAAAAATGCAAACAGAGGGTGTGGTTTTGTACCTTTATAAGCTTGTTTTGAGCCCTGATTCTGCAATGCTTCCAGGATACTCGGACCTCAAACTCATTCCCTAGTTTTTATGGGGAATTTTATAGGTCTATTTCCATATAAGTATCTGAACGAGAACAGAAACATGGCTTGGCAATAAAAATTAAGTTATTCGTTTTTACTAAGTTTACGTATTTATTTTAAAAACACAGGCTAACTGAGTTTACATTTCCATGTGTCTTATGTTAGCGTGGGTGGAGATAGGGATACCGGTACAAAAGGTACGTTTTATCCCATTTTAATGCTAGTGTTCTTCTAATGTTCTTCATTTATAGCAGTATGAGGAGAGGATCAAGTCCACAGATTTAATTTTTTTAGGAGCACACAAACACCATTGTCAAACACACCACACATCTCCTCTACCCCACTAGTAAATTCAGAAGTTCATTGTTAATACCAAGTGGTTTGACGTATTTAAAGGCTCTTGGACCGTCCAACTTGTGCATTTCCATTCTTGTTATCTCATCTACATGGAATGCATCTCTGGACACTGCAAAAGAGCAATGTCATCTGAGAACGTGTCCTCAGTCATCCCTCTTTGTTGGAACTGAGTAGAGCCAAAAACAGCTGGGCATCTGCCAAAATAAATTATCTGAAGGCTAGATTTTTATGCAAGAAATTTTCTTTTTAAAAAAAAAAAACATACATGCTACTAAGACACAGATGTTTAACTGCAATTCTGCAACACTGCGCTGCTCTCACAAAAAGCGTGACTAAGAATATGTGCATTCCCATTGTAATTTAAAGAGATACTCCTACTTCCACCTGTGAACAAACATCAGCTTTAATGGTTATCTTTATATTAAAAACCTTAAATACAATCCACGCTCTAGACTGGCCTACGGAATAATTGAAGAAACCGAACTCGCAGCATTATGACACAGTAATACTACATAGAACGAATCCACAAGAGCCACACACCTATAATAGTTTTATTATAATATAAATGTGCACTAGATGTTCTTAAATGATGGAGATTATTCTTATAATGAAGCCACACTCTTCCAACAGAAGATTCCCTCCAGTAGAAGCGTCCCTTAACCAAAACAGCCTCGGAAGAGGACTATCTACAGCCAGTCTACAGACAAATATTCCATCTAAACTTACAAACCCCCTCTTAAAAAGGAGAATTAAGGTGCTTTTCCCATATATTTTATACTTGGCAGTTTTCTTACCAAGTTAGAGGGTGCTGCTTGAAGTAGCAACGGCCAGGCTGATTCATGGCACTAAGCCATGAAAAAAAACCCCAAAAAAACCCCAATCAGGTGTTAACCTATACTCTCACAAGCCAATTCATTCTCATCCTGGAAACTTAAAGACTCTTGCACCTTCGGTGCAAAAGTGCTACTGCAGTTACTGAATTACTAAGACGCAGGGTTAGGAATGCCCTGTCTAGTCTGAGTTTAGGGGTAAATTGTAAAAAATATTTCACAAAATATTTCTCTCACAATGGAGTAAAATAATGTATACAAATATTTTAAATGATATTGTTATTGCTGCCCTTCAGTTTTTTATAATGCTTTCTAACAAATACAGTATTTAAACGCAGGTCACTATTTAAGACTGACAGGAGTAGGAATTTAGCCAAACAGGATACAACACAGGCATATCTAGCTAGCAGTGTAGTCTAAGAAACTCAAGTTGTTCAAGTTTTGCTAAACTTCCAAAGCTAGAACAGTAATAGTTATATTGATCACTGTACGGTTAATTCTGATGACAGTTATTACATATCTACACAGAACCTACTAAAAATAAAGTCTGCTGGCACTGTAAATATTTTGGCTATGCATTCACTATTAATTTCCCAACTGCATCTCCACAAGTATGAGTTTGACTCTGTATGACTGGTCCCTACCCCAAGGGGTTTACAATTTGAGAGAGATTAAGGGAGGGTAGACTAGGGGGTGTCATTATGGCATCAGTGACATGGTCACACCATTACCTTCTGACGGTCCAGTTCCCGCTGTCCTTTGCCCCAGTCAGGGTGGTGGACCAGTTCAGATGGTCCTCCCCAAGAGACTAATGGATCTAATAGGATTCCAGAACTCTCTGGGGGATTTACCAACTGACCTTGACGGCCTCCCTGTCGATGCCTTGGTTGATCTGTGGTATGATGTTTTGACCCAGGCTGTAGACAAGATGGCACCTAGGCACCCGCTTCCACCATGGCTGCAGCACAGGTCTCCCTGGTATACAGGAGACCCGAGGCTGCTCAAGTGAGAGAGTAGGCAGTTAGAGAGCAGGTGGCGCTCAACTTGTGCCAAAGCCAACCAACTGCAGCATAGACTGTTTTTAAGGGACTATGGCGTGGCTGTGGTGGCAGCAAAGGAAGTTTTCTTCACAGCCGCCATAGCATCTGCAAAGTGCTCTCCGGCAGAGCTCTTCCAGACAGCACTTTGAATAGTTTATTACATCCTAGCTGTCTCTACCCAGAGTTAGAGGCATTGGCCAGACCAACAGACATGCGACAATTGGAATGGCTACTTCGGCAAATGCTTTAGCTCACCAGAAGAAAACCATTGCCAAAGTTTAGGTTCTATATTTTACTTTTTCTAGAACTGCTAGTTGGTTTCATTTTCTTTTAATGTGTATATTGTATGTATATTTAGGTTAATTTTATTTATATTGTTTTTCAACTTACTATACTGCCATAGCTTATGGCTTTGGCAAATAAACATTATCTGTCTAGAGGCACTGGCTGCCCGCTCTGACCAGTTTGCCACCTACTTTGCAGATAAAGTTGCTCGTATTTGGCTTGATTTGAGGGCTGCTACTTTGGGTGCAGGGACAAAGTTTGGGGCTGAGGAGGCTCAGTCTTCTCCAGTTTATTTGGATCGGCTTCGATTAATCTCACCCACCGATGCAGAGGCTGTACTTGGAGGGGGTGCGGTCAACCACTTGTGAATTAGATCCCTGCCTCTCCTGGCTGATGAAAGCCAGCTAGGAGACACTGGGGATGTTGCTGGCTGGGGTGGTCAATGCCTCCCTTTGGGAGGGCAGGGCGTCCAACGGCCTTAAAACTGCGGTGGTCCATTCCCTGCTCAAGAAACCATCTCTTGATGTTGACTCCCCTGCCAGCTATTGCCCCGTCTAACCTCTCCTTTTTAGAGGTGGTTATTGAACAGGTGGCTGCCTTGCAGCTCCAGGCGCGTCTTGATGCTATTGGATTCCTGGACCCGTGTCAGTCAGGTTTTCATTCTGAGCTTGGCACTGAGACTGTGCTTGTGGCCTTGGTTGACGATCTCCGCTTGGAAATTGACAGGGGAAATTGTACCCTGTTGATTTTGTTAATTCTGTCAGTAGCCTTTGATACCGTTGATCATGGGGTGTTGTTGACACGGCTGCAGGACCTGACGGGGTGCACGGGACCGCTCAAGTGGTTCCACACATTCCTGGTTTGGATAACCCAAAGGGTGGTGATGGTCGGTGGTTCACTTTCCCCTTAGGACCTCCCTTTTGGGGTCCCGCAAGGTTCCATCTTATCTCCACTCCTTTTCAACGTGTATCTGAGGCCCCTGGGCAAGATCATTCAGAAATTTGGAGCGAAGTGCCATCAATATGCTGATGACACTGAGTTCGAGCTCTCTCCCCTTTCCACCTGATCCAGGTCCTGCCGTCTCAGGGCATACCCAGCACCTGGCTGCAGGGAAGCTGACTGAAGAGGAATCCAGACGAGACTGAGGTGATGATGGCTGGCCAGCCATGTGACTTAGGAACCCTTGTAAGTGACAGGTTCTAACCTCCTTTAGTCACTCAGGTTCGCAGTCATAGGGTGCTCCCGGATCCACAGCTGCGCCTCGATTGTCAGGTTGCAGTGGTAGTCAAGAGTGCCTTTCACCAATTATATCTGCTGCAACCGTTTTTATCAGATTCGGAGCTGGCCACCGTCATCCACGCCTTCGTGACCTCAAGGCTGGACCGCTCTCCGTGACCGCTCTCCGTGAGGCTGCCCTTGAAGAGTGTTTGGAAGCTGCTGGTGGTGCAGAATGCAGCAGCCTGTCCTCTTTTGGGGATGGGTCACCGGGGAGCACATGACACCAGTGCTCCAGACTCTACGCTGGCTGCCAGTAGCCTTCCGAGCACAATTCAAGGTGCTGGTGTTAACCTATACAGTCCTTAATGGCTTGGGCCCAAGGTACCTGAAAGACCGCCTCCTCCCTCATGGCCCCCAAGGTCGGCTGGGAGCACTCTTTTGCAGGTGCCATCCGCCCGAGATGTTTTTACAGCTAGGGAACGCAGGGAGGCGTTCTCTGTGGCTGCCCCGCAATTATGTAACTCCCTCCCCCAGGGGTTCACCTAAGTCCAAGCCTGCTCATGTTCCGGAAACACGCTTGGCCAGGCATTTGGCAGGCAGGGATAGAGCTGGATGGGATTGGCTGGGGTGTTAAGGGGATTTTAAATTGATTTTAATGACTTTTTATCGCTGTTTTTATTATTGTAAGCCGCTCTTAGTCTCTGCGGAAAGGGCGGCATATAAATTTGACTGAATCAATAAATGGAGGGAGATGTGAACACTGGGAGAAACAAGGATATATTCATGAGGCTGAGAAGTTGCAGGTGCACATGCTTAGCTTAGTTACAAGAAACTAACTTACTTAATAACACAGGCCGCTTTCAGACACACACACACACCCCGTGCATATTCTGGCTGCGGGAGGGAATGCGCAGTCAGGATATGTGTGAGGTGCCGCCGATCTGAAAGCCCCCCTCGGCACAGCTTTGCCGGCAAACATCTGCAGAGATAAAGAGCAGGATTTCCTGTTCCGTATCTCTGCAGGAGTTTGCTGGCAAAACCACCGGGGGGGGGCGCTTTCAGACCAGCGGCACCCCATGCGTATCCTGGCTGCGCATTCCCTCCCGCAGCCAGAATATGCATGGGGGGTGTGGGGAGGTCTGAAAGCGGCCTGTGTTACACGGAGGAGATTGTGAGTGGGGGGGGGGGGGGGTGGAGGAGAGAGGATGCAGTTTCACTCATGACAATCATTTACAAATGATTTATCCGAATACTACAAGTCAGTTAGCTCCATGCACAACTCCTATGGGGCGAGGAAGAAACCAAGTTACTACATATTACCGATGGGATGTAAACACTACTTTTTAAAAAAAAAAAAAAAAACAACCCACCCACAGATGTTGCTTCAAACTTCTGTTGTCCTGAATTAAACCCTAAATTCCACTTGCGCCCACACAAAGAAAACGTACCGCAACTCCGAACAAACAGAGTGGAGAAAGAAGCAATGTTGGCATTTTTAGAGTCCAGAAGTGAAAGGTGAGCTATGGGGAACTAGAAAATCCATCACACAAACTGAGCTGCAAGAACAGAGCACTGCAAAATGGTGTGACCCACTTTCAGATTTTATGCTATCGGCTGCATTAGCTATAGGGTCAAACCATTTCCCACTAGATGCCCCCCATTCAAAAGCCCACTCTTCCCCTACCGCACAACTGTCTGGCATTTTCTTCTTTGGCTCTCTATAATTTACTATTTATAATCTTCTGTTGAGACAATGGGGGGTTGTAAATAAGCATCTCTGATACTCAAACACAATATTTTATCACCCGTGCCCTTCACCAGGCTTGCGTGCAACCCAGAGAATGAAGGGTGTCCTCATTCAAAGTGCTGCTTCTTTATAAAGCTTTACTTTGCATTGGTCAGAGAGACTGTCGCCAGCAGCAGAGCCCCAATCTGCAAGCAGGCATCTAGATCACTTGAAACCCTACCACCCTCCAAACTAGCGAGCCTCTCTGCCTTTCCTCCGCACCCACAAGATGAGCCAACATCTCTCCACACTTACCGTCCTTGTCCCCAAGGGATTTTAAGTTCCCTCCCTCCCTCGACTTGCCCAAGTCTCCCAACATGCACCCATTTAACCTCTTCTTCAACTGAACAAACTCTTGCAATCTCAAGTCCTAAAACCTTTTACCTGCATGGCCTCATTTTGAGACTTACATAGAGTCCATGACCTCGGAGAGCAAGAACCTGCTAAGTATGAATGAAATAGTTTATTTGCGTGGCCGAAGGACATTGCAAATTACCAGATACAAAAACATAAAAAACAAGATATTGTATAACTGCAACGAACACAACGGCAAGGGAACAGAGAATCCATCCAGCAGAACCATGCAGGTTTAACTAACACATACAAATAAAACCATAACAATATAAAACTTGAGAGCAAAATCCAGATAGTAGAACTGTAAATCATTCTTCCAGCAGCAGAGATTACAGTTCAGTACGTTTCATGGATCCCCCCACTACCCAGCACGTAAATTTAAGAATTTGAGATCTTGTTCCAATAGGTGAAAGCTTTGGTGAGCTAAAGTAACAGGTCACGAGTATACAATTGTCTATAACCTTGTACCAGTCACTCAGTATCTCCTTGCAAGGTTTAGCTTAGCCCCAAGGGCTTGTCCTGTGTGCCGCGAGTACCCTCCAAAGCTTCCTCCAAGGGATTTGGATTTCATGAATCTATTCCTAATAGCAAGAGCCTGAGTCAGGAAATTTAAAGTATCATGCATGAACTCAGGAGCGTTTAAGGCATACCAGAGTAAATTTAAGTCAGTTTTTCCTGAATATTTCAATAAAAGAGGAGATAAATATTGGGTTCTAATGGAACTGTACATTTGACAGGCAAAGAAAACGTGTTGCACAGACTCCACTTCCAAGTTGTCGAAGGGACATAACCTGTCCTCAAAATTGATCCCTTGTAGACGGCCCTGGAGAACATTTGATGGCCGGGCCCTCAGCCGTGCGTACATCATCAACTATCTCCCGTATGCCGAAGCCTTTGTTTTCAAATAGAGGGCAATCTCACCCGAATTGGATAAATACTTTATAAAGTCTCTAAAATGCATTGACTGTCTCTCTGTTGCTATATCAGTTTGTCTAGCAGTATCTCTAAGCCTAAGCAAAACAGTATTTCTTATCTGGCCTAGGGGATAAGCGAACAAGGCCTCCTCGGAGAAACCCAAATTATTTAGGAAGCTATTCAAGGACTTAGCTCATGTGTCCTTGAACTCGTCCTTGGCATAGCAAGCCAAAAGACCCAACTGAGGACCACAGTAGATCTTGAGCCATAATTTGAAAGCTGCTTCCCATCCCAAAACATCCCAGTTCAATTGTCCCACTTCTAGCTGGGCCGCCGCTGCTGGTGCGCCTGGCGGGATAATGGAGCAACTTTTGCAGAAATTGGAACTGGGAAGTTCCCACATTAACTTTGGAAAGAAGTTTCCATAGTTCAGCCCCATAAAGGAGTTTGGGTCAAAGTATATGATATCTTCGCCCTCACTCCCGGCCCTAGTGCCCTGCACCTTCCTAACCCTCCTGCCCCACCACTGCCCCCCGCTCACAGCCCTAGTGCCCTGCACCTTCCTACCCCTCC
>QEPC01011928.1:525095-542000 GCA_003113815.1 Sphenodon punctatus | reverse complement strand
CCCCGCAGGCCCCGCCGCCGCCATCTTGTCAGCAGCAGCAGCAGGGAGAGGGCAGGGGGCGGGGCAGCAGCTCTTAAAGGGGCCGCTGCTGAAGCGGGGAGTGTGTGTGTGTGTCTCGTGTGTGTGTGGTGTGTTCCTGTGTCTGAGTGCCTGGTGTATCTGTGTGTTGCTCTGTCTGGTGTCTGTCATGGGGGTCTGTCTGGTGTATGTGTGCGTGGTGTGTATGTGTGTCTCATGGGGGTCTCTGTGTTTGTGTGGTGTGTTCATGTGTCTGGCATCTCTGTCTGTCTGTCTGTCTCGTGTGTGTGTGGTGTGTTCATATGTCTAGTGTCTGTGTTTGGTGTCTTCGTGGGGGGGGGTGTCATGTGAGTCTCTCGTGTGTGTGGTGTGTTCATGTGTTTGGTGTGTGTGTGTGTCTCGTGTCTCTGTGTTTGTGTGGTGTGTTCATGTGTCTGGCGTCTGTCTGTCTGGTGTTTGTGTGTGTCATGTGATCTGTCTTGTGTCTGTGTGTGCATGGTGTGCTCATGTGTCTGGTGTCTCTATGTGTGTCTGTCTGGTGTATGTGTGGGTGGTGTGTTCATGTGTCTGGTGTGTGTGTGTGTCTGTCTGGTTATGTGTGTCGTGTGTCTCGTATCTCTGTGTTTGTGTGGTGTGTTCATGTGTGGCATCTGTGTGTCTGTCTGTCTGGTGTGGGTGTGTCTCGTGTGTATGTGGTATGTTCATATGTCTGGTGTGTTCATGTGGTGTGTGTGTGTCATGCGAATCTGTCTGTCTCGTGTGTGTGGTGTGTTCATGTGTCTGGTGTCTATGCGCGTCGTGTGTCTCTGTCTTGTGTGTGCCATGTGTGTGTCTCTGGCCCTTTTCAAACAGGCCAGTGGTGCTGGGGGGATGGGTGAAGGCTGCAGCAAGTGGGGGGTGCATGGGCAGCGCGTTACACGGGCACCCACCCAACTCCACACACGGATAGGGTGGCCAGATATGCAAATTTTAGAGGACACCTTATGAGAGATACAGGTTGCAGGGCTGCACTGGAGCCAATGCAGCCCTGCAACCTGTATTTCGCATATGTGCCCTCTAAAATTTGCATATGCGGCCACCGTATGCATAGAGCATCCACCATTGGCGCCCGTTGCTCCGTGGGTGATGCACGCAACCCAGTCGGATTGAGAGACAGGGGTTTCCCAAATTTATTCCTGAATTACCCCCAGTTTTGAGAATTAACTGTAATCCCACAACCTCCCACCCCACACAACACTGGAGACACACAAAGGGTGACTTTAGACATAATGTGAATGGGTGTCTGAATGTGTGTTTTGACCTTGATAGGAACCCCGGTTTGGCCCTGTGTTCACCGTGTGGCGCTGCTTAGACACACAGCCCATCTTGGGGCAAATCGGTGTTTTGCTCCCCACCCGATCTCAGCACGCCAGCGCTGCCCCCTTGTTCCCCGTGTTGTACCTGCTAACACGCCACACGATGTCATTAGACACAACGTCGGCCACGTGTTCGGCCGGAATACGCAAATTGTCCTTGGAATGCAATGATGTTCGCATCGCGTGTTCAACGAGGGGCCGAGTTGGTGTTGGGATTGTTATGGTGCTTACGCACAACGGCCAAACACGTGCTATGGGGTTTTGACACCCGATCTTTGTTATGTCTAAAGACGCCCAAAGTCTATCGGAGAGGTGGGTCAGAGAGGCAGGGAGTCAACTGTGTCTGTCTGTCCCTCTGCACTAGGGCTGCCAGACATGAAGAGAAATGGTGGATGAATCTCTGATGATCTCTTTTACCGAGCCAACGTCTGTTGGTGAGCATATGCAACCTACGCAGAACCCTTCCTCAGGCACGTAAAAAAAATCCGACCTATAAACTGAGCAAAATGTAGGAAAGGTTTATATGTGAAAAAAGAGCAGAGGGAGAGGGATTGGTAGGACAAACAGCATTCAAATTTCAAAAATAATTTGAATGTAATGAGGGGAAGCCAGTCAAACGATAAGGAGAATATATGCAGGGCAGGCTAGGATGTCTGCATGAGAGAAAACACTAGGGGGGTGTAAAGTAATTTGCTTATTGAAACATCTTTAATACAATGTAGTGAACAACTAGGGCACCAGCCTGAGCCGGAGCTGCCGGGCAATGGCCGCTGCAGCTCCATTCTTAGCCAGCCGTGGGGTTGCCCTAGGCAACGCCATAGAGTTGCACGTGGTGGCCTAGAGCATCAGATGATCCACCCACAACTCTATGGTGTGGGGACAAACCTGACCCAGGCAGGGCTGCAAGTGGGCAGACACAGGGGTGCATCCCCAGCCCTGTTCTGCGGGTGAGCACCCCTGCGTCCATGTGAAAACACCCAGTGAAATCCTGGGGGGTTTCAAGAAAAGGCTAGACAGGCACCTGTCAGGGAGGCTGTTCCGGGTTTAGGGCATCGTGCCTCTGAGCCGGGAACTGGACTAGATGACGCTTAAAGTCTGTCATAGTATTGGGGGCTTTCACTACCCCGCTCTAGGCTGTCATGACTCAGTTTCCCTGGCTTGCAGCTCTCACTGGATCAGCTCTCTCTGTAGAACTGATTGAGCCGCAACGAGGGAACCTTCCAGTCACCTTTTCAGCCACAGAATTTCCCAGCACAGACTCTTTCTCTCTAGGATCGTCTGTGTTTTTAAACACAGAATTAACCCCCCAAACTGTGTCCCGCCAATGTTAGGATTAGCAATTCCACTGGACCATACGAAGTTCAGTAAAAGAAAGTTTAATTAATAAATCATGAATGCAGAAATCAAAATAACATAACCAATAACGCATTCCTATCTGTACTTGGATTCACCTGATTTAGGCTTACCCTAATCCAGGTCCAAGGCCATCTCAGTTCATGTCACAGCCAGCGATGGAAAGTTTGACTGGGTACAAGTCTTTAGAGTTTCCAAAAGGCCTTACTTCATCGTTCCTTTGATGCAGCCCTTCTCTGGCTGGTAAGATATGATTATGCAGATGAAACTCAACAAGCTGATCTCCACCAACTGAGAGAGAGAGAGATCTTTGTCTTGTCTCCCCCCCCCCTTAAGTACCTTTCCAGGGTCCTTTGTTTGATTTTCCCGCCAGGTAACTCTGTGCTTTCAGTCACGTCCACAGGAAGAAATCCATTTGCAACTCAATGGTCTATGTGTCTTCAGAGGTGTTTAGGCTTTTTCTGAATACACACTCGGCATGACTTTGCATTTCCCCATTGCATGAAGTGAGTTTCCAGTTCTCAGCATTCACATTACATACATGATTAACCTTTAACTTTACATATTTGTTAGACATGTAGTCTACATGTAGCCCACTATCTCCTTATGACAAGGTCCCTTCCAACTCTTCAGTTCTGTGATGCTAGATTTTTTTTCTCCTTTCTAATAAAATTCTGTAAACAAGTGAATCCTAATAGCTGGTTGGAAACTCAGAAATGAACCCAAGCGATGGAGTATTCTGATCCAAGGGAAGCTCTGCCACTCTGTTTTTTCTTCTTCCTCCTCTTTTATGTGTGTCAAAATCTGTCTGCACGTTGTCTATTTTTAATCCTGCAGCTGATGGATCAGTGTGTGTCTAGAGTTATGTCATCTGTTTTGACTTCAGTTCCACTTACAAACAGTTTGACATTAGAGCCCAGAGGGCCGGATTGACTGAAAGGTTTTCTTGAATGTCTACGAAACTTACAAATATTTTTCTTGGTGTGAAATGCAGGTTTTGTTTTGTTTTGACAAGAACAGAGTGTCCAGTGGCACTTTAAAGACTAACAAATATTTATTAGTGCATGAGTTTTCATCAACACAAGCGGACTTCCTCAGATGCATGGAATGGATAGGCAGTTGGTCTTACTAATATGGTTACAAGTTACAGAGAGGAAATAGTTTAAACTGAAAGACAAAATCACTTGATCAGACAGGAAACCCCTCACAGCATACAGATAAGCAATGACCCATTCATTAGGAGATGTGGAGCAATGTAGGTGGGTGTCGTATCTAAAAAGACAGGGAAAACTGATCAAATCTAATCACCTCCAACCCATATGTGGGGGGATGTCCCATACATTAGGAGAACTGGATGGAAAACATAGGCTGGAAAATACAAAAAGATACAAAGGGTAACACAGCTGTATAAAAGGTACAATTAGTTTATGTAATGGGACAGGAAACCCAGCTCTCGATTCAAATCCAAAGAAACAGAGTCAAATTTGGTATTGAATTCTAGTTCAATGGTTCACATTCAAGCCATCTTTTAGTGGTCTTTGTTTAAGTACACGAACCCTCAGGTCAGAGATGCTGTGTCCAGGAAGACTGAAGTGTTCACCCACTGGTTTTTGGAGTGTCACCTTTTCGGATGTCAAATTTGTGTCCATTTATTCTATTTCATAGGGGTTGTCCTGTTTGTTCAATGTAAACAGCAGAAGGGCATTTCAAGCAGGAGATGTCTTAGATCACGTTGGAGAATGTGCAGGCGAAGGAGTCCTTAATGGTGTAGCTGATGTTGTTAGGGCCTGTGAAAATATTGTCGATGCAGATATGGGGACAGTTGGCATCTGGCTTTGTTACAGGGTTTGGTCCCTGGGTCAGTGTTTATGCTGGAAGGGCCATTATTGTGGGTGAGTAGCCTCTTCTAAGTTGGGTGGCTGCTTGTAAGTAGGGATGTGCAAACAGAACCAGGTTCAGATGTTTGGCTGTTCGGTGGTTCGGGTCGAATGTTGAGTTCAGATTTGGTGTTCAGTTCGGTCAAGCTCGGTTCGGTCTTTAGTTCGGTGCAATCAGGAACTAAAAATGACATTTGGTTTTTGAAATAAAGGGGGAAAAACGAAAAACATATTTCTGGCTATAATATTTTTGTTTCTTATTTATGTTTGATGAAATTTGGAGATATTGTACCCCCATTGGAGGGCACTATGTGTACCAAATTTCGGAATGATTAGATAAAGGGAACCGATTTCGGAAGCAATTGAATGTTGCGATTTTAAGAAAAGCTCCATACACATTCATGGCTACAACTTCTTTATCTTGCATCCGATGTTCATGAATCTTGTGCATATAATGTCCCTCAATATTCTTAATAAGTCTGCCAATTTTCAGAAAGAGTGCATAAAGGGTACCAAGGGTATAAGACATTAACCTGAAAATACATTTCCAGCTGTGACATTTTGATATTCCATTCTGTTTACAGGATATTTAGCAAGAATGTATCAAATAACTTTCCTGCCATTTCAGCAAATGTACAGGAGATTTTGATAAAGGGACCCAATTATATAAGCAATTGATGTTGTCCCTGTGAAGATCATTATTCAGATGAATATCAGCATATTCAGTGTCAGTCAGAGGCAGGCACCCTGCATGGCAGGGGGAGAGAGACTGTAGGAGGAAGGATGTGGAGCAACCCCAAAGACTGACAGACACATTCAATGGCCAAACACATTACTGCAAGCTTCTAGCTTTACAGGACCAATTGGTAGTGGCTTCGAGGTGGGCATAGGGGGCGGCCCTGAGGCGGGCATAAGCAACATAACTGGGACTTCTGAGATAGCATCCCAGCAGTCAGGAGACATAGTTTAAACACATCCAGGCTGGCCAATTATCATCACAATCACATCCTGCAGCACTGAGACAGAGGACATAAGAGAATTTCTATTGACTCTTTCCTAAACAGATTCTTCTGACTTCTCAGAAACAAGTGGGGGAGATATTTTGGGATGGTCCTAGCACAGAATGAGGATATTTGGTTGACATTTCTGTTGACCAATTAGCATCACAAACCGATCTTATACCACAGTGACATGAGAGAATCCCAGGCATAGGCCCCTTCTCTACATATATTGTACAGGCATATAAAATTGGGACCCTTTATAAAACCTTTCTGATAAATGGCAGAGATGATTATGAAAGCGTAATATATAGCCCTGCCAAATTTCATGTATACTGGTTGGACTACAAAGATGTTATAGTCAGACATACATTTATATGTTAATTGCTTATACCTATCAATACCATGCAGCTGTACTGGGACCTGGAGGCTTATTTCCACCGTCTAAGACTCAGAGAGCACTTCAACACCCCACAAAACCATCCTCCGTACAACCCCAACCCCCTCGACACTCCAGTAAGAAGAACTCCACTTGGACACTCCCCCTGAGGATCACAACAGCAGGCTGGACTTTTACATTGAATGCTTCCGATGCCACACCCAAACTGAAATTATTAACAAACACCACCACTTATCATATAATCTCAGCTGCACAGAACGTAACGGACTAAAACATTTTTAATGTATCATCTGAAAACACACTGCGTATGCAACATGATAGATGAGGCAGGGAGTGGAACTAGGTTGTGGAGGCCCTGAGAAGTGAATGGAAGGAACAAGACCCCATCCCCTGTAGAGTTTCGTGACATTGTGACATTCCATAAAGGGCTGGGGTTGGGTTAGGAAGGGGTATGATAACCCCTTTGCTCTGTCCCCCTCCCCCCCCAAAAAAAACGTGGCCCTATTCCCTCCAGCATAAAATCCAGAGAAAGGTAGTAAGTAGAGCTGAAACAGCTAACTGATTTGGTATTCACATGTAATACCTTTATTTCAGGAACTGCTTTGGGTATCCAAATTGGGACCTGAATACCTTTCAAGTACTCAAAAAATGAAATTTGGTTGCTGGTTTTTTGAGTACCCAAAATTACCTGGAAAACTGAAATAATAATGCCCCCCCAAATTCCTGAAATCTGGGACAAAATCAGGATGAAACTGGTCTTTTGGTATACCAGTTTGTCGATATTTTGACATTTCAGTATTTCGAGTAACTGATTGGAACTTGTTCAGGTACCGAAAAGTACCCAATGTTTTTGGTTTGATTCGGGTACCAGAAATTCAACAGGTATAACTTGTTCCAGCTCTCCTGGTAACAACAGAACTTACAACAGGTAAGTTGTACTTGTTCCAGCTCTCCTGGTAATGCAGGATGGAGGAGGAACAACAGGTACTTGTTACAGCTGTCCTGGTAATGCAGGATGGAGGAGGAACACTCCGGTGAGAAGAGAGGTGGTCAGATTGAGAACCAGGAAAAGGATCTTTACAGCAGAGATTTGAAGGAACACAAGGGGGACAAGACAGGAGTTGCCAAGGCCAGGGAGAGGAGGAAGTTGCAGGAGTCAAGCAACTAGGTGACAAGAAGGGCCTGGATGAGAGATTTGCCTCCAAAGCTGGTGAGCCAAGGCCAAACCTTCAGGATCTTAGTAAAGCCAGAGTCTTGTTTTCCTCAACGATGTTTGAAACCCAGCCACCGAGGGCAATGGGATTTGCCAGCTGTTTTTGCCAGCCCTTAAAAAGACATTTGGACCTTCGTCATAAACTCGCTTATCATGTTGTTCATGTTTACTGTCTGCTCACGTCAAACATGCGTGGGAGTTGGATTGTGTAATGAGGACATAGTTCGGGAGGAAAAATAGCTCCATTAAAGAGCCAAGTAATGACACAAGCATCCAAAGAATAACAAACAAAAACACTGCCTGCAGCCACCCCATCACCGGCTGCAATCCAAGCAGCACTCACATGTTCTGGAGAGCTAGAACCAGCCAACCGCTGGAGAAGAGCCCATCCAGGAAACCAGAGGAGAATACGTCGGCAATCTAGTGAATGGCATTCTCCTCCCTAGGTTTGTTCAGACAAACGGTCGCTCCAGGGATTGTTAAGCAGGAGGAACAGCCTCAAGGCTATGCGACCTTTGCCCCTGCATGTGTTCAGATGAGCCTAACTGCTAGTCAGTGGCCCACAGGAGGTTCTACTCCACCTCACACAGGTCTGGGCCTTGGAGTGGGGGCAGGAGTGAAAGAATAAAATAACCTGGACTACAAAAACTCTTAACTTGGATGCCTGTTTGGAGGCACCAAATTAGCACCTTTCCCCCTATTTCTTCGCCAGCAGGTGGCCAGCTGTAGCTCTCCAGAATACAGGAGAGTTGGCTGGATCTCAGCTCAAGATGAGATGGCTAGACCTCAGTTTCCCCCAAAACAGACGTGCCAAACTCACAGTTCTTGCAATCGGGGGAGCGGGGCGTACTGTACCTACCATGGAACAAGGGGGCTCACTTGAGCCTGGACTCTAATGGAATCCTTTGCAAGGAGTCTGGACACCACTAGGAAATTTTCAGAGTGGGCGGCGGAGGAGGAGGAGGCCAACATCCTGCCCCTTCCCACTCAAAAAATATTCTAGCGGCTCTCAGGCCACCTTCAAAGGGAGACACCACCCCTTGTGCCCTATTGGGTGAAAACAGACATGATGCTAACCACCCTTTAACCACACTTGGTGGTTATTTATTTATGCATGTTGCAGGGCTGTATTGGTGCCCTATGCAGCCCTGTAACATGCATAAATGACCACCAAGGGTGGTTAAAGGGTGGTTAGCGTCATGTCTGTTTTCACCCATTGTGGACCCACAATTGGGACATGATCCCAGGCCCACTACAGCCTTGCAACACCACTGCTTACAATCCAGGTGGTAATAGATAATTAAAGACTGTTATGTCTCCCCTTAATCTTCTCTTTGCTAGGATAAATATACCTTCATCTTTTCCTCATAAGACTTGAGTTCCCCTTTATCATATTGGTCGCCCTTCACTGAACCCGCTCCAACTTGTCAACGGCCTTCTTAACATGACATGTCCAAAACCAGATGCAGTACTCCAAGACTGCATCTATTCTAGAGGAACGGAGTGGAATCATTACTTCCCATGACTCAGAGCCAATGCTTCTGGCTAATGCCTCTTAAAATTGCATTTGTCTATTTTCTAGCCGCATCGCATTGCTGACTCATATTCACAATAGCATCTTGTTCATTCTCTACAAGTTTTTCTACAGCCAGTCGTACATCACTGTAGCATCCTTTCTTGCTGATTACCTGAAATGCTTTTCCCGTTAAAACAGAAAATACACCAGTCATGCTTTGATTATCCACAGTAAATTTCCTAAAGAGGATGTTCCAACCTGCATTTCAGAAGCCAAATGAGTGCCAGATGATTTGATAGCTGCTATAGCACCATAATGCCACCGCTGTTTGGCATACATCAAAATCCTGGCAAAATTTGGCATCACTTAAAATCCTGTCTAAAGGTTAGAGCTCTTATTGGACCCAACCTTGTTTCAGTCTTATTTTAACCTATTTTATGCTACTTGTCTGGCTTGGGAATTGACATGAGTTTCAAATGAGAATCTAACTCTGGGTAAAACCAGACGCGACAGCGGCCCGCTTTGACCCGTGATGGCCGCCAGATGTTGACCCAGGGTATCTGGGGTCGTGTTGGTCGCTCGCCCGATCTCTCACCTCAGCAAACAGCCCAGGCTAGGGCCTGCCTGAGTGGGGCAAAGTGGACCATCCTGGAGCCTACATGTCTAGTTCTAGGCCGGCCTGCTCTACCATGGCCTGCTCTACCATGGCTGCCCATCATGGTGGGGGGCTGGATGTAGCATGTGTGGGTGGGTGGGGGATCCAGCCACATGTTCCCCATTCCCCCCCACCAAGTTGCGCTGCCATCAGCTCAGCCGAGACCATGTGTGATACTGATTAGTACTCCGGCAGGTGCGCCCCCTGTCCGCCTGGAGTCTGGACTACCACGTGCCCGGGACGCGGAAGCCCAGCCATCACTTGCGGCCTTACCCTTGAGGAAGTTTCAGCATGTATGCCGGGACGTACATCTGGCCCAGAACTGTTTTTTATTTGGCCCCTGTCCAATGACTGGATCTGGTCCCTTGTTCCAGTGCCTACCCCCCAAGCACTGACACACTGAGCTCAGAGCAAAGGAGCAGAGATGAAGGCATGCACACATGCTGGGGAAATATCCATGGCACAGATCCATGATCTGGACCCTTGTTTTCCTAGTGCAGCCCTTAACGAGCCCCACCCCAACCTCTATGCGGCCCCCAGAGCTTGTATTAGTTTTCAAAGTGGCCCCTGGGAGGGAAAAGGTACCCCCACCCCTGGCATGGAGCCATGATCTGGACCCTCCCCTCCCTTCCCCCATTCTTAAGGGTACTCCTTCAGCACCCTCTCTGCCTCCCAGCTCCTGTCCCAAATATGGAGTTTGTACTCTCTTTCAAAGTGCCCCCCAGAAGAGACAATGTTCCACACCCTTGATGTTGAGAGGGATGCAACTGAAGGGGTGTGTAGCCTCTAGCATTGTGGGGTATAGGGATGCACACGCAACCAACAAGATAGACACTGCATTCTCAGGATCAGATCACTAGGCTTTATTGCTTAGGGCAGGGATTCCCAACCTGGTGTTCAGGAGCACCAGAGAGCTCGGGCTGTGTGTGAAAGTGCTCCCCCAATCAGCTGTCCGTAGTGCTCGGAAGCACTTTGGAACAGTCCTTCATCCATTAAAGTCAGTGTGAACTGTGATTGATTAATTATCTCAATTTCCATTGAATTGCAGCGGGGAGACTTAATCTATGCATATTTTTGCAAAACAATCATGCAAATGATGCAGTGCTCCCAAGTAGTCACGTACATCCACTCCAGTGCTTATGACTGGAAAAAGGGTGAGAACCCCTGACTTCGGGACTGGAACAGGGACGTGGATCCAAATCTGCCCCTGTCCAGGAGGACCAGCAACCCTCCCAGACCCTTCCAGCTCGCACTGTACAAAATAAGGGCCTCTTATGCAGCACAGGATAAGCTTGAGGCAATAGGAAAGGAGAACAAAGGAGAAAGCGAGGGCGAGTCCAAAAGAGTTACTTCAATCTTAGCTCCTTGGTAGGTGTGAATTGGGCCTGCCGCTGTGGAAACATTAAACAATGGGTGCTCAAGCCAGGGATGTGCCTGTGGCCACTAGGAACTGATTCGGGAGGCGTCCTTCAGACTTCTGCCAGGACATCGGACGTTTGTCCTTATAAGGCCTTTTTGCTGGTTTCAACTGTTTACGGAGCCGCAGGCTGCCTTGCATGTGCCAGGGCATGTCCGAACATGCCAACAGGGGCGTGTAATCCGATAGCCAGGAGGTTCCGAGACCTTATCCTGGGTTTCTTGCCCTCCATAGCCCTTTGCAAGCTACTTTTTTAAATTTTATTTTACTTTATTAACCCTTTGTTCAGGTATACAGCGTTTTCGTCTTACAATGTTGTATTACATCTCATTTTAATAACTTTCACCAGTTTCTGTACTAGTATGTTGCTCTTCCCTTTTCTCCCTCCCTCCCTTCCACCCCCCACCCATCTCCAGTTTACCTCTTGCCTTTTGCTAGGTATCACACCATCCCTTATTTTATCCTCTCTCACATTCCCATCTGTTAGATCATATCATATAGTCAAATAGGTAGGATCTCTGGTCTTCGTCCGTTTCTGGTTTTTGTAGCAACTCCGTACATTGAAACCATTTAGCTGTAAAATCCTTGGTCTTGTCTCGTAACGTGGCAGAGGCTTTTTCCATTGAAAAAAAATACCACAGATTGTTCATCCAGTTGTTGATGGTTGGTGTTGTCTCTTCTATCCAGAGCTGCAGGATGGATTTTATGGCAGCTGCCACGAAGGTCATGCAGATGGGCATTTTATTTTGTATAAGCTCTGTTTGTGGGTAGATTCCTAGTAGTGCAGTGTCCAGGGAATACAGAATGGTTATACCAGTAGTTTTCGTTATGACCTCCCATACCGCTGACCAGAATGGCTTTATCCTTGAACAGCTCCACCAGACATGCAGGCATGTTGCTTTCTCTCCGCAGTCTCTTACACACAAGTTTGATCCCGTGCCTCTCACTTTGCTTAATCTATTTGGGTCCATGTAATAAAACATTATGGTCTTAATTAGGGATGGGTGAATGCGGTTCGGATGTTCGGAGTTCAGACCGAACTTGGTCTGTTCGGACGTCTGAACCGAACGTCCGAACCGAACTCTCGAACAACTGAACAGTTCGGTCGTGTTCGGACGAGTTGGATGAGTTCAGAGGCAGGAAAAACATCTTTCCAGGGTCGAAAATTAGGTTTCGGTTTTGATTTCGTTTCGATTTCGATTTCGCTATTTTTGAATGTTCGGCCAAGTTCAGCCAAACCGAACTCGGCTGAACCAAACCATCAAACCCGAACTCGGGTTTCGAACCGAACGACTGAACATCTGAACAACGTTCTGTTCGCCCATCCCTAGTCTTAATAACTGGCTCCTTTACTTCCAGAGACCATGAGCATTTGTTCATGTACTGTATGATTCTGCCCCTTTGTTCCTCCTCCCACCTGGTTCCCAGTAGCCTCTCCCATTTCTGTATATAGCTAGGTGGGTCAGTCTACCATTCCAATTGGACTGCTTTGTAGAGTCTAGCAACAATGCCCTTGCCAGATCCTTTGTTGAACAGAACTCCCTCAATTGCCTTTCGGGGCCTTACAAACTGGGGCATCATTTCTGCCTGGTTTAGCTCAGCCCAAAGTTGATAATATTGAAGGGTTTCTATTGGTTCTTGTATGAGCGCTTGGATATCCTCCCTTGACATAAATCTCCTCTAAATAGCTGTTCTGCCCGGGTTATACCTTTGTCTTTTAGTTGTTTCCTAAGGTGAACAGCTATTCCCTCCTTGGTCCTTTTCCTATTATCTATCAGGGTCATGGGCGAAGCTATTTTATGAATTTTTACCTTTTCCCTAACTGTTTCCCATGTAGCTAGGGCATTTCCAGCGAATGGGTGATTGTCCCATAGGGATCTGTCGCCCTTTTCTGAATCTAGTATCAGATATTCAAAACAGTCCACCTTAAGTAGTTCCTTTTCTAAGTTTACCCTGTGGGGTCCTGTTTGAGGTGTACACCATTCTTTTATGGCTTTAAGAGAGGCTGCTGTGTGATAGATATTAACGTTAGGCATATTGATCCCTCCTCTTTGTTGTCTTTTGAATTCATGGGTGTTTATTATTCCAAATGAAGGATAGCATTATTTTATTGTGTTGTCGAAAAAAGGCTTCTGGTACTTTTATCGGCAGGGCTAATATTTTATACAGTATTTTTGGTAAGAGTTTCATCTTATACAAATTGCTTCTAACTAGCCATGAACTGGTGAGCTTGGCCCAGTTGGCTATATCTTTTTGTATTTGTTTTAAGGCATTCAGGTAGTTTTCCTTATAAAGTTGTTTGTGGTCTCTGGTTAGCTGTATTTAAATTTATCTTTTGCTTCTAGAAATGGTTGGGTTTGCTTAATTAGGTCGTAAGTTCTATTATCAGGTGCAAAGATCATGGCTAATGATTTCTGTATATTAATTTTATAACCTGAAATTTGGCTGAACTCTTGGATTAGTTTTAGCAACGGGGGCATTGATTGTATTGGATCTGCTATGTATAGCAGCATGTCATCTGCAAACAGAGCTACCTTCACTTCCTGTTCCCCGATCTGTATCCCTTTCGTTTGGTGACATTGCCGAATGGCACATGCTAATGGTTCAAATGCCAGGTTGAATAACAGCGGGGACAGCGGACAGCCCTGTCATGTTCCTCTTTTTACGGTTAGCTGTCTAGTAAGCTGGCCGTTAATCAATACTTTGACATTGGGTTGTAGGTAAATAGTGTGTAGCCATGTTATGAAATTTCCCTTCATTCCCATATTTCCCAAAATTTGGTATAGACAATTTACCTCCAGACGATCAAATGCTTTCTCCACATCAGCTGAGATTATGATTGCTGGTTGCTTGGCTCTATTTAAATAGTGCATGATATTAATCGTTTTCCTTATGTTATCTGCTCCCAGTCTATTGGGGATAAATCCAGGTTGGTCTTGGTGTATTACTGTGGAAATGATGGCCGCTAGTCGGTTAGCAAGTGTTTTGGTAAATATTTTGAAATCTAAGTTTAATAGGGAGATTGGGCGGTAGCTTTTGCATAAGTTGGGGTTTTTGTTTGGTTTGGGCACTAAGGTTATCTGGGCTTCATAAAATGTTTTAGGCAACTCTTTTTCTACTGCTATAAGGTTGCACACTTTTACCAGGGGTGGGACTATTAGCTCTTTATATTTATTATAAAATCCCGCCGGGTATCCATCAGGGCCCAGGGCCTTGTGTCTTGCCAGTCACTTTATTGTGTTGGTTATTTCCTCTCCTGTAAAGGGTGAGTTTAAATATTGTATTTGGGCCTCATTGAATTTAGGTATATTAACTTTAACCAAGAATTTTTTTATCTTTTCAGAATCGGGCTTCTCTGTTTGGTATGGCTGTTCATAGAATCTCACAAAGGCCTCCTGTATTTGCTGTGGTTCCGAGCTAGTGTTTCCCAATCGTATTTTGATGCTTGTTATAGTGCTTTTATTTTTCTTAATTTGCACTAGCCTAGCCAGTGCTTTCCCTGCTTTATTCCCGTGATCAAAATAAAAACATTTTATTCGCTTCAGTTGTCTGAGTGTTTGTTGTTGCTCTATAGCGTTAATTTCTCCCCTAATCTGTATTATTTTTTTCCTTATTTTTTGGGTGCAGTGCATCTTCCCCTGTTTTCCCACTGTAGTAGCTCCTGGTATAGATCTCTCGTTCTTTGCCTCCTTTGTTCGTTGATATTGGCCTTTATAGCAATGAACTTCCCCCTTAGAGTTGCCTTAGCTGCTTCCCATAAGGTGTATTCTGAATTCACTGATCCCTCATTTAGTTCAAAGTAGCTCTTTATTTCCTGTTGAATCTGCTCCGTGGCTTTGGGGTTTGCTAGGAGGGCCATATCTAGTGACCATCTTATGGATTGTGGTGGCTTTGGGGTTCCCCATTCCCATACTGAAACTACTGCATAATGGTCTGTTATGACCAAGGGGAGTATTGTGCTTTGTTTAAGTGGTCTCAGCTCTGCTATCTCAGTCCAGCAATGATCTATGCGTGAGAAGGAGCCAGGAACTGGTGAGAAAAATGTATATTCCCTTAGTTGTTTGTTTATTGCTCTCCACTCATCAACCAGTCCTATCTTAGCGAGATCCTCCCCTATTATTCTTTTTGCCACTTGGTTATTGCTATATTTCTTGAAGTGTCCTGTTCTGTAAAGTATATATTAAAGTCTCTCTGGATTATTAGGGTTCCTATCGCTTCATCCTCTATTCTTTTCAGTACAGTTTGAAAAAATTGGTTTGTTTTATTGCTGGGTGCATACATATTCACTAATCACTAGTGTAAATTTTTTCCCCTTGATTTCTACATTTATAAGTAGGAATCTACCTTGTTCATCCCTGAGTACTTTACTGATTTTAGGGTCTAATTCTGCTCTTATTCCTATTAGGACTCCTGCCTTCTTTTTTGTGGTGCATGCCGCTGTCACTGTGCCTATGTTTTGGGTGGCAAATCTGTAGGAGTCTTTTTTCAGCAGGTGGGTTTCTTGTAGGAAATAAATATCTACCTTGTGTTATTTATTTATTTTATTTATTTTTGACATTTATATCCCGCCCCTCCTGAGAACAGCTCGGGGCAGCTTCCAACATAATAAAACAATTATAAAATATAAAACAATTTTAAAAACATCAACAATTTAAATACTTTAAGACAGGGCCCCAGGAATACAACTTAAAACAATATACAGAGTAGGGTAGGGGCGATNTGTTTCCTCCATTACCTGCTGTACTCTGCTTATTTTACTGAAGAGTTTTTCTCTATGGAGGTTGACTTTTTGCAAGTCTGCTTTGATCTCAGTTCTCAGCTCTTGTAGCAGATGTTTTACAGCTTGCAGTTCCCCTCCTCCCTCGAGGGAAGGCTCTTCTGGGGCTTACTGCTCTGCCGCGGCCGCCATTTTGTCGGTTTCAATCTGGCTCAGGGTCCCATTATCATTCGGGTGCCTGGCCTTGCAAAAGCTTCTCAATGTCCCTTTGTCTGCTTCTTTTGTGTGTGTGGGGGGGGTGTTCCCCTGTTTGCTCATATTACTTTGAGGTCGGTTGTCTCTCTTATCGGGTTCTGAGAGGGGGAAAATTCTGGCGTGGTGCGGGAGCCTCCGGGAATCATGGCGGTTTACTCCTCGCGCATGCGCAGTCCCCCTTTGCAAGCTACTTAACCTCTCTTTGTGCCTCGAGATGCAATTTTGTGCTGCTGAAGTCAATGGAAAAGTTCCCATTTACTTTAATGGTCGAGGATACACCCTCACCTCTGTGTAATAGAGAGATACAGATATATCCCATCATTAATTACCTGCTTGATGCGGAGGTGATGAGGATACTTAACTGTTTGCTATCCTCTGCCCCTAACCCTTACATCAGCTGTTTTCTTTGCAGATCAGCTGTTTAGCAGCCAAACAAGGGCTGTGCATGTGGTCAAGTATTTGTATTTTTAGTATTTGCATATATTTGTATTTTGACCTATGTTCACTGCATTTTTCCCTACTGTTGCCAGTGAAGAAAACACAGTGAACACAAAATATGGGTTACTTTGGCCAGAAGTGCAGTGAGGCTCTGCCAGTTTGACAGGTCTAGAAGGAAAGGAAAATGCAGTCAATGCTGCTGCTAAGTTTGCTACCAATTTTAAAAGGGGGGCATGGATTTGAAGGTGGATGGAGAATATGGCTAGCTTGGTGCAGAGGTTGTTAACTTGAAGAGGGTGTACTGGGGCATGGGTCTGGCTCAGAGGGATTTCTGGCTTGAGTGAGAGTGAGGTATGCAGCTGGTTTGGGATAAGGGAGAATGGAGCATGGGACTGGCTTGTGTTGGGGAATGCTAGGGATGGGCGAACAGATCACGGTTCGGGTTCGGCCATTCGGTTCGGCCGTTCGGTTCGGGTTCGGCCGTTCGGGAAATGTTTTGTTATGGGTGTTTTTGTTGTTTTTTATATGGTTTTTTTGGTTTTTTATTTGGTTTTATATGGGTTTTTTAAATCTAATATTATATCTATCTATCTATCTACACTAAATCTAACTGCTATTAACTATTCTAAATGCTATGAACTAAATGGATTATCTAATAAGTACACAGGCCTACTCCTACAAACACTAAAACTA
>QEPC01011928.1:504171-523906 GCA_003113815.1 Sphenodon punctatus | reverse complement strand
GCTGCATTTTGGGTGTCTTGTGTGTGTGATAGCAGCACCTCTAGACCGGTCACACCGCATGCGTGCACAAGGCATAGGCGGCACCGGCAGCAAGAAGCAACAGGCCCTGGAGGCCAGGCTGGCTAAGCTCACCCCCTGGCCCCTCCTCCAGTAAGGCAGTGGACAGAGTCAGTCTCTCTGTGCCTGCGTTACTGCCCGCTTGGCTACCCCTGCAGTGGAACCACTCCTGGGGAGTGGTGGTAGACATTCGGCTGGGGAGCGGGGGGAAGCATTAGGAGGCCATGCTTCTCCATGGTTGCTCGGAGGGGTGGAGAATGGGAATCCTTCCTGTCCAGAGGGAGTAAGTTTTATGTACATTTATACATTTGCAAATTAGGCCCCGCACCAAGACTTCGCACATGGCCTCACAAACCCTGGGGCCGGCCCTGGGGGGAGGCAGATAGTTTCATTTCTTGCAAGCCTCTCCACCCCTGGTGCCTGGAAGTCTGCTCCTCAGTGACAAGTACTACCCCTTCCTGTCACATTCAACCATCCAGTGAACCTTTTTTTGCCACCCGAACGCAATCCGAACTGACTGAACTGTTCGGTCATTTCAACGTTCGGAATTGAGTTCGGTTCGGCCAGTTCGTGTTTGGATTCAGGTTCGGATTCGGTCGTCCGAACAGGCCGAGTTTGGGCTGAACTCTGAACTTCCGAACCGCGTTCGCCCATCCCTAGGGAATGCTGGCTTGGGATGGGAGAATGGGGCTGGCTTATGTAGTGGACACTGGCCTGGGAGGGATTGGAGCATGGGGCTAGGCCCAGGGGAGGTTGCTGGCGTGGGGAGGGGGAATGGGAAATGGGGTTGGCTCTGGAGGGGGGAAATGAGACTTCCAAGGACTCACCATTTCAGCTGGGCTGGGCTTGGCCTGGCAGCAATACTGGAGGTGGCAGTTCTACCCATGCAGGTGGAGAAAGCTCATTACAGGCTCAGTCGGCTTAGCAGACTCTCAGAGAGCGCTCGGCTCCAAGCTCAATATTTTATTTATTTATTTCAATGCTTTTATACCACCCTACTCACTGTACAGCGACTCACGGCAGTGTACAACCAGCAATAAGCAAGCACAATATACAAAATACACAAATAAAAACCAACAACAACACTAAAACTCAGAGTAAAATCAATTTAATCCCTCCCCCCTCACCATCCCCCTCACCGAATGCCTGGTGAAAAAGCCAGGTCTTACACTGTCTGCGAAACATGGGGAGGTCCTGGGAGAGTCGGATCTCCACTGGAAGGGAGTTCCAGAGTCGCAATGCCGCCACCGAGAATGACCTTTCAATTGTGGCCCCCAGGAAACCTGGGGGATTCCTAGCAGGGCGCCCCCGGAGGACTTCAGGGGTCGATCGAGAACACGGAGTGTGAGGCGTTCCGGCAGATAGACAGGGCCCATGCCGTGTAGGGCTTTAAAGGTTAAAACCAACAGCTTGAAGCAAACCCGGAAGACTATAGGCAGCTAATGCAGGAAACGGAGCACCGGTATAATGTGCTCCCGGTGGCCCACTGTGGACCGAAGACGGGCCACCGAATTCTGCATCAGCTGAAGTCTCTGAATAGTTATCAAGGGTAGCCCCACATAGAGCGCGTTGCAGTTGTTAAGCCGTGAGATGATGGTGGCAAGGTCGGAGCTTGAAGACAACAGACCAGATGTAACTTACTAAAAGCACCCCTCGCTACAGCCACCCCCTGGGCATTCAGGTGGAGCTGCGAGTCAGGGAGGATCCCCCGACTCCAAATATGTGCTGCAGTTTCTAGGTTACCGTTCAAGACCTTACATATTATGTTTTTTGAGAAAGGTTAGGTTCACTTGAAATCTAAACGTACAGACCTAGTATTTGTGTTTCAAATATGGAGGCCAAAAAGGGCTCTGGGGTTTACTGAAACCTGAATGCACAGCCCTAACCCAAGCTCTCTACAACATCATGCACTGTCAGAACCCAATCCGAAGTTGAGGCTGCTGAGAACTTCCATAACATGAGCGCTGGAAATATAGAAGCAGACTCCTTATCATTTCTATAGCGCTATTAGGCATGCACCGCACTTTACAGTCACAGATTTCTGGTGACAGATCCATGCCCAATGGGCAAGGGTGAGGGGAACACAGGGACAGACACACCCACATATTCCTATTTTACAGATGGGCAATTGAGGCTGAGAGGTTGTGACTTGCTCAAGGCCACCCAATGCGTTCATAGCTAGGGCAGGATTCAAACACTGGCTTCCCAGGTCCACATCCAGCACCTTATCCACGACACCACATTGGCTCCCGTGGGTTGGTCTCTCCAGAGGATTTGGTGAAACACCCATTGCATGAGACGTTTTCTTGCTGCGGTAGCATGAAATTTAAAGGGTAGAATCACTTTCCATTTTAAGGAAACCACGTTTTGAGCAAGCCTCACGTTTGAGGAAACCGCTTGAGCTATCCTTTTGAAAATTGATCCTTGGCTTACATTTGTGGTGACCATCATATATGTAAAAGTCTAAGAAGATCCATCCAGAAAATCAAAAGTTATAACTCTACAAAGGTTAATTGCTAGTGGTCAAAATGCACGGTGATATCTCCACCCCCAGACAAGCTGAGCCCCCAGACTCCATAGTTTTGGAGCCTGAGATGTCCACGGAGTACTACTGTAGTATGACAGTGCTTGGTGCAGGGGGAAACGAGTTCTTAATAATTGAAAAATCAGTTCATTTGGCTGGCACATGCAGAGTCGAGCAGCCACCGGCCACCATTTTTATGGGAGGGGGGAGCATATTAAAAGTCATGTGATTCAATACATGCGTGGGTTTTGAAACACTGTAACCCTTCCCCCCCACCCCCGGACGACTTGAGCCCCCAGACTTCACAGGTTTGAAGTACGAGATGTAAACCGAGTGCTACCGTAGTAGGACAGTGCTCAGCGCAGCCAAAACTGAGTTAGTAAACATTTAAAAAATCAGTTCTGCTGGCTGGCACATTCACAATGACATTCCCTTTGCCCCATTAATGGGGATGAGCTTGAGGCATCCGTATCTCCTCCGCCCAGATGACTTGAGCCCTCAGACTTCACAGTGTCCAACAATCTCCACATACGGGCATATCAGCATCCAAGACTGCAGAGTCTGTGGGCTTAACTCATACAGGGAGAGGAGCTACGGTTTGCTCACAATCCTCGGCACCAAGCGAATGAATAGGAGACATGTAAGGTTTGATACGACCATGCATGCTCGAGCCAGCCACTGACCTTTAGGTCCGCTTACAAGGGGGAATTAAATAGTTCACCTAACTAACCCCTCCCTCTAACAGCTTTGCCCCTGACCTCTTCCGACCCCCCCCCGTTAGTCATTCAAACCCTCCGGTAGAACTCTTTTGGCCCCCTCAGCATTTGTCCCAAGCACCCGCAGTTACATTTATTTAGTTTATTGTTCCCTTTATCCCCGAGTTTCCTGTACAGGAAAATAAACAGAATAAATATTAATAAATATGTATTTTATAGGTAACAAACAGATCATAGATATGTATAAAGATTTATTTTACATGCAAAATAGATATTTATAAAGATTTATTTTACAGAGTTTGAATATCAGCAACTAGACAGTTCTTCCACAATTACTATTTTCATTGGCATATTTAAAATCAGGAAGTGACTTTTTCAGCTAAAGCAATGTTTTCCCTACATATCAGACTGGGTTTTTTCATGCTTAGTTGTTTTTACCTTCCTTGGAATAAAATCTACTTTTTAAAGAATTAGCTACAATTATTTCTATTATCACTTATATCATCTCATGTAAATATATTTTCTGCATACTTCAACTTCTACACTTTATATCTGACAAAGTAAACATTTATTCTGGGGATATCACACCAATGGTCATCTTTGAAATCAAGAAGGAATTTTTTCTACTAATACTATATTTTCCCAGCATATCGTACTGTTTTTTTTCATACTGTAACAGGGCAGAGTCCCTGTGGGCTGTTGGCCCTTTAAAAGAGGCTGAGTGGACCCAAAGCCACGCCCACTCAGCACTATAAAAGCCTGGAAGCAAGACGTGAAGAGGCAGTCTCTGCCTGGGAGTCGAAGGAACAACATCTCCCTGGAAGAAGCCTAAGAGCTACTGGCCACTCTACGCTATCTGAGGTGCTGAAGACCTGAAGGACCCAAGTGGACTCTGGTAGTGGGCAAGGCTATGCCCAGGAGGGTGCCTTCTGCCTGGGGAAGGCTTGGCCAGAGCCTGAGGTTTGAGGTCTAGCTGTATGGACTTTGTGGGGTTGATGTTGGGTTGCCTCTCTGTGTGTGTGAAGAGAGACTATACTAGGCCTGCATTCCCTGCAAGGTGGAGGTGGACGAGTCGGCAGCCCAGGGACGGGATAGATACGGTGGACTGTTATGCACATATAATAAACTGTTAAAGCCAATTCCCAGCGTGACTGACTACTTAGGGACCTGATCCTGACACCACTCACCACACATCACCGCCAAGCTGTTACACATACTTAGTCATTTTTTCTGCTTTTCTCAGAAAAAACAGTAGTTTAACTCTGTTATCTTTCAATAAAAAATAATTACTACCAAGCTTTGCATTTGTCTCCTCTTTGGCATTGTTTCAAAATTATTGGCTATAATTTCAATAAAGCCTTCATATTTACACTCAGCTCATCATTTCATAGAAGACCTCTATCTATTATAGTTCAACATTTACATCCACTTACTAATCACATTGCAAAAAAATGGGGAAATTTACCAAAACAAAAAACCTCACGGTTTAAAAAAAAAAAAAGTTAGACGCAGAACAGTTTCAAAAACAAAAAACTTTCCTCTTCAAAAACATTTCACACTATGAATTTTGACCTAACTTAAACTCCAAAAAACATGAAATTTCATTTTAATTACAATTCAAAAAACATGAAACTACATACATTCCAACAAAACATAAATGCCAATAAGCATGGAAATTATACTAACTCTGTCATTTACATGTATACTAATTGTGTACACTGTATACAATTAACTGCTGACACTGTCAGTGGAGACAACTGTATACAATCAGTTTGATATAATGCAATTTTGTACAAAAGGACAGAGTTAAGCCAGTTTGAAAAAAATTTCCTTGTCGAATTTTGATAATAAATTAATGCTTAATAAAGAAAAAATGTACTAGTTTATTTAGTGATAAATATTAATAGAAGTATGTATGATAAGGAATTAAGTATATATCTCATGTTCATGTTGATGCTAAATTATGAATTAGCGCTAGAAGATTTTGAAATAATTTCCATGCTTTTTGGCGTTTGTTTTGTTGGAATGTATATAGTTTCATTTTTTAAAAATGTAATTAAAATGAAATTTCATGGTTTTTGGAGTTTAAGTTAGGTCAAAATTAATAGCGTGACATGTTTTACAAGAGGAAAGTTTTTTGTTTTTGAAACTTTTCTGTGTTTAACGGTTTTTTAAACCATGAGGTTTTTTGTTCTGTTAATTTTAAATTAAATTGAAGGCCAGACAATACACTGAAAAAGTTATTCCTGCACTGATCCACCCATATGAATTGAACCATATATGGCCTATTTTTCATCTCTGCTTTCCATCGCACCAGTGTAGCCTAGTGGAAAGTGTTTAGTTTGGCCCTAGGAGACCAGACTTCAACTCCTGTTTTAGTCATGGAAACAATAGTGGGCAGCCCTCCCTCAGCAAGTTACTCTTGCCTCAGTTCCTCTATCTATAAAATGGGGCTCGTGAGTGGAGAAAATAGATCAGGATGACTCTGAACACAAGTGCTATGGGAATATAAAACACAAATAATGTAAGCTTGTGAATAAGATTATGGACAAACTTTAATTTTCTCTTGTCTCTTGATTATAATAGATGAGACCTCAAAAAGGCCTCCTTTAAGCTGAACATCTCAGAGACTCTTTGCTTAATAACCATATGCCTCTAAGCTGGTTTATTAGCTCTGTTTGTGCTTAATTTAGAATGAGTGCCCTAGAGTGGTTCAATTAGGACAGCTGAGCTTAAGCTTTAGATGCCTTTTCAAAAGACCAGTAAGATATTTGGTGTGGTGATTAGCTCGCATTTAATGTAGCTGGAAGGAGTTTTCCAAAACAAGATTTTTAACCCTTTCTGTTGGTGTTTGGAAAACAAATGGCACATCAGGGATTTCCCAAAATTCTCCTTGAAACATTGCACCCTCAAATTCTGGCTTGGGATAATTGATCCATATATATGTCAAAGAGAAAGACGCTCTCTCTCTTTGGCTCATGTTTGTTTTATACTTTTATTGTAACCTGATGGGGATTCTTTTGTTTAAGAAATTAGGAGAAGATGCAGAGCTGCTTAACTAGGTAGCCATCCTTATTCAACTGTTGGTTTAACACTCTGCTGTCACAGGAAATGCCCGGCTTGGGCTTCAGGGAAGGTCAAATCGCACAGCTCAATTAACTCTCTCAAGCTACCACAACTTTTGAGCAATGTTTCTCATGCTCAGTTTTGTCCTAGAAGTAGTTACATTTTTTTGACTCATTTACGCACAACCCTTTCCCCCCTTGCAAAACAACCACTTGTTCCTTATTCTGTATGCGTGGTACCCTATAACAATGCTTTCACACAACGGCCGATTTCCCAGCCGCGGTAAGCTGGGCAGATATGCAAATTTCAGAGAACACTTACAAGAAATACAGGTTGCAGGGTTGCATTGGCTCCAATGCAGCCCTGAAACCTGTATTTCTCATAAGTAGGGCTAAGAATTTGTCACAGTCATGACAAAAGTCACGGTTTAGTGACTTTTGCCTCCCTCCATGACTTCCGAGATCTTCCCATGACTTCCGTGATTTTCCCAAGTTTTTTGAGATTTTCCCCAAACTGAAGAGCAGAGCTGGCAAGAAACTGGTGAGAAGAGCACGCTCAATGGTGCTAGAAGCCGACGAGAACAGCACTCTGGGTGCCACCTAGTAAAGCCACGGCCTCTCCCTGGAGCTCCAATGTTGTTTCTTGTGGAGGGTGGAGCTTTGGGCACGGTCAAGTGGCGGCACGGCATGGTGTGGCGGTGGGATCAAGGGCAGAGAACGTTACCGTTGTCAGAGCTTCAAGAGGTGCCCAGGAGGAGACGGCAGCATTTCCTCTGCCTTTATCCGCTGCTTGGGCTTATAATCTAAGCCTGGGGCTTTCAAAGGGCTTTGCAATTCAAGGGGGGTGGGGGGTGTTACAAAATACAATATTGAATAAAAGTTGTGTGTTTTTTGATGAGACGAGTTTTCCGTGACTCTCTCTCATTCCTGCCATGAGCAACTCATGACTTTTAAAGAAAATTTCCATGACAAATTCATAGCCCTACTCGTAAGTGTCGTCTGAAATTTGCATATCTGGCCCCCCTACGCCCTGGCCCCCACTGTGATATTTCCTACAATGCAGAGGGATGGAGAGGTGCCCGTGCAATATCCTGGCATGCAATATTCCGGAAGCAGAATGGAGTGGAGAAGGGAGTCTCTGCCCACGCCTTTATGCCTGGAGAGAGCAGGTGAGTCCCATGGTGGTTGCCGACAGAGGAACAGGGGAAGAACAGATGATGAGCTCTTTTATTGGACCAGCTGTAGCTGATGAAATCATGCAAGGTTTTGGGCCACACAGGGCCCGGTCTCAAGTCAGCTAAACGTCCAAAACTATAGACTGAGCAAATTCCTAGATCTGGCCCCTAGATACAGTTCCTCCCCCCCCCCCCAGTCAGGGTAAAAGAGCAGAGATGAGGGCATGCACACCAGGATAAGGGACAGATCCTTGGGTGTCTCCATACGAGTGACGACAACCCGATCCCTACATGGTGGTCCTGGGGCGTGCAAGTGTAGTCACTAGGGCCACACTACAAGGCGAGCCTGGGAAGCTGAGTAGACAGTTGCGGGGAAGCCGGGCAGGCCGGTCACCGTCATAGCCACCGCCACAGAAGGCCAGGGCACCGGCCACAAAAACGGGTTCTTGACCCTGCCTTCCCTTCCTCCCCCAGCCCAACCTTAATCCCTCCCCCAGCCAGGACGTGGCTCTGCGCAATGGGCGACAGCACCTGCTGCTCAGCTCCCTGCCATGGAGCTTGCCACTGTTACAACCATGCTCCCTGAGTTTTTGTTCTGATATGATTTTTGCCTTATTTCTTATGGTTTTTCTGTACTTGGTGACCTTCCCTCAGAACCTGCCCTGTGTTAGATTGTGCTTTGACCTCAGTGAGAACCCAGCAGTAGGGATGGGCAAACAGAACCGAGTTCGGAAATTCGGTTCCGTTCAGTTCGGAAGTTCGGTTCGGTCAACCGAACTTTTCAAGTTCGGCTCGAACTCCGAACTTCCGAACAAAGTTCAGAAATTCAAACCCCATTGAACTAAATGGAATGTTATCTTTTAGGGATGGGCGAACAGAGCTGAGTTCGGAAATTCGGTTTGGTTCGACCGAACTGGTCGAGTTCGATCCAAACTCCAAACCACATTTGCCCATCCCTACCCGGCAGGCTCTGGCCACAAACTTCCTGGGCTGATTGAGTGGGGAATCGCTATACAATGGTCTGATATCTTTGACTTGGAATTGTATATCGTTATTGCAGTTTGTTTAATCTTTCTGGTCATTGTATCCATTGGTTGTTTTATAGTTATTGTTTTTATTGTCAAATGACCTGTTGGGTCAAGACAAAAATACATACATACATACCCCACTATACAATGCAGGCCCACTTCATCAGAATGATAATTAGCATCAAGCAACCCACCCTGTATTGTTGAGTTGGGCAGCATCGGGAAGGACGTGTCCCAATGCACCTGGAGAAAGGTGGTCTAATCAGGCTGTGATCTGCATCCAAGACAAAGGATGACTGCACAGCCTGAGCCTAAATCAATCAGGGATGGGGAATGCTCCTCAGGAACTCTATTTTGGCAGGTCTGGCCCGGGTGAGGCACATAGCAGGCACCTCGTAGTAATGCATTTTCTTTGATTACTGTTTTTTGTGAAACAAAAGCAACTGCGATGTCCTTTTGTGAGATCCTGGAGCTCCCTTTCAGAAAACTTCCTTCCTAAATTTAATCAGATTTTGTTCTTGCTCCTCCCACACCTACCATGCCCCAGGGGGAAAGTTTTGGCTTAAATACAGTCTTTTCAGACCCCCAGTCAGTTTGATCCTCTCAGACTGGCTGTTCTCACAGCGGCTACTGAAATCACTGCTGCTGAAATCACGGCCATGCTGTCTTGCTTCCCAGATAGAATTCAGGACACCTGGCTGCGAGGCCTTCTGTCCATTTTTCTGCCATTCTGTTGCCTGACCACTGAGTAGGCAGAAGGGGATTCCTGCCTGTCTGTCTCACAGAGACACGGTTAGGCTCTCTTGCAACCCTAGCCAAGGCATCCCTGAGTGTGTGTGTGTGTGTGTTGGGCTTGAGTGCTTGAGCGACTCAGTGGGCTATAGGGATGGACGAACGTGGTTCGGAAGTTCGGACCGAACTCGGTCTGTTCGGTTGACCAAACCGAACTTCCAAACTGAACTCGAATTTCAAACCAAACCGAATTTCCGAACTCCATTCTGTTTGCCCATCCCTAGTGGGCTAAGCTCACACACTTCTTCCCTCCTCGGAGCGCTACTTCTCCAGTCCCTGCCCACCCACCCCCTGAAGGCTCGCCAGAACAGTATATGTTGGTAAGATGAAGCACTCTGTCTTTCTTTTCTTCCCTTTCATTTGAATTCCCCACGGTTTGTGCCCTGACACAAGCAGGAAACCCCCCCCCCCCCCCACTCTCTCCTCTAAATTAGGAGCTTCCTTTAGAAACCAACCCATGCTGCATCCTTATATAACTAATTGATTTGAATGTCTCATTGTTTGATTATTGCCAACTCTAATGCCTCTTTTGCTTGATTGTACCCCCATTTCATCCCCACAATAAAATTGAAAACCCTGTGTTGCACCCTAAGGTGTTTCTCCCCTCTTTTTAATTCCCTGGGTGATGCCGCCAATTTACGGTCAAAATATTCCAAACACTCGCGTGCCCTATTCAAAATGGCGAGCTTCATTCCACAAATTGAACGTTTTTTGGAGTCCCCGCCTGGCCACCGGGACCCACTCTCTAGGGAAACTCAGTGGACATGCGTGGAACAGGGACACATGTTAACACCGCACAGCAGGGCAGAAAGGTTTGGGTACATGGGCAGCCATGTCTTACCAGTTGGGCTAAGGCTGCTCTGCAACAGCCTCAGAATTTTTTCAAGGACGCCGTGCATAGCAGCCAGCTGTTTGCCTCACCTTGGGGCAGGGGGAACATCTGGTGGGCCCTGGTGACACAATACACTGCATCGTGTGGCCCGGCTGCCCAGAGTGGCTTAAGGCTACCCAAGGCCATTATGTCTCATGTGGCTGTGCTCCTTGGCACCTCTTAAGCACCCCTCCACTCCCAAATTGTATGCACCCCTCAGAACATTTACTAGTTTTCAGCATGGCCCCTGACAATAAAAAGGTTCCTCATCCCTGCACTAGGCAGGGGAGATCCTGCCTTGGACTAGATGGCCCTTAAGGTCTCTTCCAAGCTTACAGTTCCATGATGCTATGAATCTGAATGGGCCAAGGGCGTCTTTAGACATAATAAAGATCGGGTGTCAAAACCCCTAAACACATGTTTGGCCACTGTGTGTGAGCACCATAACAATCCCAACACCAGTTTGGCCACCCGTTGAACACACGATGTGAACACCATTGCATCACAAGGACAATTTGCATATTTCGGCTGAACATGTGGCCAACGTTGTGTCTAATGATATCGCGTGGTGTGTTAGCAGCTGCAACATGGGGAATGAGGCCGCAGCACTGGTGTGCTGAGATCAGATGGCGAGCAAAACACCAGTTTGCCCCCAAGATGGGCTATAAGAACATAAGAAGTGGCATACTGGGTCAGACCAATGGTCCATCTCATCCAGCATCCTGTCTCCACCAGTGGCCAATCACGGTGGCTTGGGAGAAGCACCCAACAGGTCACAATGCGGGATCCATTCCCTGTTGTTTCCCCCCAGCTCCTGTCATGTTCCCTGATCCTGTCTGGCTAATAGCTGCTGATGGACCTATCTTCCAGAAACCTGTCCAAATCTCTTTTAAACTCAGCGATAGTACTGGCCCTTACCACAGCCTCTGGCAGTAGATTCCACAACCCAATTATACACTGAGTGAAAACATATTCTCTTTTATTTGTTTTAAACTTGCCACCCATGAGTTTCATGGAGTGTCCCCTAGTTCTAGTACTAGCTGAGAGGGTAAATGACTGCTCCTTGTTTATTAGTTCCACACCACTCATGATTTTATAGACCTCTATCATATCTCCTCTCAGTCGTCTCTTCTCCAAACTGAATAGCCCCAACCTACCAAGCCTCTCCTCATGCGGGAGCCCTTCCATGCCCTTGATCATTTTTGTTGCCCTTCTCTGCACCTTTTCTAGTTCAGCTGTGTCTTTTTGAGATGGAATGACCAGAACTGCACACACTATTCGAGGTGCGGTCGCACCATTGATTTCTATAGAGGTTTTATGACCTCCTCAGTTTTATTCTCTATCCCCTTCCGAATAATTCTGAACATTCTGTTTGCTTTTTTGACTGCTGCTGCGCACTGCGCTGTGGATTTCATTGTATTGTCCACAACCACCCCCAGATCCTGTCTAAGCAGTGCCACATGGTGAACACAGGGCCAAACCAGTGGTGATATCAAAGTCAACACACACATTCAGACACCCGTTGACATCATGTCTAAAGACACTCGTAAGTTAATTTTTGCTTTCTTTCTATAGCATATAAAAATCTTTCCTATGCCGTCGACCCCATTTTTTAATGCCAAAAATTGGCAAGATTTCAGGGAAGGAAAAACTCAGAGAAGGACTTTCATTTTTTAAAATCAAGTTGACTCAGCCAAACAAAGCCCAGGGACATCCCATGTGTACTCAGAAGAGTG
This sequence comes from Sphenodon punctatus, assembly GCA_003113815.1. Classification (NCBI taxonomy): domain Eukaryota; kingdom Metazoa; phylum Chordata; class Lepidosauria; order Sphenodontia; family Sphenodontidae; genus Sphenodon; species Sphenodon punctatus. The sequence goes on along the minus strand of QEPC01011928.1, from coordinate 511,942 downwards.
TTTAAATGGGCCAGAGGTGCAGAGGGGTGGTGCTGACCTGCCAGAAGGTACATTTTCAGGCATTACAATTCACACAGTCAGCGCTACTAACCAGGCAGGGTGGGCTACTTATTTTGCTGCCCTGGTTAAATTACATTTCGCAAACACTCACCTACCTGCCGCCTGTCCGCACTATCCTAGATTACAGAGCTGAAATAAAAATACCTGCGAAAACAGGTGTGTCCATCGGCATTGCAGTCCTCAACCCGACCTGGTAACATGCAGCACTAAGGCCCTTTTTACACCGGCAGCAGTGGGGGGGGGGGACCCACCTCTACCCACAGATCCTCCTCCAGTTTGCCAGATGGCTCTGTGGGCAATGGACGGAGGTGGGTGTGCGTCGCGAGCATACATGCACCCCCACCCCTGCTGTTCGCATGGACAAAACACCCATCTCCCCACCCACTGCCGCGGCATTTACACGGATGCCCCCCACATCAAACACCCTCCTGCACACCCAGTGGAGGAGGAGGAGGGGGCGTCCGTGGAAGATGGTTTAAGTGGCACCAGATTAGTGCTCGACGGACTACTCAAATTACTAATGTACCCTTTTTCATCCCGATTTTTCGACTTGTGGTACCGATTTTCCAACTTCCTGGACCAATTTGCCATTTGGTAAATAAGTAACATTGGGTGTTTTTACACACACATTTCTCCTGCAGGTTTGCTGTTACATCCTGAACTTTCTGTGTGTCTAAAATCGCTCACCCAGATCTTAAACATCCGGCTCTTTGAACTTCTGCATAGAACTTCTCCCAGAACATTTGTGTGTAAAGTGTTCTCCTAGTAAAACTGCTTTGCTCCAGGCAGTTGTGGTCACTTTGTTTCCATGGCAGCCCCTCACGTCTACAGCTGCGGCTACTTTAGGCTGTTTGTGTGAAAAATGCATCCGGAACTTACTTGTGGACTTGTAAACCCAGAAGATTGTAAAAATGTCCAGTGATACCTGATATTTCTGGGTAATTGGATGCCCAGCTCAGTACTTGGGTACCAGGCAGTCAGGCACCGAAATAGACAATGTGAAAATAGGGGTGGGACTTCACCCCAAAAAACGGATACCGGTTTTACCAGATACCGGTTCCCAAAAATCTGGTTTACAGGAAAAGAACCGGTATACCGGTACCGGTATTTTTCCATTGATTTCAATGGGGAACTGTCCCCATTGAAATCAAGGGGAAAAAACAAAAAAACCCACTTTCCCTCCCCCGTCCAGGCTTGGTGGGTGGAAAGGGGGGTCACCCCCCACCCACCCTGCCCAGCCTGGATTTTTTTTTAAAAAAATTTTTTAGCCGAAGTCCCTGCTAGTGCGGGCTCCAGGCCGCCGCCGTGCTGGTGGCAGCGACCCGAAGCCCGCACCAGCAGGTACTAGGGTGATTCCTGGGGTGGGGGGTGGTTTAACACCCCCCCATCCCAGGGATCACCCTACCCCCCCACCCAGAGATCGCCTACCTTTTGTGCTCCGGGTGGCGGTGGCGGCTGCAGCTGCACGGCGGTCCGGAGGCTTCAGCGCTGGCTGGCTTCAGCACTTGACTAGGCCTTCCGGGGAAAAGAAACTGTCCTTCAGAAATGTAGGGGCCAAGCCATTAGGGCTTTAAAAGGTCAAAACCAGCCAAACGAAGATTAGGCCATTTTTAGATGAGCGTGCGACCTGCTCGCGCATGGTTTCAAAATTACCACAAGGCAAGATTACATGGTAGTATGTAAACTAAGGCCGGTTTTAGACGAGCGTACGACCCGCTCGCACATGGTTTCAAAAACACCGCGAGGCGGGATTACACGAGACGCCGTTGGGGATCACGCGCGTAGAAGGGGGATGCACATTCTTTTCCGGCCGCAAATTGACTGGGTCGGCGATCGAGGTAGGTAATTCGCAGCCGGAAAAGAACACGCGTCCCCTTCTATGCGCATGATCCCCAGCGGCGTCTCGTGTAATCCCGCCTCGCGGTGTTTTTGAAACCACGTGCGAGCGGGTCGTGCGCTCGTCTCAGCCCCCTGCCGCGGGCGCGTTCTTGTGAGTGCCAACTGCCCGTGAAGTTATTAGGGCAAACGGGGGCATTCTCGGTTGCTGCCCCACAATTATGGAACTCCCTCCCTTAGAGGCCTGCCTTAGCCCGAGCCTGCTTGTCTTCTGGAGGAGATGGAAGACCTTTCTGTTTGGCCAGGCACTTGGCAGGCAGGAATAGGGTTGGGTAGGGGGCCTTGGGGAATAGGAGAGTGGGTGGTTGGGGTTTTAAGAAATTTCGATGTGTTTTATATTTTTAATGTCATAAGCCACCCTGAGTCTATAGGGAAGGGTGGGGTAAAAATGCAATAAATAAAAATAAGTAGAACAACTTAGTTCTGCCAAATCAAAGACACTGACATTTCAAGGCAGGAGGATTTTGCTGCCACTTGATATAAGCGAGTAGCACTCCTCTATACCCTGTTGGAATTTGATCCAGGAATTGAGAAATATCTCACAATGGAATTAAGCCAGGAACTGGTGATGGCCCTGTGTAGACTTTGGACAGAGGAAATTCCATTGGTAGGATAAATCATTTGCCTAGGGAACAGAGATTATGTCCCTGTGGGGCTGGAGTCAGTGCAGGAGGATATCACACACTATGTGTTCGATTGCCTCAGAGTCTAAAATTAGGGAAGCTTTTCTCCCCCTTGATCATCTTAGGTCTAAACATCGATCTAATTGTGAGAAATTCATCTGGTTATTTACTCAAAAAGGATGGTAGTATTGTCAACAACCTTGCACTTTTTCCCTTTAAAGGCAGAGTTTATCAGAAGGGGCTCCAACTCTTTTAAGTCTAGTTAATTTAGGATTTGGGACCCTGGCCAATATAAATCGGTACCTATGTTTGGGCCTACAGCTAGGCCTCTTACATGCTATGGTTGCATAATTTAACATGCCTATTTTGTAAATTTCTTGGGGATGAGTTATGGTCCACTCAAACTAAAACAAACAAACAAAACAAACAAACAACTTAGTGATGGACAAAGCCTATTCACAGGAACGCTGATTGATTGGCAACAAAGACCCTCTGGGTTCCTCCTTTTTTAAGTCACATGATTTTCTAAATCACATGGTTTCATCTACGTTCAAGGGAAATCAAACACCAATGCCCAGTAAGATCAAATTCCATCTCGTGTGTGTGCAGGTGGTCACAACCAAAGTGGGCAGTCACCTCCAAGGAAATTGCTTCCACCTGGTATAGTGCTGCTGAACAGAGGTGAGGAAGTGTGTGTGCGTGAGTTCACACACACACACACACACACACACACACACACACACACGTACGTAAGAAGTTGAGCCAATTCCCCATATGGCTGAGGGGGCAGGGCTTATTGGCCAAGAGGGTGGGGCTTAGTTCTCTCTTTGTCCTGGAAAATATTCAGAATAGGAGTGTTGTAACTGGGTGCTGTTCCCTGGGGTAAGTCCCTGCAGGATCAGACCCCCAGGCTCACTCTCGCCAGGGAATTCAGCTCAACACAATCTTTATTCTCAGTACATACTGGTTTCCACAATAGTCCACATACACAGGATTCACATAGGCAGTCTTCACACAATAGTCTCATCACAGGCTTCCTACCTAATACCCGGAATGCAACCCCTCTAGCAACCTAAACCCCTAACTACACCCCTAGCTCAGCCAGGCATAGTCCTCAAGCTGGCTCACTCACAGTTCCAGGGCCTCAACTCAGTATTCCAACGGGTTGCCCTTGCTTATCCTCAGTCAGGTCAGTACTCTACTTCACATTGCTCTCAGTCCTGCCTATCCCTTCACAGCAGGGTTTCAAGACCTTGGCCAGCTGCCTGCAGAGAGCTCCTCTCGCCTCTGCATCCAGGCACAGACTGAAGTCCTCTCTGACCTCCTTCTTATATACACACAGAGAGTGGGCGTGGTCAGACTCCACACTCTTCAGCCTTAAAGGGCCAGCGTCTGCCCATTCTGGCTCTTTATTCCTCAGCCTGCTTCTGGACCAGGCTGATGTGTATTCACAGGCCTGGCTTTGCCACGCCCAGCACCAGCATCACCCCACCTGGTGCCAAGTGCTCTTAAAGGGTCAACAGTCCCTTAAGGCTGTGCCCTGCTACAAGTGTACACCTCAAAATGCGAAAGGCCAGGAAAAGGCAGATATTGGCCATTTCAGGATTGGAACATGGAAATGAAAGCCAGGAAACCCCTGGATGGTTTATTTGTCTTTCATGAATAACTTTCTTGCCTCATCGCTTGCACTGGTCATCATGAATATTAAATTACAAGAACTTCTGTTTTATATTCAGCTGTGGAGAGGCAGCATGGTCTAGTGCTTGGGTTGCTAGCTGGAGATTAGGGTTCACTTCTCAGCTCTGACAAGCTCTGGCGGAGGGCATAGTTTCTGGGGTGGGTGTTTGGGCCCCATCAATTCATTTTTTACAAAGTAAACACTGCCCCCATATCCCCACTTGCTAAACGTCTGGCCGAATAAGTGCTCCTACATTGCCCCTGGGAAATGCTCAGGTTTTAGCAACATCCACGGAAAGGGCATTCCATCACTGTGGAGCAGCCCCTGAGAATGCCTCTCTGTGCGCCTTTTGCCCGACAGACTGGGTGAAACGATAGAACTTCCAAGAGGGAAGCCCCGGATCATGATGGAACCTAGGGCAAGAGGTCATCTTATAGTTCAACCACAGCTGAAAGATATTAGTACTGTAATTTAACTCCAGCATTGTGCCGAGTAATCCTAAAAGACCCAGAAATCAAAAGGCAAGAACTCTCAATTGCTCTGAACAGAAAGAGCACGCCAACGAGAACCCGCCAGTACGGCTCCTCTGGGGAATGCCCAGAGACAAAAATAACCTGGGCTGGAAACGGGAACGGGCAGAAGCAAGCAAACAAAAAAGCACAAGACAATTAAGGTTCGCATGGAAAAGGTGAAAGAGGAAAGGCAGCAGGAATTAATACTGCTGAGGAGTTAAAGAGGCTAGAAACATTTCTAAATATGTTAAGGGAGGGAGTGTTAGAGAAAAGCATTCAAAAATTAAGGAAAATAATATTTTTTTTCTGAAATGGTCAAAGTAGTAAAAACAGCTTTAAAAAAAATTAGACACTTGTAAGAAAAACAAAGGCAATACTTACGCATCCTTAACTTGCATAGATAGATAGATAGATAGAAGCGTTCATCCTTAGGAATGAAAGATAACCTTGCAAATATAGCTGGTTGCAAAGACAAGGGAGGAAATTATAGGAAGGGTTTTATATTAGTGTTACCCTTCTGTCCAAAACATGGTTCCCGTCAGATAACAGGATCTGCTGGGTAGGAGGGAATGTTCAGGGAGACAGCTCTGCTACCCCCCAAAAAGAGGCTAATTGTCATGCAGCTTGTGTCTACTCAACGATGGGATTTGGCTGCACAAAACGCTAATGCAGTTTTAGGCTGCATTAACAGAAACATCATTTCCAGCAGAAAAAAATATTTCTATTCCATTCAGCACTGGCCAGACCTCACCTGGAGTATTGTGTCCAGTTTTGGGTGCCTTATTTCAAGAAGTACACTGACAAATTGGAGCGGGTTCAAAAGGAGGGCAACAAAGATGATTTAGGCCCTTTTGGCACGGATGCCGCCGCTCCCTCGCCCATATGTGCGTGTGCGTGGGTGGGGGGATCCGTACAATCGCTGCGGCAGGTGGGTGGGCGTGCGTGTGTGCTCCCGCGGTCCAACCACCTCCACCCATTGCTCACGCATGAAGCAATGGGCACCAATGGCGGATGCTCCATGCGTGGAGGTGGGTGGGCATCGGTGCGACGGGCCGCCCATTCGCCGCCCACCTGCCACTGCCTCCCCCCATCCACTTGTACTCATTAGAAAATGGCCAAAGAGTCTGGAAAGCAAGTCTTATAAAGAAAGGTTGAAGGAACTGGGTATGTTTAGCCTAGCGAAGTGAAGATGAAGGGGAGACATGACAGCAATCTTCAAGTAGCTAAAGGGCTGACAAGAGGAAGATGGCAAGGAACGGTTATGCATTGCCACAGAGGGCAGAACTAGAAATAACCGGCTCAAATGACAAGGTAGATTTCCTAACTGTAAGAGCTGTTTGGTAATGGGGCAAGTGCCTACGGCGGCCATTGGCTCTCTATCGCTGGAGGTTTTCAAGCAGAGGCCGGACAGCCATCTGTCAGGAACGTTATAGCTGCCGTCGCCCTGCATCCAAACAGGGCACTGGACTAAGTGACCCTTGAGATCCCTTCCAAATTTGAGTCTATGATCATAGGTCCTTGAGGATTTGCCAAGGAGAAGTGGCATGGACAAGAAAGGAGAGTGATCTGGTCATTTCTATCCAGTAAGTCTTTAGTCCCATATAAAATAATGGAGAAGCACATGAAGTCATATAACTCCCTAATCACCTATGGGATAATGGAATCATGAATAATAAGCAGTGTGGGTTTATAAAGAACTAATCACGCCAGAAAACCTTGATAGATTTTTTCCATCAATTTTCAAAATTAGTGGATGAATGGAACCTAATAGGTGTAATAAAACAACACTTTAGGAGAAGATTTGATACAAAAACCTTCCTTTAAATATTTATTCAAATTGGCTGGGATCAGAGTTTTGCCGTATGGCTTGAAAACAATGGATAATTCTGAGCGGTAACCTGTCAAACAGACGGGCCACGAGGATCGATGTTAGGTGCCATTTTAGTATCTCTGTTAATGATCTGGATGAAAGAGTGCACATTAATTAAATTTGCAGAGAATACTAAATTGGCAGCCGTCGCAGACGCCAGTTAGGACGGAGGCAATAAGAAGCGACTGAGAGAGTAGAGATATGGGCTGAGAATCGCAAACGCTGGCAGGGGAGAGGGAATGTTAATTCATACGTTCGGGAAAGGGCGAGACAGATGTTCAGTGGGAGGGAGAAACTTGTAGAGGAAAGGATGACAAAAGCGGCTAACAGAAGGGACAGCCGCCATCCTGCCAGGGAGTGGATATGGCTGTTAGGGAATTGGGAATTACTGGACCCAACAGAACCCTGGGCTGTGCCCGTCCCGTGCTCTCACACACTCACTCGAGGGGTTTAACAGCTCTTTGTGAAGAAAACAACAACTCAGGATCTTATATGGCCCAATACAAGGCCCAAAGGGCGTGGCACTTTGGGGCCGCAGGGGTCCCAGGGGGACTTTTTGGCAGGTAGGGGTACTGTTTGCTCAGGGTTGGGGAGTGAGGGTGGGGGAGTGTAGGAGGGGTGGTTAGAGGATAGGGTGGGTGAGGGAGGAGGGGCGCCCCAGCGCAAAACCCTGGTGGCAGCAGGGGGAGGTCACTTGGTGGTAGTGGGGGGGTACCCGACGCCCTGTGAGAGAGGGAAGCCGGGGGAGGCGGGTATGTCTTGTGCCAGCCCCTGGTGGCAGCAGGATGGCCGGGTGGACAGGGGGGTGAGGGGCCATGTGACTTGGGGAGGGATTTGGTGAGGGGGGGGAGGGACTGCTGGGCGAACAGCCAGGTTTGGGGGGGGGGGGGGGGGGGGGGGGGGGAAGAGGCATGGCTATAGGGGTGGTTCTTATTTATTTATATTTATTTCATGGATTTTTATCCCGCCCCATCCTGCAATGCAGCTCGGGGCGGTTAACAACAATAAAAACAGTTTTAAAAACAATTAAAATACAAATATAAAATATATCAATAAAACAGGGCAGAGTACAATAATAAATAAATACAACGGTGGGGGATTAAAAATCACCCCCCCCACCCTCCCTCCCAAA
>QEPC01011928.1:467937-496618 GCA_003113815.1 Sphenodon punctatus | reverse complement strand
GCCGCCGCCGGCCGCCTGCCTGCCTCGTGGTTCTCCTCTGCCGCTCTCTCGAGTCTCGCTGATGCCGGCGCATGCGCAATGGACCTGGTTTCCAGGCTCCAGCGCAGCGCACGGCGAGTCGTCACGTGGTGGGCGTGGGAGGTGGGGCTAAGGCCAAAGCAGCAGCCGCAGCGAAAAAGGCACCAAGCAGCTGCCTGCCAGGATAATTCTTCGGGATAGGGGCCCGGCTGGGCCGGGATGGGGGGCCGCGGGGGGCCCACCTCCCTCTCAGCCGGGCTGCTGTCTGCTCCGTTGGCTCCAATGATCCAACCCCCCAAAAAATATTTTTTTTTAAAACGGCTTAGCTATCGGGGACGGACGGACTGTGTGGGCCCCCAACCATGGTGGGCCCCGGGACACATGTCCCGTCTGTCCCTATGATAGCTACGCCCCTGTCCAGGCCCCAAAGTTGACAGAGGCTCACTTTGAAAATTAGTACAAGCTCCGTGGTCCACAGAGAAACTGGGGGCAGGGGCGAGCTCAGGAAGAAGAGGCTCCAGATTCGTGCAGCTCTGCCACGCCTCTCCTCTCCGCTCCCTTCCTGGCTGAGCTCCGTCTTTCAGTGCTTGGAGACAGGAACTGGATCCAGGGGGGCAGATCTAGAAAGGGGCCAAATAAAAACTAGCCAAGGAGGACTGCTTTTGGCTCACAGGCCTCTGATTTTCCATCCGTGCTCGATGTCTTAAAAAAAAATAAAAAATTAGCTACCTTATCTAACTGAATACAAAACCCATGTCACTTAGGCCACTTTCAGACCCCCTGCCCCGCACGCATATTCTGGCAGGGGGGGAATGCGCAAGCCAGGATATGCGCGTGGATCAGCTGCTCTGAAAGCCCCGCCCCCCGTGCGTGGCTTTGCCGGCAGAGACGCACAGGAATGCAGAGCAGGAAATGGAGCTCTACGGCAAAGCGCGCAGGGGGGCTTTCAGACCGGCCAAGCCCCGCGCCTTGTGCATTCCCGCAGCTGCCCAAATATGGAAGGCGGAGAGGGGCGGGGGGGTGGGGGTCTGAAAGCGGCCTTTGTGACTGAACCTGGAGCTTTCAATTCATCTGCATGGAATTCTTCTCATCCAAGAGCTGCAGAAAGACATCTGCAATATAAGCTTTCGAGACAAAAAGAAAAATGCATTAGACAGAAGAAAAAACAAAGTCCTCATCCAAAGTCAAAGAAGCTAATGTATGCAAGCAAGGCAGGGCATTTTAGCAATCCCGATGACCTCCTTAATCAATGCAGAATTCCAGCTTCTCTCACGCACATTTACATACACGTCAGCAACCTGAAGCCTGACTAATACTGAAGCACGTTAAGGAATCTGCACCGCCAGATTTACTGCAATTAAACACCAATTACTCTCCAACACTTGTCTTGCTTCTTAACAAAGATTTTGTCGTCCGTTAGCAATTGGGAACAACTCTGTTTAAATTTTAATTAGCCATTTCAATACAAGCGACTCAGTTCCAGCCAGTGTTGTATTTTAAGACAGGGCTGCTCTGAATGTTCTCTCTCAATTTGTTGTTAACATCAGACTTGCTCTCGCCTCTCAGGGGACTGCACTTTTCTACCCAGCAGCTCACCGCTATCCATCATTCGGCAAAGCTTTCTTTCCCAGCGGTAGTTCTGTGCGTGACTGCAGGAAAGGAAGTTTTATTTAGAAAGTGGGGGGAAATCCAAGGAGGATTTTGTCTCAGGATGACATTGCGGAGCAGCGGCATCCATACACAGGGAAAGACAGAACAACAACAATGACCTGATCTGTCCCACTCTAGAATGCAAGGCATCTTTCAAGAGGGAGACAAGTTACCAGTTCAGATGATACTTTTAAAATTAGACCATGTGACAAGGCAGCTGGCCAGCAGCCTCTAAGTCCTAGTGGGATCAGCCCAGACAGTCTACAAATGCAAGGTTCCCATCACCAGTTGCAGTTTATTTACAGTATCATGAACAACAAAAGGTAAATATACTATTACCATTTGAGTCCCAATCCAAGGCTTACATCATCAAGCCCTGCACTCCAGCCCTCAGCCTTGGGCCAGGTCAACAGCACATCAGCTCCCAGGCTGCAACTTAGTTCCCTTGACCTCCTTCTGTCATGACAGCTCACAGCAGACTGAGTTGAAACCAGAGCAACCTGCTCTTATAGCACCCGAAGGGGGCGTGGCCAAGATGATAAGCAGGCCTTTTTAAAGGGCCCACAGCCTGTTCTGTCCCAGGCCAACTGTCAGGTAGAGCTGAAACAGGTAGCAGATTTCTACCTGCACTAAAGAAGGAATCAATACATAGATCCGCGTGGTGTGGGGAAAGCGCCATAAGTAAAGCGGCCCTTGTGATGAAGATTCTGCATGGGGTTGGCTGGTTCTTGGCAAGAGGGGCCAGAGTCTGGAAAAAAATCTTACCCTGCCCTGTCCACCTGTTCCATTGCTCCATCAGGGATCGGCCTTACCACAGAGTGACATGGGGCAACCGCCCTGAGCCCCACTCTTTTTTCTACTTCCAGGGGGCCCACAGTGGCCCTCATTTTCACCAGGGAAGGCAGTAGGGGCCCCACTCCCTACCAATGGAGCCTCAAACAAGACCACTTCTAGGGCCCCACAGAGGGTGCCCCCAAGGGGGTGGGACTATAGGGGAGATGACATCAAGGGACCCACATTTCATCTTTGTCCTGGGCCCTACAAATTCTGGCTCCATCCACAGCACCACCCATCCCTCCCCTGCTTCACCCATAGTTCTGACTTCCAGCAAAAAGTAGAGCAGCCCCTCACTCTTACATCTGTAGTTTGGGGGGGGGGGGTGTCCATGTGTAACATTGGCTTTGTGCAAACCCAAAAGTAGGTGTGCCAGGCCATTTTATTCAGGAGCAACAGCTAGGGGTTTGCAGGCAGGCAGCCACTCCCAGCACACAAACAGGGGGACACCCAGCATGGGCTACCCAAGCGTGGCACTGGAAACACTCTCCTAGGGATAGGCACCTGGAGGAAATTATAGCTCCATATCCGTTATGGATCTGGATCTTTAATTTCCAGATTTAATTACGGAGCCACATTATGAATCCGTATTTAAATCAATTAAAAATTAAAAATAATTAAAAACAAAAACAAAACCCCCCATGCATTTGCAAAATGGCTGCTAGACCCATTCTGCGCATACAAATCCTATTTCAAAACGGCGGCAGTGTCACTGCCATTTTAGAAAAAGGGCAGACAATCTGAGCATGTGCAAAATGACCACTGCGTATGCGCAGACTGGCTGCCCTTTTCCAAAATGGCGGCGATGCTGCCACTGCCATTTTAGAAAAGGCCTTGCATGCGCAGAATGGTCCGGCGGCCATTTTGCTCATGTGCAGTTGTTTATTTATAGATTTTAAACCGAACTGCAACAGGCGTGTTATGGCTTTGGATTAAAGGGCAGTTACGGATTAATCCAAATCCGTAACACCCATCTCTACTCTCTATGATATGGCGTAGGAAGGCTGTAGTAGGCCTGGTTCTCATTGCCTGAGGACAAGGGGCGGGAACCTCTCAAGGCTCCCACTCAACCTCAGCCTCCCAAAGGTTGTGGTTCCACCCTGGGTCTTAGTGAGACACACCCCTCCCTCCCCGGAGTAGCAACGAGCCCACCAGGAAGGAAGTTTTAGAAGTTGACAGGGCCAGTCCTCCACCCTCACCCACTCTGAAAACGTCCTTCTTGGCAGGTCCCTTTGAAAGTGGCCTGAGGGCTACTAGGAAATGTTCAGAGTGGGTGAGGGCAGAGTGATGGACCCACTCCCTTCCCCACCCACTCTGCAAATTTCCCAGCAGCGCTCAGGCTACGGTTACCAGGCTCTAGGGAGGAAACCTAGCGTGGGTTCCCTGCACTGCCCTGATTTGCATAAATCAACACTGATTAACATAAATGGGCCACCACCCAGTCCCCCCCCGCCCCCCGCCTTTTCCAAACTGACACACAGCCCTCTCCCCACCCCCCCAGATGGGACCGACACACGCTAGTGCTCTCTCTCAGACACGCATAACTGCTATGGGGCAGGCCATTCCACGCTTCGTTCTCCTCAGAGCATGGAAGCAAGAGACGATCCTCAAAACAGGATTGTGGGAAGGGGTAAACGGAGGAGAGGGAACGGGTGGAGTTTTTTTCCGCATATCGGTCACGGACATAGTCGTTCTCCTCACACACCCCCGTGGCGTAGGAGGGGAAGCTATTATGAAGTACGATCCCCCAGGTCACCATGGTAAGGATCCAAGGGTTCCAGCTAGGGTTGCCATCCATGCACATTTTTAAGGAACACTTATGAAAAAATACAGGTTGCAGGGCCCAAATGCGCTTCGGTGAATGAATATTTATTCAAAACGCTTGACCATAGGTCTTGGCCTTTACACAAGACAATCAACAAGTACAATTAAAGCATAATAAGTAAATACTACAAAGATAAAAAGACAAAAACAAACAGACCTCCTGTGCAATCCACACAACTAAAGAGAACAACAAAATGAACCGAGCGATTCTGGGCCCCGTTCCTTACGGGATTGCGCCCTTGTTCTAGACGCATATGCCAGATATTTGGCAACGGAGGCTGCTTTTAGACGAGCGGGTCACCGTCGCGCGACCCACTTGCGCGATATTTTAAAATCCCGCGGCGCGGGCTTACACGAGACAGAAGTCATGGATCGCGCGCGTATGAAAGGCGGTCGCGCGTTATTTGCCGACCGCGACCGCTGTGCGAGGTATTTAATTCGCCGTCGGCAAATAATGCGCGCCCGCCTTTCATGCGCGTGATCCCCGACTTCCATCTCGTGTAATCCCGCGTTGCGGATTTTGAAATGTCGCGCGACGGCGGCCGAGCAGCCGGAGAGTGTTATAGCAGGAGTACTGTCCGCCAATGAGACGGACACACAAACCTCCTGTGATCTCCCTGGTAAAGATCGTATTTGACACACAGGTGGCAACCCTAGTTCCCGCTACTGTGTAGTACAGCACTCCTGAATACGCCCGTTCTCCGTGCGGGCCCTCACTCACACAGCCCTGCCACAGGGGCAGGGCCAGCAGTGCAGAGCCCACCCAGAGAACCAGCAGTTCAAGAAGTGATCCCTGCCCGGACAGCCTCCCCTAATGGCAGGTGCCAGGAGCGGGCTCCTCACAGCGGATGACACGCTGGCATCTTAGAGGCCCGGTCCATGGTGGCGCCGCTGCGGGGGCAGTGCAGGGAGGGGGGCAGGCGCAGACAGGCCTGTCTTTTCTCCGGCTGCTCCATGCGGGGGCGGTGGGTGGAGGCGCATATTTTACAGGAGCGCACACACACACATGCCCATCGCCACTGCCAAACAGTCACCCAACTCCACTGTGTAGGCCTCAGTGGGCATGTCTTGTTTTAAAAGGGCCAAAGAGAAGGATCCGGTCGCTGCTGTGACAAACCCATTTTCTCTTTCTTCTACAACAGACTATTAAGGGGAAGCTCAGGCCTGGGAGCGAAATGTGGTCCATCATGGCTAGTTTATATTTGTCTCCTTCCCAGTTTCTGGATCCAGTCCCTACCCCCAAACCCTGAAAGAGGCAGCTCAGGGGAAGGAAGCAGAGATGAGGGCGTGTACTCAAGGAGCGGGGACAGACCCACGGCACAGATCCATGCCCCCTTCCTGGGTGGTGGGCCCCTTAAGTACTTCTGTCCCCAACTCCTGTGCCGCCCTCGGAGCTTGTACTAATATTCAAAATGGTCCCCGGTTCCTGATCCCCCTGGACTATTGTAAATGGCCTTATCTATTTTATTCCCCATGGTTTTTATTCTCACAAGTCTCCCAATTATCAAGTTTAAGTAACCCCTAAAATCCTGACGCAAAACTGTAACGTCTGCCACGTCGGATTGGTATGCTCCCTGATGTGGGGGGGCGGTTCTGGATCCCAGCCCTTTAGGATCTTTGGGAGTGGAGCTCCCAGATCCCATCCCCCATTCTAAAGCACTTCTGTGCCCCTTCTTTTCGCTACGTCTATCTAGTAACCCTGCGGGGCTGTCGGACTGCTCTGAATCCTCCAAATCCAGACTGCTCCCCCCACACAAACCCCTCTCAGTCTCTACCAGCCGTTGACGTTCCGTGTTTGCCTCTGTGCCCGCTGCACAGAGAGGGAGACTGATCCAGTCCCTGCTGTGATGAGCTCATTTTCTCTTTCTTCTCCAAACAACGATTAAGGGGACATTTATCCTGTTGCCCCAGCGCAGGGGGCGTTTCTCTAGTTGTAGTTCCTGCTGCCCAGCTCCACCTGGGGCACCGCTGCTGAACCCAGAGACGAGGAGGCAGGAAAGAATCCAGGAGGGGTACTTCCTTCCAAGGCTCCAGGCCAGAGCTGGAACGGGGGTAAAAAAACAAAACCCTGAGAGCTGGTTTGCTGCCCCCAGGGGTAAAACCCACATTTCCAAGTACTGCATTGGGACAGAAAACCAAAAAGTCAGGACAGAAAATAAAATAAATTGGGACTAGACGTTGACTTTCCAGGATGAAACAAACAAACAAACCAAGATTGGAAGTCGACATTCCAGGACATCAGGGGACCCGAATTGGTACGATCAAAGAAGCAACTCCACCTGTCGGAGCCCTGGCTGCTCTATTTTGCCCTCTAGTGTTGTCTGGCTGGTAAATCATTCAAACTCAGCAGCAGTCAGAGTGATCTGGTAGGCAGGATTTCCCTGACTTGCTGGGAGAAAGATGTTAAAGGTGGCTAAATCTAAACGTCTCTATTCCATTCTTGTCCTCCTTGATCTCTCTGCTGCCTTCGATACTGTTGACCACTCACTCTTGCTGGATTCCCTTCACTCCCTTGACTTTTGTGGCTCTGTCCATAACTGGTTCTCCTCCTACCTCTCTGACCGCTCCTTTAATGTGTCTCTCTCCAACTCCGCCTCCTCCTCCTTCCCCCTCTCAGTTGGTGTTCCTCAAGGCTCTGTTCTTGGCCCTCTCCTCTTCTCGATCTATACCTCATCCTTAGGCAAACTCATTGCCTCCCATGGCTTCCAATACCACCTCTATGCTGATGACACTCAACTCTATCTCTCTACTCCCTCTCTCTCTCCCTCTGTTCAAGCTCGTCTCATCAACTGTCTCTCTGACATCTCTACCTGGATGTCTCAACGTCAACTCAAACTCAACATGGCTAAAACTGAACTCCTTATCTTCCCCCCTCATCCTTCCTCTCCTTCCTCACTGTCAATAACTATTGATGGAGTCACCATCCTGCCTGTCCCCCAAGCCCGTAGCCTAGGCTTCATCTTTGACTCAGCCCTTTCTTTTAAACCCTACATTGACTCTGTTGCTAAATCCTGTCGCTTCTCCCTCCATAACATTGCTAAGATTCGCCCTTTTCTCTCTGTCTCGTCTGCCAAAACTCTTGTTCATGCTCTGGTCATCTCTCGCCTCGATTACTGTAACCTCCTTCTCACTGGCCTTCCCCGGTCTCACCTTTCTCCCCTCATCTCTGTCCAAAACTCTGCTGCCAGGGTCATCTACCTCGCCAGTCGCTTCGACCATGTGCAGCCCCTCCTCTCTTCGCTTCACTGGCTTCCCCTTCCTGAACGAATCCTGCACAAGCTCCTAGTCTTCACCTATAAAGCTCTTCACAACCTTGCTCCCCCCTACCTCTCTGCACTTATCGCCCTCCATACTCCAGCCCGTGCACTTCGCTCCTCCTCTGTCCCTTCTCTCACCCTTCCACGCCTTCCCTGCTCCCCTAAGCGCCTTCGTCCCTTCTCACTTGCTGCCCCCCATGCCTGGAACTCCCTCCCTGTCCACATCCGCCTTGCCCCCTCCCTTCATACCTTCAAATCTCTCCTTAAAACTCACCTCTTTCGCTCTGCTCTGTCTGACTCTTTATCCTGCTGAGCCACTATTCCTATACCTACGATCGGTTTACCCTTATCCTTGCAACATGGACCTGCCTGCTGTCATTCTCATCGTAACCAAGCCAAGTACGTGCACTTGAGACCTCGCATCTTCATGAATGTTAGACCCCTTGTCTCTCCCTCTGTTCCCCTTCCTATGTCTCTCCCCCAGCTCCTGTCTCTCAGATTGTAAGCCCTAGCGGCAGGGACCGTGTATATTTTATTACTTTGTAAAGTGCCAGGTACACTGCTGGCGCTATATAAATGTTTGTTAATAATAATAATAATAATCGCCAATTATCAGCATTATCGGATTAATCCAATAGTCCCATCCCTACCTAGGAGTAACTAAATGTGGGCACTTGTATTGGCCACCTGTCAGTATAACTATATAGTCCGTCCAGCTGGAACTGGAATAGGGTGGAATAACGCTTGAGCCTGCTTCCAGAATCCAGCCCAGCAGAGCCTGTTCTTTACCTTCCATCGTTGCCCTGCGCGCCTGGTTCCACTTGCCTTGTTCCTGGTTTGGAATTTACCTCTTGGCATTTGACTCTTTGGCTCTGATTCTCTGAATCAGCTCCTAGTTCACCCTCCTGGATCTGTTACTTGCGACTGAGCCTGCCAATTCCGCCCACATCCCCCAGATCCTGACGCTCTGCACCAGTGAAGGGAGGGACTGAAATGTAAAGATTAGATTTGTGGAATTGTTCATTCTAGAGGGACGGTGGATTTCACCCAGCAGCACACAGTGGGCCCTTACTTACCACTTACTCCAAAAATAGTCTCACTGAAGTCAGCTTGGAGACAAAAATAGTTCAAATGTTCTCTGTTATTGGAGCAACTTCTGTTGGTGGGAGCATGCAAGCTTTCGGACCGCACAGACCAAGTCAGGCCGATGCAGGGCAGGTCTATATGAGGAGGCAAGGTAGTGACTTCGGTGGGAGTGGATAGGACAGACTAACTCGAGGTAGGGTTGTAGTTGGGGGGAAAGAGAGAGAGATGCCAGACATTTAAAAATAAAGCTGTAAGAAAAAATAAATGGGCATAAGACATGAAGAAACAATAGGGAATGGTAAATAAATAC
The DNA here is from genome assembly GCA_003113815.1 of Sphenodon punctatus. Classification (NCBI taxonomy): domain Eukaryota; kingdom Metazoa; phylum Chordata; class Lepidosauria; order Sphenodontia; family Sphenodontidae; genus Sphenodon; species Sphenodon punctatus. Next base: position 487,639 of record QEPC01011928.1, on the reverse strand, counting down.
AGAGAGAGGCTGAGGCTAAACCAAACCAATGGGTAGGCGTATGGTATTTATTAATTTTATTTATTCAGATTTATACCCTGTCCTTCCCATTATGGCTCAGGGCAGCTTACAACATATAAAACATCTTTAAAGTCTCCTTATCCCCCCCCCACACACATTCTTTCCTTAACCTCCCTCCCCCACCGAACCCTATCTCTGCCTGCCAAACAGCTGGTCAAACAACAAGGTCTTTCAAGGCTTCCAGAAGACAAGCAGGCTCGGGCTCAGAGGAATTTCCAAGGGGAGGGAGTTCCATATTTGTGGGGCAGTCCCCAAAGAATGCCTCCCTGCATGCCATTATTGCAGAAACTTCATGGGCAGGTGGTACTGGCTGACCTCAGAGGCTCGATGAGAGAAAAGGCTTATCAGGTAAGAGAAATTTGCATCTGAAAGAAACCGAGTTCGCAGCAGTAACACAAATGTCGAATCCACAGCTGACAGAGTCTATTAGTTACTACAGACGTGTATAATGGCTTGAAAAGCGCAGGTCTCTGTTGAGTCCATTGTTTTTTTAATATCTAATCGTTATGAATTTTAGTTCTCAGGCCCATCTTTCGAAAGTGCTGAGTAAGAAGCTTCTTTTGAGGATGAGAAGTGGGAGATCTGAGGTGGAGCAGCCATTCCGGGAGAAGCGATAGCTCGCTGGAGAATCCTGGTTTTGGTCCATGATCTTATCCCTATGAGAGTTCGTTCGCTGGTGTAACTCAGCCGGGGATAGTCACAGAGCCGGGAGCTCAATGACACGTTCGTTATTACCAAGACACAAGGAGCTTCCTAAGGTTTTTTTGTTTTGTTTTGTGGGGGGTTTATTATCGATTTTACATTTGTATTTTATTGTTTGTGAGCCTCCCTGGGCCTTCGGGGATAGGGTGGGATATAAATCAAAATAAAATAAATAACAAATAAATAAATGTTTGTGCTCCCTGGGGGAAAAAAAAAAGAGGGTTCTCCCAGGCTGGTTCCAGTGAGATGACTCTACAGGGGCAAATGTGCCCATCGAGAATCTGAGGCCCTTGCAGCTGTCCCTGTCGTGCCTCCGCCAGGTAGTTAAGAAGCCTTGACTCAGCTCATCGAGCGCAAATGAACAACGGCTACAAACACGGAGCTGCCAGCGGTGGGATCCGTAAAAGGGAGGTCACGTCTTTTCAACATTTCCTCCCGTGTCAGGAGCCTTGCCGTTCTCTTCGAGTGCATCTCACTTCCCAAGGCAGGGCGCTCCCTCCAGGCTGCACAGCGTGACAGCGCTGTCACCAAGGACCCGGTCCCTTGGGCCACGCTGCAGTCTCTCCTGGCATCAAATCAAGCACAAAGAGAAGCAGAGTTGTCACAGTGCGTTATGGATGAGTAACGTCAAGGAAGCTGCCAGTTCTTTGGGCCTAAGGGGTAACCGACCGAGTTCAGCCTGTACCGCTGCTCTGTTCGCCTGCCCTGCACAGCAGGACTGCTCCTACCCCACAGACAGCTCACCGTACCCCCCGTTTCTAGTCTTTTCACTGGAACTATTGACCCCGCTGTCATCTGGCCGATTCTACCCTGCCTCTCAAGTTGAAACGGATTACTGTTAAGTATTTATTTATTCAGACTTATACCCTTTCCCCTAAGGCCAGTAGTATAGCTGGGTTTAAAAAAAAGACTGGATAAGTTCTTAGAGAGTAGGCCCATTAATGGCTATTAACCAAGTGGCTTACGGGATGAACGTCTTACTGTCGGGAGCTGGGAATGGATTGCCCATTGTGACTGTTGGTTTTTCTCCCATGCAATCGAGATTGGCCGCTGTCGGAGACAGGATGCTGGGCTTGATGGACCATTGGTCTGACTCAGTATGGCACTAATGATGTTCTTAAGACTCAGGGCAGCTTACAACATATAAAAATCCCCATAAAAATCCCACTGCAACTCCCTAAGCTGCCCACCCCCCCAACCTTATTCCTGACTTCCAAACGTCTGGACAAACGAAAAGGTCTTAAATTGCTTCTGGAAGATAAGCAGACTCGGGCTTAGACAAAACTCCACGGGAAAGGAGTTCTATAATTACATATTTATAATTTATACTGTCACAGCAATATACCTGGCACTGAACAATCAGAAGGTCCCTGCCCAGAGGGGCTTACAAACTAGGAGAGACAAGGGAAGGGAGATGAAGGAGAGGAGAACCTGGGGAGAGACAGGGATACATTCACCAAGTTGAGAAGCCTCATTAAGTTACGGGAGAGAAGGGGGCCCTGAATGAAAGAACAGTAGAGGAAGCATCAGTGAGCAGTCGGGGAGGGATCACCCCTTGTAGGTTATTTACTTAATTATTTAAATTTATTATCTCACCCGCACCAAAGGAAGCATGGCAGGTTACAACACATCAAATCACAGGAACATAAATAAAACCAGTAAAAAATCCATTATCCCCAAACTCCTCAAATCCTGTCCCCACCTGCCAAATGCCTGGCCAAGTAAATCTTGCATTGCATCCAGAAGAGCCAATCTAATGTTATCCACAGTTTCCAAGTGTTGTTTGGAAAGCTGGTGTATTTCCCTCACCCCCTGCAGTGGATTTGTTCTGCCGGCTGCTGCACAGTTCGCCCAGAGACAGTTTTGCGCCATCTTGTGTAAGGGCAGATATCAAAACCTATTTTTGCCACCTCGGCATGACTATAATAAGGATAGGCGGTGCAGCTACACCGAGGCCCATACCCTTGGGGGAGCCACACTCTTTGGTGGCTGGTGTGATGGAGGGTAGGGGGCCTCAGTTCCACCTTCTGCACTACAACCCATTCCACCCTTGCTGCACCCCTGGGTTTTGCACATATGCACTAGCAGAATGCACAAATATGTTCTGGCATTTGTGCATGTGTCAGGGACCAACGCTGGGGCAGAAAAATATAGCCAGTGCCATACTGGGTCATACCCATGGTCCATTAAGCCCAGCATCCTGTCTCCGGCACTGGCCAACTCTGGTAGCTCAAGAGAAGTACAACTACAGTTCATGGAGGTGTGACCCGTCTCCTGCTAACCCCTCCCAACTACCAGTAGCCGCCAGGGGTTTACGCCCCACCTAGTAGGCATTTATGGGTTTCTCCTCTAAGAATGTATCTAGTTTCCATTTGAAGCTAGTTATTCTGCTGGCTTTGACAGCCTCCTCTGGCAATGGGTTTCACAACTGTATTGTCCATTGCGTGAAAAAGTACTTCCTTTTGTTTGTTTTCAGGGCCGGACTTAGAAATTTCGGGGCCCAGGGCGAACACAAAACGCAGGGCCCCCTCAGCTCCACCCACTTTCCACAGCCTGCCCACTTTCCCACAGCTCCTCCCACTTTCCACAGCCCGCCCACTTTCCCACAGCTCCTCCCACTTTCCTGTGGCCCCTCCCATTTTCCAAGACCCCGCCCACTTCCCTTTGACAATTAGAGAATTGTCATATAAGTTATTTTTTAACTTGTCAGTACAATGTGCTCCAAAGAACATTTAAATTTGGTTTAGATGAAAGGGAGCCCAAGGCACAGATATGGTTAAAAGGCAAAGACTCTTATTTAAAACACAGGAGGGCATGCACACAACGGATAGGGACAGATTATCCATGGCCTGAACCCTCCTTCTCTTGGCATATTCCTATGACACTCCCAACACAGGCGTTCAAACACAGATCCAGCTGATCAAACCTAGATCAAACAACCCCCCCACGGCCACAGCACCCCCCCATGAAAGCAGGGATGAGGAACTGAACCTCAGGCCCAGAGCAGCCAAACCCAGCTCTCGGCAAGACTTTGTCAGTGTGACCCCTTTCCAGTGATTGGATTTGGGGACCTCAAGCACCAAAGCACTGAAAATCCAGTTAAACATATCAAACACGAAACCACTCCCCCACGATCACAGCACCCCCCAGCCCCTTCCCAAACCCTCCCCCAGACGGCCCCACTCTACTCCCAAAGCCCCACCGACACGTGTAGCAGCACAAATGAGCTCATATCAGGAAAGAGGAGGAAGAGGTATTGGGCGGGTGGCCCTTACCTCAGCTGCTGCTGCTGGGCCTGGGTCTTCTGGGAGCCGGGCTGGAGGTCAGTCCAAGGCTGGCAGGCGTAGGTTGCTAGGCAGGAGGGGAGAGCAGCAACGTTCTGCTGGGCCTCTCCTTGGGCAGGGGGGTGGCTCCCTTTCCCCCTCCAGGAGGGAAATGGAGGCCGGTCAGGCTGGCCTTACATACAGGCAAGCAGGAAGCTAGGGGTATGGAGTGAGGGTGTGTGGCCTGGCCGAGAATAGGGAAAGTTTTCACTGCTACCCCTGGGCCCTGGCCGGGGTAAACCAGTTGTGCCATCTAATCAGCCACCACCTCCAGGGCTTAACGGATGCTGGATCAAGCCCGGGGTCCCAACAGCATCCAAAATAATAACAAAATAAAAATAATAATAATTAATAATAATATCTTGATTACTGCACATAAAGAAGGTGGTGCAATTCTCGTCTGAGCAAGTTGGACCAGCAGGGATGGACCAGGGAAGCCAATGGAGAGTCGGTCAAATGATCACAGTTGGTTCCTGTTCCATCAGCCCTGGATCAGAATGGGTCAATCCATCGGAGATGAAATTCGCTCCGAGATTCTATTTCAGCCCTACTTCCCAGACATTCACTCCGCAGGAGAGGAGTTACCCTCCCCCGCCCCCCTGAGAAATGTGATCAACAAGGATTGGAAAGAGAGCCTTCCAGAGTTGATGGAGAATGTGAGAATCATGCCTGGAACCCGTGTGGTCGAGGCATTTAATTGGCACCTTTAAAAGAATGCGCAACCGGCTTTAACGCGTGAAATGTCACGTGGAATATTTACACGCAGCGTGATTTTATGCAGCGCGTTCGCCGTACACGGCTAAAAGCTGCCTAAGCCAACTGCAGAGTCCTTGCTTCGGCCCATGATGTTGATTGATTTTGGCAGGGTAAGGAGCAGGATGACAGAGCACAGCAGCGGAAGAGTGCTGTGTTCTTGGAAATCAAATGACGGGGAACTAAGTGTCACAACTGAGAAGCAATGGAAGGCAGATTAAAATTCGCAAGCAGGATGGCAGAAGGGGGCTGGGGAATCCGCAAAGATATCCTAAAATCAAGGACGGAGACAAAGCAATTTAGATGATCTCTTTTATTAGATCAACTTCTTTGTCTCTATCTGTTACTTTGGGGGCCTCAAGTGGCGACCACACTCACTCTCTAAAGAAATAATCAAGGAGGATCAGATATGATTCCCCTACACCAACATGGTCCACAGTCCACTGGAGTGGAGGGAAAGACTCCAACTTATTTTTAAAATTTTATTTATTTATTTTGATCTATATCCCGCCCTGTCCCCTGCATCTCAGGGAGGCAGCGTACGATAAATACATAAAACGCAAAATACGAAATAAATAATGAAACCCCCCCCCCCAGACTAAAACCCCGCCTCTTATCTATCCCTGCCTATTGAATGCCCGGCTAAGTGAAAAGGTCTTACATTGCCTCCAGAAGACACACACATTTTAATTATTTATACTTATTTATATTTATTATTTATTTATTGCATTGTTTTATTACTCTGTATTTTTATTTGTTGTGCGCTGCCCTTAGCTGCCGTGTGGCAGGAGGGGGCCGGTTAAAAGTATTGGGTAAAATAAATAAATAAAATTTAAAAATTAGGGCTCAGGCGAGCCTCCAAGGGCAGGGAGTTCCAAAGCTGCAGGGCAGCCACCGAGAATGCCTCTCTACGGGCCTGAGTCGTATGAAACCGGGTCAGCGATGGAACCCGTAAGAAGCCCTCCTCCCCCCCCCCCCCGGCAGATCTTAAGTGCCATGAATTTTAATCCGATCTTAAGTGCCATGAAGGGACATAAGGAGAAAGCCGGTCCTTCAGATATGTAGGGGCCAAGCCGCTTAGGGCTTTAAAGGTCGATTTCAGTGAGTTAGAACCATAACCCTAAAGTGTGTGTCAAGTTTTCAAGTTGTTGGAGGGTTGTGGGTTTTAGGGGTTGTTTGGTATTTTAACTGTTTTTTTGGGGGGGTGTAATAGGTTTTTATATATGTTGTAAGCCACCTTGAGCCTTCTTTAAGGAAGGGCAGGACAAAACTTTCAATCAATCAATCACTCAATCAGTTGGGTCCGTGCCTCATGGGATGTGGTTCCGGGGTCTGCCCTCAGGCTGTGGTGGCTCAGGGGGTAAAGCACTGGCTCCTGCTCCTTGGGGATCTGGGTTTGAGACGCTGGATGCCTGACCGGGTGAGCAATACAAAGTCACTGGCGTGGGCCCTGAAGGGCTGCTCTGAGAATGAGGAACGCTAACTGAGCAAGACTATCCTGTGCCAGCTCAGGCTACCAGGGAAGCTGTAGCCATGTCCTCGTCTAATTGTTAATTAAAGACAGGTCCCTGCCCAGAGGGGCTTACAATCTAGGAGACAAGGGGGACACAGGCCAGGGGGCATAGCTAGGGTAGGATGGGCCCAGATGCAAGCAATGGGCTTACCATCCTGTCCCACCCCCTCCCCCCAGTGCCCTTACTGCAGAAAACTGTCAATTTCCATGGTAAGGCTGCTCCAGAGACACTCCTGACGCCTTGGCGCCTCTCCCTTTCTCCGCTTGCTCAGCCTGAGCCCCGGAGGCTGCAGCTGCGCTGCCTGCCTTGTGATGCCACCGCTGCTTGCCCCATGCTGTGCCAGCCACCAGGCAGGTCCCATCGGCGCGGCTTCCGCTCAGCTCAGTCTCTGCCCAGCCACAACAGGACAGGATTTCTGCCCGCCTCCCACCCCCAATGTCCCTCCTGTCCCTAGGATACTTATGCCCCTGAACACAGGGAGAGACGCAGGCTGTTTTTAGATGTGCGCGGGGGGCTCGTGCCTGCAAATCATGCGCTGGGGAAGGAGCGGGTGGGCAGGATTTAGAGGAGCAGGGACACACCTTATCCCCACTCACGCGTCCTTTAAAGGCGCTAATGAAAGACCTTGATCACCACGCACGTCTAAAAAATGGCTGGAATGCAAGTGCTTAGCTTAGTTACAGGGGAGACAGGGATTCTACATGAAAGAGTAGTGGAGAAAGCATCAGACACTAATCTGTGAGGATGAAGAGGGGGGTTTTCAGAAGGGATTTGAAGGTTGGGAGGGAGGAAGCAGAGTGGATGTATCCAGGGAAGCAGATCCAGGCATAGGGGGAAGTGGGAGCGAAGAGGCAACGACGTTTCAGGATGCAGGAGACTCAGGCCACGTTCAGACCTTCCCCCCCCTCATGCATATTCTGGCTGCGGGATGGAATGCTCAGTCAGGAGGTGCGTGCGGTGCCGCCGGTCTGAAAGCCCTCCCGCCATGCAGCTTTGCCAGCAAACACCCGCAGAGATACAGAGCAGGAAATCCAGCTCTGTATCTCCACGGGCGTTCACCAGCAGAGCCGCACGGGGCTGCGCATTCCCTCCAGAATATGCACGGGGGGAGCAGGTGTGAAAGCAGCCTCAATGGTGGTAAAGGAGCACCAAAGTTGATGAGGAAGATGGAAGTGCAGTTGCGCTTCCATCTTCCGTTGCGCCCCCTGCTGGCTGCTGTCCCGCCCAGCAGCAGCGGGAGCGACTGCACTAGTGAGCATGGACCCGCTGGGATCGTAGGCCCCAGTGAAGTTCTGTTGTCTGACCCTATGATAGCTAGCTATGCCCTTGGCTGAGGAGCCATCTACCCAAACAGCCAGGAACGTTCTGAGACTAGAGCAGGGCTGAGGAACCTGCAGACTCCAAGCCAACTCCGGCCTGCGACTGTCTCTTATTTGGCCCCTTTCGAATTCCTTGGTTTGGCCCCTGGATCCAACCCCTTCTCTCAAAGGGTGAGCTCTGGAGAAGGGAGGCGAAAGCGTGCACTCAATGAGAAGGGGGTAGATCCACGGTAGAGATTCATCTGGGACCTCCCCTTTTTACCCTCGTCCCGAGTACCCCCCCTTAATCACTCCCCATCCCAACTTTCAGGCAGCCCCTGGAGCTTGGATTAATTTTCAAAGTGACCCCTGGGGCGGGAAAAGGTTGCCCAATCCTTTTAAATTTAAACCAATATTCCAGGGCTGGAAGCTGACATTCTGCGACATCCAATACCCCCAATTGGGCACTAATGGGATAACGATTATACCCAAGCACTGCGGGTTGATTTGGACCCTGGAAATTTGGTGAGTATACCTGGTTTTGTGGGTCTTCATTATCGCTCTAATCTGGACTACTGTTTTTAAGTTTAATAGAATGCAAAAAAAAAACTAGTGGGCCAAAGGAATGTAACAACTGGATCCTAAGTGCCTTCTGACGTGTGTCTCGTGAGATCTTAATTGACAAAATGATTTCCAGCCACTTCGGAAGGATTGCGCCGGCAGACTGGGCTACCGATGGGAGGGTTCCACAGGTAGGCTGGAAACTGTCGGCACGTTTTCAAGGGGCAGATTCATTCTAAGTGGCAGCATGTCCGGTTGGGTTGGAAGTCTGTGGATAGGAGGGTCCAGCAGGGATCCTTTTAACATCCTCATTAACGTTCCAGAGGAAGGAGTGAAATGAGTCAGTGATTCAATTCAACGATGGGAGGGAAGGGGGGGGAAGCTGTGAGCAATTGAACAGCGTTTGCAATGAACGAAGGAGCGCTCTGCTTCGTGACAGTATTGTCAGCAATGCTTCTGCTGCAGGCATCAGCTGAGAATACAAGCATCCTGGAAATTGCTAGGTGGTAGGGAACAAAGATATTGTTTTGCTAATTTGTCGCTTCTCCACAATTCTGCTGCCTTTCTTCTGGGTCTCTTTTCCCGGCAATAACGGCATGTTGCTTCTAGTCATTTTGAACATAACACCCTTCAGACGGGCAGGCGGATGAGTCGGCCCCTGGGTGGCCACGCGGGTTTAAAAACACCCTAAGAGAGGCACAGAAGGTGTGGGAAGAGGGATTGGATGCTAATGCTCCCACCCCCACTGAGAGGCGGATTCGAGATGGAGGGGGGATTGGATCGTGGGTGGGAATTACACACACACACACCCCACCCCCAATGTGAGGGGGGTAACAGCCAGGCACTGGTAATAGATAATAGGATGAGGGGAGGGAAGACTATTCCTCCAGGTGAGGAGTGGGGGTCAGTGGGAAGGGATGGGGTGTGAATGGATTTTGTTTGTGGTGGGTTCATGGGAGGTTATGATTCAACTTTATTTTACTTTGAATCTGTTGTTTTTTTATTTATAAGCTGCAGGGGACAGCAGGATCAAAATCGAGAACAATAACAGAAGACTCCGCCCTTCGCCACAAGACAGCCTTCCGGAACCCCTGAATTCGCCTGCAGTTTTTCCTAGCTGCATCTCCTCTTCTTAGAACCTTGGGCATCCTTTAATCTCTCCTCCCAGCTGCTTTTGCAGCTCCTCCCTGTCTGTGTGTACCATTAAGCTGATGTGTTCATGCCTGACAGATGTGGGGCAAACTTGTCATCTTCCATGGTTGAATTGGCTGCTATCAAGCATCGATCTGGCGATTCCAGCCACAGACGATCTGTCTGGATAGTGGCCTGGAGAAACAGCCAGTAATACGGCACCATCATTAATTGAAGTGGCTCCCGATCACCGTCGGTGAAGATTGGGTTCATGGTGTCAGGCTGGTGTCATGACGGGAGTATAAAATATGCTCAGTTACTGTGGCTGGGCATTAATTCACTGATTCATGAATTGATAGCCAATCCAGACTGGATATAATTAGTCTCATGTCTGCCGTTCACTCCTCATGGCTGGTATCCGTGCATTCGCACCGGCAAGAGTTCATAAATCAAATGTTCCGCAGAAGCCTGACGCGCTGAAGTAAAGGATTATGTGGGAAAGCCAGTCAGCAGTGATTCAGTATTTATAGGTCCCTGCGAATGCTGCGCTGCTACGGTCACAGCAGTTTTTACAGAATTTGGCTCTTCGCCAAATCTCAGAAAAAATTGCCTCTAGCAGAGCAAAATGACAGCCTTAGTGGGGAACCCGAGGAGCAGGCCAGTTGGGTGCCATCACTCTACGCTGCAGGCCTATTTTCTGGGGCTACGGGCCGAGGGTGTCGCCATAATAGGGACAGATGGGGCTACTGAACCCGTGATCCACAGACCTGGTTGTTGGGGACCACTGGGGCATGGTCAGACTTTCAGGACCAGGGTCCAGTTGGGTGAGTCCCTGCAGGATCGGGGCAAGTGAGAGCAGTGCCTTCGAGTTCTGAGCACACAGGGGTCAGGCCAAGAAATGGTCTGAGAGGATAGCTTCGTGTAAGGATGAAGCAAGCTGAGGTCCGAGACGAAGCAGGAGTCAAGGTGAGAGATCTGTCCGAGGGGTAAAGGGGGGGGAGGAGAGAGACGGAGGGAGCAGATACACCAGGAGGGGCTGAGCTAGGAGAACTGGGTTAGGAGTTGCAGAGAGCATGAGCCAGAGCAAGCGATGCGGCCAGGAAGCTAGAGGCATTGCGAGCTGTTCTGAGAAGCCCAGGGCATGAGGTGGCTTTTGAACCAGCTAGGTGTCCCCAGGCCCAATGGGAGAAGAGTTTATTATTTACTTATTTATTACATACATTTAATATCTCACGCCCTCCAGAACAAAGGCAGCTCAGGGCAGCGTACAACATAAACCTACATAAACCACTCCTAGGCGTCCGCTTCCCCAATGTCGACGATGCAGGTCTCCCTCGTTTACGGAGGACCTGCTATGGATGAAGCACGAGGGACGGCGGTTGGAGCGACGGTGGCGTCCCACTCGAGTTGAAGCCGACCGATTGCGGCATAGAGTTAGTTTAAAAACCTATGCAGCGGCTGTGCGGACAGCAGAGAGATCCTTTGCTGCCCTCATAGCGTCCGCGAAGTCCAGCTGAGCTTTTCTGTGTGGCGCGGGGGCTGGTCAGTCCGGCCTCTCTCTGCCTGGAACTGGATTCTTCCAGGGCTCGCTGTGACATGCTTGTCGATTTTTTTGTGGATAAAATCGCTCGGATTCACGACGATTTCGATGCCGCGCTTATAGCAGTGGGAGAACCGGCGGTAATGAATGACCCCGCCTTGCTCGATTTCGTGGGATCCGTTTCAGTGGGTGTTGCCCGCTGATGCGGCAGATCTTCTTGGGTCAGTTAGAGCCACCTGTCGTAAATTAGATCCTTGCCCGTCCTGGCTAATTAAAGCTTGCCGTGAGACACTGTCTGGGGTTGCCAATGCCTCCCTTAGGGAGGGCAGAGTGCCGGGCCGTCTCAAGGAGGTGGTGGTGTGGCCTCTGCTCAAGAAACCATCGCTTGACGTTGACTCCCCTGCCAACTATCAACCAGTCTAACCTTCCCTTTTTAGGGAAGGTTATTGAACAGACTGAAGCTGGGAAGTCAGTCCAGGAGGTCTAGGACAGGAATGGAGGAGGAAGAAGTCTGGGAAAAAAGTGAGGCTAAAAGGCAGAACGGACAGAAGCTTGACTCAGGGTTCAGGCTGCAACATGACAACAGACTAGCTGCTCAGACAAGGGGTGTTTTCAGAGATGACGCTAACCCCACTTGAACATTTCTTATGCATGTTGCAGGGTTGTATTGGTGCCCTATGCAGCCCTGCAACATGCATAAGAAATGTTCAAGTGGGGTTAAAGTGTGGTAAAACTGGAGTTAGCGTCACCCTAGAGGGGTGGGGGTGGCAGGAAGAGGAAATATACCCTGGAGAAGGGTCAATGAGCAGTTGCCCCTGAATCACCTGACCTCCTTTGATTCAGCCCTGGGCTGTGGTCTGGTCCAAGGTAGTTTCCTACCCTGCCATTGGCTTGTGCTGATGCAGGATAGCACCTGTTCAGTCCCCGCTGGGTTCCTGACACCTCACAACCTCTTTGAGAGGCCAACGGGGTATTTTGTGGTTACTTTTTAAGATAATAATATTTTTTTTAAATGATAAAAGAGCATGCTGGAAAACTCATTTGTATTTAAAAAAAAATTTTTTTGCATACTTTCCACAATTTAATTTGCTGAATTTAGCCTGCTTGCAGAATATGGGTTTGATTATTTTTTTCTGGTTGCAGAGGTTTGAAAAAAAGAGTTTTTACAGAATACTCAGAACCTTGGTTATTAAACATCAAAATTATATTATTAATAAATAATGATAATAAATAATTTATAAGAAGGATGATGAACGCAATAATATTAGTAATGACACATTGATTATTGACAAACATCTTTCTGTTGGGTGAAAGAGCAGGGGTGGGGAATAGGGTGGCCACCTAGGCACATTTTAAAGGAACAGTTATGAAAAATACATGTGGCAGGGCCTGCGGCCCTGCAACATGCATTGTTCATAACTGTTCCTTTAAAATGTGCCTAGGTGGCCACCTTAGTGGGGAACCTTGGGCTGTTTGGTTTTTGGCCCTTTTTCAATTCCTGGATCTGGCCCAGGGGATCCAGTCCCTGTCTTCAAGCACGGAAAGAGTGAGTTCAAGGGAGGAGAGTAGAATTGAGGGCACGCACACAAGGAGAGCAGATAGATTTATGGTGCAAATTCATTACCTTAACTCTCCCCTTCCTTCCCCCATCCTGAGCACACCCCTTATCTGCTCCAACCCCATTCCCTGTCCAACTTATGTAGCTTGTTTTAATTTTCAAAGTGCCCTGCAGGAGCCTGGCTTCCATGCAAGACTCAATGGGGGGGGGGGGGTCAGACGGATGTGGGGCCTCCCACCCCTGGAACAGCTCTGGGGGTGCACCCCTGCGTCCGCCTGCTCACGGCCCAACCTGGGTCGAGTTCAGATGAACCCAGCGGGCTCCCCAGCCTGTAGTCCACCTGCACAGTACCCCACACACCATAGCCCAACGCTCTAGGCTGGTGCCCGCAACTCTATGATGTGGCCCCGGGGGCCAATGGCTGGCTGGAAGCAGAGCAGGAGCGCGGGTCCATGCATCAGATGGTGCCTCGGGTTTGACCGGCCCGCTCTTCCAGCTCCATCTAAAAATACCTACTGATGAACAAGTGACTTGTTACTTCAGAAAGACACTCAAGAAACTGCATTGTTCCCCCTTGAGGAAAACTCTTTGTTACCAGAGTTCTTGCAAGACAAAAGTCACCCAAATAACGGCCACTCAGAATAAACAAGCGATCGAGGCACTGGACTCGTGGTCATAATAATATTATTATAAGTAGGCTGCAATCCTCAAATGACTTCCTCCTCCCCCACCCCCATTTGCAATTGTTGCGGATTGAGGTCTTGGTGATTAATAATCATTTCTATAGTGATTTCAGCATTCAAAGTGCTCTCCAATCCTTGTCTAGTTCCGCCTCACAACCAGCTTGTGAGGTAGGTCAATGGGTGTTTTTACACACACATTTCTCCTGCATGTTTGCTGTTACATCCTGAACTTTCTGTGTGTCTAAATCACTCACCCAGATCTTAAACATCCGGCTCTTTGAACTTCTGCGTAGAACTTCTCCCAGAACTTTTGTATGTAAAAAGTTCTCCTGGTAAACTGCTTTGCTCCAGGCAGCTGTGGTCACTTGGTTTCCATGGCAGCCCCTCACGTCTACAGCTGCGGCTACTTTAGGCTGCCTCAGGGCAGTGTGTGAGTGAGAAAAATGCATCCGGAACTTACTTGTGGACTTGTAAACCTAGAAGATTGAAAAATCCAGAACGTTAAGGTGTGTGTAAAAATGTCCATTGTCATTCCCATTTTACAGATGGGGAACTGAGGCTGAGAGAGTGAGTTCATGGCTAGGGTAGGATTTCAGCCTTGCTCTCCCAGGTGCAAGTACCACCCCTTTTGCCCAGGGATGGGGAACCTCAGGCCAGGGGACCAAATCCAGTCGGCAGCTATTTTTTATGTACCCCCTTTCTAGTTCCTGAGTCTGGACCCTGGATCCAACTCCTGCCCCCAAACACTGAAAGACTGAGCTCAGGGGAAAGGAGCCAAGTTGAGGGCAGGCACACAAGGATAGGGCATAGCTCCGTGGTGCAGATCCATGATCTGGACCCTCCTCTTCCTGAGTGCACCCTATAGGAGTGCGTTCAACTTCTCTGCTGCCTTTGGAGCTTGAACTCATTTTCAAAGCAGCCCCTGGGAGAGAAAAGCTTCCTCACTGCTGCTTTAAACCCTAGGCTACTCTGGTTCTAGCAATGAATGGAGTCATGCTTGCTGAGTAACCCTTCTAATGATCATGACTTAGCAATAATGCAAAGGAGAGGGGCTCAGCAGACTTTTGGACACAGAGCCAGGCATTAGCGGAAGGAGGATTGGTAGAGAGAGCAGTGGCAAGATGCTAAAACAGGAGGAGGAATCTATCAGCCACGTGCCACAAGCAGAGGAGCTGAACCATAACAGGGAAAAATCACCAGGGCCTAGAAACAGCCCAACTGACAAGCAGGAGATTAAAATTTAAAGGCTCCCGTTTATTGCTCAGGAAATGAGAACATTTAGAAACGATTCATCCAGGACCAGGGGAGCAGGCAGGAGGTGAGCAAAGCTGCTCTCAGGATTTCTTTCCTTGCAATGATCACTCTCTCTGCAGCTCAAGAGAGAGGGTTTTCTTGTGCCCTGTTAAGAGTTGCCCTATGGCCTTACGCACCGAAAGCTAGTTCTGGGGCCTCTAAATCCAGACAGGTACGGGGCGTATAACTCTTTCTGGGCTATTTCCCACGGGAGTAATAATGAGGTGGGGGACTCAGGGGATGCATCCAAATTTTCTTTCCCCACAATTCTAGAGATGAGGGGCTGGAGCTTATATTAGTCTGCATCCCCCCACCCCCAAATCTTTTTAGCCCAGAGTTAGTCCCATGGTCTTTTCATGTTGTTGCCAAACGTCCTTGCAGCTTTCAAAGTAAAAATGGAAACCATGCGCACATGTTTGTCAACGGATTGGGACAGGTGCGTGTCTGTCTGTTTTGGTGGAAGAGCATGTGTGGACGGGTGTGTTGGTGGAAGATAGGTGTGCATGTGTGTTGGGGGTGGACAGGTGCGCGTGGGTGGCTATGTTGGTATGCAGATGGGTGGATGTGTGTGTTGTGGCGGACGAGAGCATATTATATTATATTATTTATTATTATTATTATTATTATTATTATAAGCATTTATATAGTGCTAGCAATGTACCTGGCACTTTACAGAGAATAAAATAGACACAGTCCCTGCCCGAGAGCTTACAATCTAAATATTGGCGGAGAGGCTTGTGTGTGTTGGTGGACAGTTGTGTGTGGATGGGGGTGGAGGGGATACAGACGAATACAAGCTCCACACACACACACACCCCATCTCTAGAATTGTGGGGAAAGAAAATTTGTGGGGGATGCATCCCCTGAGTCCCCCACCTCATTATTACTCCCAGGGGGAGTGTGTTGATGGCAGATAGGAATGTGTGTTGGTGGATGGTCGTGTGTTGGTTGCGTGTGTGTGTAGATCTGGGGTGGGGACGCGGGGGCCGCATTGAAAATGAGCACGAGCTCCGAGGGCCACACAGAGGTTGGGGGGGCGGGGGTGCTGAACGGGTGTATTCAAGAAAAGGAGGGCCCAGATTATTATTATTATTATTATTAACAAACATTTATATAGCGCCAGCAGTGTACCTGGCACTTTACAAAGAAATAAAATAGACACGGTCCCTGCCCCTAGGGCTTACAATCTGAGATCATGAGTCTGTGCTGTGGATCTATCCCCTACCCTTGTGTGCCGGCCCTCCTCTCTACTCCATTATCCGGAGCTCAGTTTTTCAGTGCTTGGGGGTAGAGACTGGATCCAGGAGCCAGATCCAGGCACTGGAAAAGGGACCACATTAAAAACTTGCCTTGGGGCACATTTGGCCTCCGGGCCTGAGGTGCAGATGTTGGTGGCCGGGGGTGTCTGGGCGGACATATTCCCGCTGCTGAGTGCACCCCTACCGGAGAATAGCTTTGAATACCATCTCATTCTAATTAACCTCATGGCAGAGGGAAGCAAACACCACTTGAAAACAAGCCTCTCCTCCCTCTAATTTTATCAGAACCCCTTTGCCCGAGAGACAGATGCTTCCAGCAGTGATGCAGGCGCTTCAGCTGCAATCCAGAGCAGGCTGAAAGGGAGGCAGGAGGGAGCTGCAGCTGCCAGGAAGCCAGTTAGCAGGAACAGGCTTGAAAGGGATCCAGCGGATGTGGAGACATTCAAAGTTCAGCTAATGCGTGGGATGACTCAGAGACTCAAGGAGACAAAGGTTGGGGATGGGGAGTACAAAAGCCTTGCTCCAGGGAGCATCGTGAACAAAGAAGGGGCCACAGAGAGAGAGGATTATCCTACATCACTAGGGGGCTAGCAGCTCCATATGTTCCTTGCTTTAAGGCATTGGATCCTTTTTTTTCAGACCTCACGGCTCTTGTCTCTGGAACTGTTCACACAAACAATGACTGTGAAGTAATTGCCCCTCAACGCACTTTAACTCTGCTTCTGTTCACACGAAAGAAGTGCTTAAAGCAAGATAGGGGGAAATTCTCCCCTGAGGTACCTAATCCTGATTAAAGAGGTGTATGTCCTGCAGAGCTCACCCCCCAGGGGTAAATGAACAAGGAAAGCATGTGAATTGAAGTGGGCGTGGTGGAGCAAGCCCGGTGAGTTAGGAGCGCTTTACCACTTGCGAAGCTGGGACTGGCCCCATAAGCGTTAACCCAGGGCCTAGGGAGCAGAGGCGATCACGTGAGCAGCAGTGTGGGTGGGTCACGTGACCTGGGTGGGGCTGTAAAGCGAGACCAGCCGGAGAGAAGTAGTATCTTACTACATCGGGGGAAGGAGCTCCGTAGCTGACTGGAGTCGCCCCTGGCTGGATAGGGAGAAGGGAACCTTGCCCTTCAGAAACCCTCGAGGTTAGGCCGATCAGAATCACCTGGGAGTGGGAACCCCTCGCTTAGGCAGGGCAGCCTCTAGACCAGGCCCAAGGGAGATAACTGAGGAGAGGCTAGGGCGCTGGAACACCAGCTGATATGGAGACTATGACCCCGCTCTACGGAGAGAGCTAGGAGTACGGGAGGGCACTGGAAGCTTGGTGGGCCCCAGGCGGAAGGTGGGGAAAGCCCCCTGTAGGAGCTGGCCAAGCGCAGAACAGCCGGTAGCCTGCCTGAAGCTATGGGCCAGCCCCAGCCAAAAGGGGCTCGGGGCAGTGTACCAGTCAGCCTCAACGTGGGGCCTAAGGGGAGCCCAATGGTGAGGCTGGCAAGTTCCACCCGCGCACTCTGGGGACTTGCCCATGGGTAGGGTGGCCAGATATGGAAATTTTCGAGCATGCATGAGAAATACAGGTTGCCAATGCAGCCCTGCAACCTGTATTTCTCATAAGTGTCCTCTAAAATGTGCATATCTGGCCACCCTACGGGGAGGGGGGCACTATTGCCATGGAGAGCAGGTAGGCCTAGAGGAGGAGAGCAGGGAACAGTAGCCAACTCAGTCCCTGGAAGAGTAGGGGCTATTGGGCAGATCCTGGAACCATCAAGGGAGCCAGTTGCCTGGGCCAGAGGGCCCAAGGCAGAACCCAATGCAGCTAAAATGAAGCCCCCAATGATATAACATAGGACCCGGGCGCATCCCCCACACCCAAGGTAGAAGCCGGGAGTGTGTCACCTGCTGCCCAGAGGGGGGGAAGTAGGATCAGCGCAGGGAGGATGGTCAACCTGGCCCCGGAGTCGGGCTACAGGTCCCCGGGGTGACCCATGGCAGGACTAGGGCTCCACGGGGAAGCTGGTGGGCCAGGGAGTGTAGGGTCCGGACTGGGAGGATCCTTAGAAAGGAACCCCAACAGCCCAGGATTCCAGATGGCCTGACCCAGAGGCAGCATGGAAAACCCACTCCCCTGCAAGGGGGCCCTGAATTGGGTTAGAGCAAGCTCTGGCGGAGGCCAGAGGCCCATGGTAGAACAAGAGCAAGAGCCAGTCGCTTCTGCGTGGGGGTATCCAGCTGCTGCCCAGGAAGAACTGTAGAGGAAATGATCTACCCTCCGGAAAGGGGATGACCTGCAGACGGTGAAAGACTGAGTAGCACGGGCAGAGGCCCATGGGTGGCTAATTGCCCAAGACAGCATCTGAGCCTGGTGGGGGTGGACATCCCCCAGGAAAAGAAGAGGCCATGCCATGGACACCTTGGGGCTGAGTGAGAGGCAGCCAGGACCCCAAGGATATGTGGAGATTGTGGAGCAAAATCCTCCCTCCAGAAACTCCGCCAAAATGGAAGACTCGGGGTCAGACCGTGAGCACTGGTCAAACTCTTTAGATAGTGCTGCTCAGGGCAGGGTTGGCCTTAGAATTTGCAGAGCCCAGGAAAAAAGAGACTGTGTGGGGGTCCCTGGTGATCCCTGAGGGTCACCCACCCTGGAAGTGGTCATGTTTGGGACCTACTGTCACCTGGTGCCTACTGGGCTGTTGGGGTCCCCACTCGCTCTGGGCTGTCCTCCCCGACCTTTTCCCTTGCCCCTGGCAGTCGCAGATTTCAGAAATGTACAATTGGGTTAGGCTCGTCTCGGGGTTGGCCGAGAACTCCCGCCCTGCTCAATGCTCGGGGGTAGCGAACACGAGGAGACCATGTTTGGAGTTTAAAGGGCAGCTTTATGTTAGAAAAGGTAAAGCAAGATGGCCTAGAACGGGTACAGGATGGTCACAGGGGAAATAATGGCTAACAAGCGCAAGGCTGACTCTACACTCAAGTCCCCTGGCTAGTTCTCACCAAGTGGAGGTAGAAGTCTTGATTACTGGATCGGAGTGTCCTTTCTCTGTCCCTCAGCCGGGTGACAGGGCGTCTGCTTAGGGTCCAGCACAGGTCCAAAAAGAGAGCGCCCCTGCAGCTCCACACGGTTCCCTTTGAAACCCCACCAGCTGCAGCAGGAATATCTGTAACGTCACAGGGAAGGGCACACAGGGCGTTGCCTCTTCTCCTGCTTTGCCATTGTCCCTGAGTGGGTTTCAATGGCCCTGGATGGTCCGGGGGGGTGTATCAATGTCCCGTTAGTGGGACATTAGCCACCTCCTGAATCACTCAAGCCTGGTAGGTCTGCCCATGCAGAGGCTTGCTACGAAAGATGAGCCACAAGTCGCCCAGAGTTCAACCGTTAGCTGGCCCCAGCCACATTCCCATACATGGTCCAAGTGATGATACATACATGATACAACATATTGACAATACACCCCAAAGCCTAGCTGGAGAATACGGCTCCACGCACCTGCAGTGGTAAAAGCGGGGGTTTCCCATGGCACCTACTGGGAAGGAGGGAGCAAGGCCCCAACACCGTGCCCTGGTGAAAACAGAGGCCTACTGCGGGGCTCTGGAAAAAGAGAAAATAGTGGGGTCTAGGGTAGGGATGGGCGAACACGGTTCGGCAGTTCGGAGTTCGGCCCGAACTCAGCCTGTTCGGACGACCGAACTCGAACCCGAACCCGAACATACCGAACAAACTGAAAGGCGAAATGGCTGAACAGTTCGGTCAGTTTGGATCACGTTCGGATGAGTTCGGGTGGCAAAAAAAGGTTCACTGGAAGGTCAAACATTACAGGGAGGTGTCAGTCACTGAGGACCAGACTTCCAGGCACCCAGGGGTGGAGAGGCTTGCAAGAAACGAAACTAATTATTTGCCTCCCCCCTTCCCAACACCTTCTGAGCTAGTCACTGTTCCTGAACAGCAGGTGTTGAGTAGGATTTTTAGATTGCTTTAAGTTTCATTTCAGTTTTGTAATGAAATGAAACTTAAACCATAAACTGAAACCTTGTGTTATGCA
>QEPC01011928.1:454777-466946 GCA_003113815.1 Sphenodon punctatus | reverse complement strand
TAATCCATTTAGTTCATAGCATTTAGAATAGTTAATAGCAGTTAGATTTAGTGTAGATAGATATATATAATATTAGATAAAATAAATACATTTTAAAAACCCATATAAAAACCAAAAAACCAAATAAAAAACAAAAGAAAACCATATAAAACCCAATAAAAAACCAAAAAACCATATAAAAAACAAAAAAAAGCCCATAACAACACTTTCCAAATGGCTGAACCGAACAGCCGAAAGGCCTAACCGAACGGCCTGTTCGGATGACCGAACCGAACAGGCGAACCTGAACTCGGCGAATGAAATGAACGGACGAACCGAACCGAACGGACGAACCCGAACTGCGATCTGTTTGCCCATCCCTAGTGCAGGGCAGCCACCCCGACTTGCCTTGTGGTAAGGTTGGCCCTGGCTCAAGGACCCGCCCACAGGTGGGAGACTTGGCTCCCTACTTGGCCATGTAAACCCACCTCTGGGCCCAACCCTTAGCAGAGCCCGCGTCCCCTTCCTTTTCACTGCCAGGTGGTGCTCTCTGGCCGTGACTGGGATTTCATGCCTAGCCAGGCCAAAAGCAGAGCTGTGCAGCTGCTCTCCCCCCCTTACCCCTTCCTCCCGTGTCAGGAACGAGGCCGCTCCTGGCAGCAGCGAGGAGAAGGGGGCAGAGCAGCAGTGGCGGGGTAGGAGGCCCAGATCCAGGGTGCGCAGAAGTGGGGCAGCATTCCTCCCCTTGTGGTCGCTGCTTTTGCCTCTGCTGCTCCCCGACCCCCAGGAGACTGGAAGCTTGGCGGCAGACAAAGTGTGGGGGACAGAGGAGGGAGCAGGGTGAGGAAATGGTGGCAGGTCTCTCTGCTTGTGCTTGGGGGAGGCCAGGGTGGGGTGTGTCCGGAGGGCCATCCCCCTCCCCAGTTGTGTCCTTAGTTTGGGAGGGTGTGGCTTGCTTTGCTAGTCCTCTGTAATCGAGGGCAAACCTGGAACTGGAGCTAGACTTCACCAGCGTGAAAAAAAGAGGCTTCAAAGCAAATGCTAGCTCCTGGCCTAGGAAAGATTTATAGCACCGACAACCAATCCTGAAGTAGAGCCTTGCAGTCATGGGTAAAGAAGTCCCTGCTCTCCCCTGCTTTGACCTCGCCCCCCTCCTCTCCATTCAACGCTCTGCTGCCAAAGTCAGACACCTCGTCCATTGCTCTGAGTATGTTCAGCCCCTCCTCTCCACCCTAGTCATTCACCCTCTATGGGAACGCGCTCAGCACAAGCTCCTGGTTTTCACCTTCAAGGCTCTTCATGGTCTTGCTCCCCCATACCTCTCTGCTCTTGTATCCCGCCATATTCCTGCCCGGGAGCTTCATTCCTCCTGTGCCCCTGCCCTCGCCTGCTCGCAGAGTCCTTGCTCCTCTAAACGTCTTCGTCCCTTCTCTCTTGCTGCCCTTCCATGCCTGGAACTCCGGCCTTGGATACATTCGTTCTGCTCCCTCCCTCTCAACTTTAAATCCCTCCTGAAAACCTACCTCTTCCGTCAGGCTTTCCCTGGCTCCTCATGAGTGAAATTGCATCCTCTTCCCTCCCTCAGAATCTAGTTCTCTGTAACTAAGTGAAGCATGTGTACCTGTATTTTCTCAACCTCGTAAAGGTATCCTTGTCTCTCCTGATGCTCACCTCTCCCTCGTCTCCCCCTTCCTTGTCTCTTAGATTGTAAGCTCTTTGGGGGTAGGGACCTGTCTATAACTACCGGCACTGTACAGTGCCAGGCACACTGCTAGTGCTATATAAATATTGTTGTTATTATTATTATGAATAATAAATAGTTTATGCCTGACAGAAGAGGTAGGTTTTGAGAAGGGATTGAAATGAACAGGAGTGAACTCTCTGGAGTTCAGTTCAAAGCATTCACTGTTTCGCATTCTTTCTTTTAAAGCTGCATGATAAATAGGAGCCTAGTTTGCTTGTCCCTGAGTGATCTCTTGATGGAGAAACAGCTGCTGATGGAATGGCTTCTGGTAGAGCTAGCTGTCTGTTTGCATTCAACCACAGCCGTGATCTCACTACGGGCACTGCTGAATTCCCAGCCGAACTCCTCCGGAGTGGAGCAGGTCAAAGCGGGGATCTCACTTGAACTGATGAACTTATGCACTTAATGGGTTAGGAGGGAAATTGCGGCCCTTGGAATGCGGAGCACAAGGCAGACGGGAGCACAGAGGCTTTTAGAGAGACTGAAGGGGGAGAGGGAGAAGCATGGGCTAGGAGGGGAGATGCTATCGATGAGGAGAGGAAGGCAGAGGGTCCACTGGGGTCGGCCACTTGGGCTTTAGTGGAAACAGCTGTTGTGGTCTTTATACTTTCTGTTCCCCCAGCTCCACAACTAGGTTATTTTAACTGGGTGGCTCGTACATCACACCCAGTATGTCAGGGGCAGGGAAAACCTTTTCCCTCCCAGGGGCTAATTTGAAAATTAGCACAAGCTCCGAGGGCCTCGCAGAAGTTGGGAATGTGGGAGTATAAGGGCGTTTTCACACAAACAAAGTAATCCTTGATAGAATCCGAGCTTATTATCTAGTCTTCCCAAACTCCTGTTTCTTCAGAGAGATATTTTCATGCTAGAGAACGTTAATCCTTGATAGTTGCTGTTAATCAGGAATTAGAGAGTCTCCGGGATGAATTTCAATCCCGTGGTGCTTTTCGTCCGTGCTCAGTGCACTGATTTCCTGGATTGAAGAAAATCTGATTTTCTTCATTTTTCTGATTTCTGAGTTGAAGAAAATTGAAACTCATCCCTTTGTTCTGCAGGTATTTAAACTTGGCGCTCCGCAATGCATTGCAGAACAATGACGGAGGTAATACAATCACTCCACAGTCATGTGCCCCTATGTACCATAGAGCAGGAAATGCCCAGAGAGGATGGCAGGTCTTGACGCTGGACTCTGTGGCTCTAATCAAGGAGTTGATAGTCGTTCACGCGGACACTATCAAGGATTAGTTTGACATCTGGATATCATTAAACCCTAGCAATCGAGGGTTTATAAATACCGATGCTTTCCCTAATCCTTGATGATAATCTCGGATTTGCGGTGTTCAGACGGACAGCTAACATAGAAATTAAGGCTTCAATTCCTATTTAAATGTCCGTGTGAAAACACCTTAAGGCACGTGGGAAGAAAAGGGTCCAGATGATGGATCTGCACCGTGGATCTGTCCCCTAGCCTTGTCTGCATGCTCTCCTCTCCCATACCTTCCCCCTTCCCCCGAGTGCAGTCTTTCAGTGCTTGGGGGCAGGAACTGAATCCAGGGACTGGAAATGGGCCACAGGCTGCATTTGGTCCCAAGCCCAGAGGTTCCCCACGCCTGCAGTGCGTGTTGAGGATTGCCTGTACAAGCTCTCCTCAATAGATACTGGCTGGGTTGTGTATGCCTAAAAGCTTGTGGGTAGCTGCTGGTACCCTTGAGTTGTTTTGGGTGTGTGTGTGTGAGAGAGAGAGGCTTACCAGTTCCGTTGCGGCGGTGGAGGCAATACTGGTGGCGGAAGATCCCAGGAGCACCAGTCTGCTGCTCCCAAGACCAGTTGCTGACACTCCTGGTGTCTCCACCACTACTCCCCAGAACCTGCTGCCACCACTATTGCTTTCCACTTGGTACCTGAGCGGCCGGTGCAAGTCCCAGGAATCAGCAAACGGTGGTGGCAGGAGCAGCAGCGGGTCCTGGGAAGCAGTGCACAATGGCAGTGGCAGCTCAACGATTCTCCCAAGGGCTCAGTGCTGCTCCTACAGAGAGAAATGGGGAGTGCAAGCCAGCTCCCCCACTTGCTCCTGCCTCCATGCTACAACAGTAACATGCTGATGGGCCCATTGTTGGGGTCCAACACTGAATCTAGGTTTCAAATGCATATTACGCTTCATTCAAATATCCAGTGGGACGTTCTAAAACCTCCCTTATTCCCCACAGGATTTGGGCTGGTCTGCCCACTACATCTCATCTTCCAGAGGCAATGTAAAGACTTTCTGTTTGGCCAAACACTGGGCAGGCAGGGATAGGATTTGGGGAGTTTGGGGGAAATGGAGGATTATACTTGGTTGTAGTTGCACATTTTAAAAGATATTTTTAGGCACTGTAGCCCTCCCTGCGCTCTTGGGATAGGATGGGATAAAAATAATAAAATAAAATGTATCATTCCAATAAAATAGGAGGATTAGTAACTGTGGTATTTTGTACTGGGGTAGTCTCCACAAGCCCCTGGGAAATGAGAGAAGCAGTTCAGCTGCACTGAGCCCACAAGCCTAGGGGCAAGGCCGGCCTTAGAATTTGTGGGGCGCAGGGCGAAGATAAAATGTGGAGCCCCGGTGGCCCCACCTCCTTGCGAGCACCTTCCAAGGGCCCTAATGGTGGTCATGCTTGGGGCCCCAATGGGAGGGAGTGGGGGCCATACGTCCTGCTCTGGTGAAAACAGGGGACACTGGAAACAGCTGGGTGGTTGCCCTGTGGTAAAGCCGGCCCTGCCTGGGAAGCCCACCCTCCTTGGTGTTGGTGTACCCTGTGATAGACTAGGACACTTTATCAGATATGTCTCTAGATAAGGTTCATAAGACATTTTTGAGGAAAAGTGGGCAAACCACTTTTCCCAAACGATTTGGGTATGCTGAAACCAAATATTTTGTTTGCCACACTGTATTTTGAAGCTTTGTGGTCAAAATTCTCAAAAAACAAAATGGCTGAAGGCCATAACGTCTAAACGAAGGATGATAATGACAGTTTTTGTGTCCGTTGTTATGATTTCGATACCCACAAATGTAATGACTGAATTGGAATCTCTGCATGTTCTGCTAAGACACCAAGATTAAACAGAAAACTTCTGCTGTTAGAACAAAGAACATGAGCAATCAAATTATTTCAGCTGCTAAGTATGTGGAGTGTATCAGTGTTCTCATAGCAGGTGTTAATGATCTTATGGTTGCTGATGGGCACTTTCACCCAAATTGCATAAAGAAATTTTTTAGCGCTGCAGGCAAAGCCAAAGTTGATGACAGTGATGTCGATTTAGCTATGATTTGGCTTCGGCAGGAATTGAAGATCTGTAAGGCTAAGGATCATGTTTTGGAACTGGAAAATGTTTGGATGAACTATGAGGAACTAGCTAATGAAGCAAACATAGAGATCCACAGATCCTTTACAAGTCGGCACTCAACATTCAAAGAGAAATTATCATCCTGTGTCAAGGACGTCTGTGACTTCATTGTACTGCGTGATCATCCTAGAGCTGATAAGCAAACAGTCCTTGTACCAAGAAAATTCAACCATATTCTGTTTTCTCAATGGACAGTGCACAATCAGGAGTTGGATAAGGTATCCACTACTATCCCCGACTTCAAGTTGCAAGATGAAGATGAGTTTCTCTCCATGATCCATGTAGCATTAAAACTGCGATCAGATATACGAGCTTATCCACCATACAAAGGAGGTAGGGGTGTGCATGTCATTTTCGTTATTGCAATAACGAAAACTGAGAATAACGATAATGAAAATGAAAACCGAGAATAGCAATAAAAAAAACGACAATGTCGTTATTATTAGTGCTGTGGCAGTTGGGTTTTGGAGGGGAAATGTGAAGCGGGGAGGAGGGAGCAGACATCTCGGAGCCCTAAACAGGGCTGAACTCTTGAACTGTGCCTGTGTTGGGAGGGCCGAGCAGCTCAGCAGTATCTGATGGATGTATCATTGGCCAATGAGCAGCGCAAGTAGGCCCCAGCAGTCTCATGGCACTCTGTGATTACTCAATGCCTGCTGCCTCCCACAACCAATCAGGGGGACTCTGGGGGAGGGCACTGCAACCCTTGGAGGGCCAGGCTTTTTTTCTCCATTATGTGAGAGCTCTGCTTGTCAGGTTGCGTTTCCAGAACTGTGGTGCTTGCACACAAAAATTTCTCCCTAGCCCTCATTATATTACCAATACCTTTCCTTCCTCATACCCTACATTTTACCTTCTCCCTTTCCCTGACCTTCTCCCCCCTGTAGATTATATATAGATAGGTAGTATAGATTAGATATAGATATATATTATCGACATATAGATTAGAATAGTTATATAGATTAAATATAAATCTATATTATAGACATATAGATTAGATTAGAATAGTTATATAGATAATTGATTAGATAATAGTTTCTTTTCCCTTCCCCCTGTCTCCCTTAGATTTAGATAGATATTAGTTGCTCACGGAAATCAACAATACCGATACCAAAAATAAAATCTTTGTTTGAAACTGTACCGATACTAATAATGATACTGGTAATGATAACAATAATGATACCGGTACCAATACTGATAATGATACTGGTACCAATACCAATACTGACAACAATAACAAAAACAACATTGTCGTTAATAACGATAACAAAACCAACATTTTTAAATAACAAAAATGAAAAATGAAAACGACATGGAGGTCTGGTGCACACCCCTAGTAGATTTTAGCAAAGAAGCAGCAATAGAATGTGTCCCACCCAATCTTTACCTGTTTCTTCATCTCCTGATAGGTGGTCAGACACTTCTGGAAGCAGATACTCAGGAACAGGAGTCAGATGAACAAGAGTACTTCAAAAGATCAAGGGTGCTTAGTCTTGAACAGGATGTTATCTATAGCGTGAATGGAGGGAAGGAAATGACTCCTAAACATGTTGGACTTGGATCAACTCTGCTCCAGTCTACAAAGATCTAAACAACTTGTGGAGTTATTCCATCATGCTGGTCACATTATTAGCTACAGGGACATTCTCAAAATTGAAACAGCATTGGCCAAGTCAACATTGAAAAGCATGGACCATACAAATGGTACAGTAATCCTCCCAATTCTGGTACAGGGATGATTTGTACACTTCTCAGCAGACAACATAGATATCAATGATTCAACTCTTGATGGTAAAAAGACTTTTCATGGTACACAACTAGCAGGTTGGCAAAGAGGACCTGCCAATTAAGATCTACTGAAGAACATTGCACCAATCGACTCATGCAATTTTGAGGGTTCCAGAAGAACTGCAAGCTATCATCCCTGTCAACATCATGGAAGGTACTTGTGAGCCACTGTTCAGGGAAGTGAAAGCAGAATGGTTTGAGAAACCAAAGAAAAATAAATTTTAAAAAAAGAATTACCCCATGTGTTCATTAGAAGCTACAGCTATAGACATGGCTTTTATACGTCATGGCGATATGAACAGGTAAAACAAACCTAGACGTCTTTTAGCCAAATACACAGTACAGTGGATTTGTGTCGACGGAGGGCGTGACCTGTTCCCCAGAGATTACTTTTGATGGAACATCCTGTCTGATGATAGATGGCCAAGTCCTAGTTGTGGCACTTGGAAAGCCTGCAGGAGTCAGAAACGTTGGTGAGCTTGCAGATTCATGTCTAGAACTTGTTATGAATATGGGAAGGCCCTTTGACAGAACGGATACTGGTTTTGACCAGTATAGAGAAATATCAACTAAGGCTGGTACGAGGAAGAGATCTTAAAACATTCTCGTCCAGTCAGAACGAGAAGAATAGTGGAAGATAGATCTCTGCTGGTTCCCGGCCACTGGACTGACTTTCTCGCTGTGCTAGCATGTTTCCTCTCAAACCATCTTATCGTAAATGCTCCTGCAGGCAAAACAATCCTAGTTGCTGGTGGATTCCAAGGAGAAGACGAAGTGCAAACATCGAACCCTCTTCTGGATACTTGACAGCTACAGGCAAACCACGAGGAAGCTGATACCAGGCTTGTGTTGCCCTGTATATACACCACTGAAGAGAATGTTGTGGTATCAGCACGTGAGACAGATGGTTTGCTGCTATTGTTAGCACATTTCGACAAAAGTAAAAGTAAAAAAAGTGTGGATAAAGGAAGACCCATCCAAACATCGCAAGTATATTACAGTGCATGAAATCAAGCAGAAACTATCCTTCACTCAGCCCGTTTTCGAAGCCCTCCTTCCCTTCCACGCTATAACGGGATGCGATTCAGTGTCTTACTTGGCTGGACATAGCGAGAAGACTGCGTGGAAAGTGTTCAACACTGTCACCTGCTCCAAAAACTTGGGGATGGAAAACTAACAAATGAAATATTGAGGGATGCAGAGAAGTCTTTCTGCAAGTTGTACTATGTATGTACCAGAAGCAAGCAGCTGTAATGAGGCCGGAGTTAAACGGTTTTTCAAATGCAAAATGCCAAAAACACTACCTCCGACATCTGATGCACTGAGATTCCATCTTCAACGAGCACACGACCAAACCAGGGTGTGGAAGCAAGCCAACAATCCAAAACCTGTCCTACCGTGACCCGAAACAATGGGCTGGAATGGAAGATGGGCAGCTATCCCCAAAGCTTGTATCACCACTTGCTCCAATTCCAGGTTAGTGCAAAGAATTTGTTTCATGTGGATGTACAAAAGGATACATATATCAGCATTGCACCTGAAGAAAGGGGAAACTGACCTGTATTGGAGCATACAAGTGTGCAGACGGTGTGTGTATGAACAAATGTAACTGGGGAAAAAAACCTTTATTTGACAGAAAGTTTAATTTGCATTTGCCTGGTAACTAGTCACAGAAGTACTGGAAGTTTCTCCATTTTTAAAATAATCGCTAATTACATATTCCATTATATTTGTGCTAAATTTAAACTAATATGCAAATATACTAATATACAAAAGTATATCTGTACTATTTATGAATATATCCTAGATAGCTTTCCAGAACTCTTTTCAACTAAAATGTCCGTAAAAATAGTTTTCACTCAAAAATATTGAACATAGGTTTTCTTGGGTGTTAATTGCATTAGTGGGTATCGAAATCATAATAATAGACTCAAAAACCATGTCGTTATCATCCTCCATTTAGAAGTTATGGCCGTCAGCAGTTTTGGTTGGTGGCCATTTTGTTTTTTTGAGACGTTTGACCACAAAACTTCAAAATACAGTTTGACAAACAAAATATTCGGTTTCAGCATAGCCAAATCCTTTGGGGAAAGTGTTTTGCCCACTTTTCCTCAGAAATGCCTTCTACATTCACATTTTTCTGAAAATTGTACTAGTCTGTGACAGGACCGTGGGTCTTTATAAGAGTGAACTAGCGCCAGCAACGGGACAGGAGAGGGTGGGGACAGAGTCCAGGAGACAGTGGGAGACAGGAGAGGGTGGGGACAGAGTCCAGGAGACAGTGGGAGACAGGAGAGGGTGGGGACAGAGTCCAGGAGACAGTGGGAGACAGGAGAGGGTGGGGACAGAGTCCAGGAGACAGTGGGAGACAGGAGAGGGTGGGGACAGAGTCCAGGAGACTAGTTTACCTCTTAGAGACTGTGTGGAAAAGAAAGAGATGACGGGGGGAGCCAGGGGGCTGTTGCCAGGCTCACAGAGATTGTGGCAATCGTAGAGGAACCAGAGGACGGTACCTGACTGCCTCGACTGTATTGAGACTGAAGTTAGTTTTTTTTCAACTGCCACAATAATAACAAAAATCTAAAAACATTTAGATTGGCAAACATTTAGCAATGAAGCAAAACATTACAGCTTAAAGAATAAAAGTACCAATCGAGAAAATTAACCCTAGATGACACTAAAACCCTTAACACGATTCCAGTCTTATTTCATGTGCCTTTAGAGCGAACGTAGCAACTGGGTAAATACCATGGTTTGATTTATTACCCAGGAGAAAATTCAATTGGTGGGGTTTGAAAAAAATAATAATATTGTTCTGAAACAATACATCCGATGATGGAGAGACTGAAGGGAATAAAGGACTCTGAGCTGATTCCCCCTAAGCGAGAGAGACTTTGGGGGGGGGGGCAGATCCTGCCAAGACTCACCCGGGGCAATCCCGTCCCTGCTACACCCCCCCTGTTGCTAGAAGGGACGGCGTGGACCGCCGGTCCACGTTCTGCACCAAGGATCATTCCTACCTAGCGACACCTCTGATCAACGGCCAGGCCTGGCTGCCGGGTGAAAGGCGTTGCACACCAGCAAGGGGAAAGCAGCATCTTTGTTTCCGGGTTTGATGCCCCCGTGACACTCGCCTTGGCTCTGCTCCCAATGCTCCCTGGGGAGCTTCCTCCTTACTCGACTGACAAGGCGTATTTATTTATTTATTTTCAAATGTAATATCCCCTCCCGAAGGCAGCTCGGGGCGGCGTACAATTGGCGTAGGAGGTGGCTCTCGGCCGACCGTCTGTTCAGCCAGCGATGCCATCACCCCTCTGTTTCCACAAAGCAATTCCCAAACAGATACGCTGCGAGCCTCTTTGCCATTTATCACAATGAGAGGACGAGATGATTATACCCAGGAATGTAAGAAATAACGCCACAGAGCTCTTCCGATTAACGCTGAAGGCTCGTCAAAGTGATTTGCAGCCATTAGCTAATCAATGGCTATGATTAATCAAGTTAACAGGCCCTTGCCACTACACTATGGGTTTCGGGTTCGAGTACGAGCATCGCTGTTATTTATGGCATTGCGGAGCATTTCCAAACAACCACAGAAAGTCCCTGGCCCAAGTTGCTTACAAGCTAAAGACAGAAGGCAAAGGAAGAGAGAAAAAAGAATCGGTTTGTGTGATTGAAAAATAAATAAGTCACACAAACTAACGGGGCTCCTTGCGAGCAGCTGATCAGGAAGGAGTCTTAGAAGGAACTTCAGTGTGGGCAGAGTTGGGGCCACCTCTCTCTTCCCCCACCATCTTCCCTCTGCATCCAGCACAAATGCCAGCCTCGTCTTCACCATCAAAACTCTTCACGGCCTTGCTCCTCCCAATAGCTCTGTCCTCTCCTGCATGTTCCCACCTGGGAGCTTTGCATCTCCTTCACCCCCTAAACCGCCTTCACCCCTTCTCCCATGGCTATCTACGGTGGTCAGATATGTCAATTATAGAGGACATTTTTGAGAAATACAGGTTACAGGGTTGCATTGGCTCCACTACAACCCTGCAACCTGTATTTACCATGTCCTCTAAAATTTGCATATCTGGCCACCCTATGGCTATCCCCTATTGTAAGGGCCCAGATCTGGAATCACCACCCTTTGTACCCTGGTGGCTGGCGGTGGCTGGTTCCTCTGTGACACCGGTGGCGGCTTATTTATTGTTTCCCTCAGCTGGGACAGCCTGAGGAGGTTCCCACTCTCCATATCCTGATTGGCCCTTGTATGGGCCTGTTCAGTATTAAAGGCATGTGACTGCAAACAGGAGGCAGGCAGAGCAACGAGTAGACCTCAGTGTCTGCATTTGGATTCTGTCAGGGCTTTTGGTCCTGAACCTGCAGCCTCGGGGGTGACTGGTGGCTGCTGTTCCCTTGGCAACTGCTGGGCCTGCAGATCTTGAGAAGATGCAGCCGGCAGAGCGGTCACTGACTCAGGACCTTGCGTGATGGTCTGGAAGTTCCATTGTTGGGGGGGGGTCATCACACAAGGTCCCAAGTCAGTGACCAACCTGCTCCCTCTGCCGGCCCAAGCGAACAGCAGCCACCTCCGAGGCTGCATGTTCAGGACCAAGCCCTGACAGATTCCTGGCCCCTGTCTCTTGCTCCCTGGTTCCTGCCCCCTTGGCCCCTTGACTCCTGGTTCCCTGTCTTTGCTTTTTGTTTCCTGGCTCTGTACTCCTGATCCCTGACTTCCCTCTGCCTTGGTGTTCCAGCTCCCGTCCAACCCACCCCTTTGGGCAGCTTCTCCAGTTTTGACCTTGGCTGGGACTCTGACTCTGTATTTGGACAGTCACTCTGGACTTGGCGCCTCTCATAATTCTGCCAGGACTCAGGTTCGGCCTTGATCCTGCAAAGACTTGCCTGTTGGCCCCAATCCTGCAAGGACTCCCCAGTAAGTCCTAATCCTGTAGACACTCTGCCTTTGTCCAGCCCCATGTGCCTGACACCCAGGGGCGGATTGGGAAATCAAAGTGGCCTGGGAAAATATAGTGTTAGTGGCCCTGTGCCGGCGGCTTTGCCGCCAGCGCGCCGGAAATGGGCTAAGGGGGCGTGGCTTGGGGGCGTGGCTTGGGGTGGGCAGAGTGTACCAGATTTGGGGCCTATCGGAGCTGAGTCCCCAGACTCAGATCCTCAGCAGCCTGGCAGGGGTGAGCAGGAGGTTATGGGGGAATGGCAGGGGGGAGACTGCCACTGGTGGGGGTACTGGCCCTCATTTCAGTGCTCTGGCTCCCCAAATCACTC
>QEPC01011928.1:412492-424173 GCA_003113815.1 Sphenodon punctatus | reverse complement strand
GGGGGCGGGGATGGGGGCTTTCCCCACATATTGGGGTATTTTTAAATTGTAATTGTAAATTGTTTTAAAATTTTATATTGTTTTAATGAATGTTGTTCACCGCCCCAGGCTGCCCTGTGGGCAGGAGGGGGCGGCATACAAATTTTATAATAAATAAAATAAATAAATAAAATTGGTATCAGAACTCAAAAAATCCATACCCTGGATGGATAGGACGTTGGGGACTATTTGGGTACCGATTATTTACCGGGTGATGGGTGTGCCGCCCGGTTTTGTAGGTGCTCATTTCAGTTCTAGTTATGGGTCCACATCTGGGTTTGCCACCTTCTCTGAGACTTTGACCCAAAACGGACTCTAATGCCAGTTTCCATAATGACCACCCATCCCCTTCAGAACAGCGCAATGTCACAACTCTTCAAAGGGGCAGGGCTATATTAGAAAGAGGGCAGGACAGCCACTTTGCTCCCCCTATTTCTGATGTGGCCCCACCCCCTGAAGCCCTGATTTCTCTATATTATCCATGCACCCCTGGATGGCCCAAAGAAATTGCAGCTTCACTCGAAGCCCTGAGATGACGGGTTAAGACCCAGCACCATAGTCGCTAGGCTGGAAGGGACCTCCGGGGTCATCTAGTGCAGCCGGCTGCAGCACCCGGCACAGCCCAACCCTCCACATGGAGAAATCCCACCAACAAGCAGAGCACATCGATGCCTGAAATAGCATCGTCAAAACCCAGAGGGGAGACAAGCCTAGGTTTTCAAAACCCACGTGAACAAGCATCTGTGTGTGATGCTGTTGGCAGAGGACATCCTGCCTTGGAGCAGGGGGTTAAACAAGAGGAGCGTTGAGGTCCTTTCTAACTAGAGTGGCCAGAGATGCATATTTTTACAGGACACTTATGAGAAATACAGGTTGCAGGGCTACACTGGAGCCAATGCAGCCCTGAAACCTGTATTTCTCATAGATGATCCTACTTCTAACCTTACCGTTCTGCAATATCTCTAGTTCTGACTTGTTCCATGCCTGACCCTTTGCGGCCTAAAAACTTGTTGCAAACTCTCGCCAATGGCAGTTGTTCCAATAGAAGAGAAAACTACTGTGGTTGCATTCATACAAGGTGCTTAGCTCAGCAGGCATCTGCCACCTTCACGTTGATCGGGTGAAAGATTTGTGAAAGGATCGGTTGTAATGCGGGAGAAAAGCTAAATGTTAATCCAGGAACGTAAGGGTTCCTCACCTGCATCCTTCTTCATGTGCGGAGTGCGGACGGGTTACTCTACGTATCCATGAGCCTTAATAGTGGTGAAGAAAAATCAAGGGGATTTCCCCCCCCCCCCTCAGGGGATGAATCCTCACTGCCCGCCAAATGGGAACCACGTATTGCTGATAAGAAAAACCAACAAACAAAAAGTTTCCTATGAGCGGAACACTCATTCTCAGGCACGGCAATACTGTGCTCTATTTTAAATTGGGAGGAAACTTTTGAAGAAAGGGAGGGGAACATGTGAACAGTTAAAATGCAGAATGCAAACTTCTGCATCAAATAATACACCTCCAGCCTCTGAAAAGCCAGGGCTCTTTCCCCTCCGGGACCAATCTATCATTGCTATTCAAGAGGTAGCCCAACCCTATTCTATGTAAAGTAAGATTGACATACCTCAACCCAAGGGGATTGCCTAACCGATCTACCCATGTCCTCTAGCAGACACAACTTCACATATTTTAACGGGGAGGCGGTCATTTATCTTAAACCAGTAGCTCAGAGTTCTAATAGCCAAGGTTGTTTTCACATCGAGCAATCCAGTTTCCAAGCTCAAAGTCGCAGGAGTGGCCTGGGGGAGCCCCAAAAGGTGGCAGAGAAACTTTATTTTGAGGAACATTGATAGAATCCAGCCACCACTGCCCAACCCCAGACCTCTGCGCCATAAAACAATTGGGCAGCCACTTTTGCCTTGTAGGCCTTGATGGTATCTAACGGCAATTTCCTAGCATAAGTGCTATGGAACCTCATTATTGCTGATGTGGCCTTACTTTTGCCTCTCTACAATGATGCTTCCAGCCCAAGGATGGACTCAAAGTAAGGCCCAGGTAACGAGATTCTCGAGCCTCTTGGAGTTTGGTCCCCTCTAGATACCAAGAGAAAGGCATGGACCTACCCCAATTTACAATTTTAGTTTTCCCATGGTTTATCACAAGTTTATTCTCCGAACACAACATGGAGAACTTTTTAATAATGCTCTCCAAAGTCCAATAGGTGCCCTTGCCAAAATCATAACATCATCTTCAAAAGCTAGGACTCCCACGGCGTATTCAGCAGATGGGGAGCATGGCAAGAGTATTTCTTTAATTGTGAGCCATCCCGAGCTGCCAGAGGCAGTGAATAAAATAAATAAATTAATTAATTAAATACGGGCATTTTTAACCAGGACATGCCCACCCATCTGGACGCCTGTCTGAAGGTGGGGTGGGTGGGCGTGTGCTCCCATGACCCGTGCACTGCCCACTCATGCCCACACACAGAGCATTGGGGGGGAAACGGGATGGTCCATGCAGGGGCATGAACAGGCGGTGCATGGGTAGAGGTACACACCCAGCAGGCACCCAATCCTGGCCCGTTTGATGCCCCCTCTCCCGACGTCTGTGTGTGCTGCACTAACCTGGCCATGCCCATTTTTAAAAACGGCCTAAGAGCTGTTTACTCACGAGTAGCCTGTAACAAGGCAGTGCCCTGGCTGGGTAAGTCCCTGCAGGAGCCTTACTCAGAATCAGTCCGCGCTGCCTTTTCTCCTGACCGAGTGAGTTTTATTTACAAGTGTTCAACATACACACACAGTCCATCCATCCCAAAAGCTCAGTTGTAGTGGTCGGCATTTCTCTGACCTGGTCCCTTTGCCGTCCAGTTCCCAGGAATACATATGCTCCCTGGTCATCTTCCACTGGGCCCCTAAGACAAACAGGGCCTTCTTGCCCCCTCCTTGGTGGTCTCCTTCGAGCTAGGATTCTAGCCCCACCTTCAGTACGCAGGCTTCTGGTCACCTGACCATCCCCAACCTATCATGTGCCCCAGTTAGTCGTAACAGTCCCAGCTGGGCTACTCAAGCCCTAAGGAACTCTACAACCAGGGCCAGAGGACTCCTGGATCTGGTGCAGCTGTGGCCCCCGGCTACCCCAGCCCTTGAGTGGTCCATGTAAAATGAATTGGTGGCCAGGAGCACACGCTCGGAGACCTTCGCGGCTGGGTATTGGCGAGACCAAGGTTTTGAAGAGCCTCCGAGACCAAACTCCTGTCCCAGACTTGCACAATGGGATAAAAAAACCAAACCCTGCTGCCGCGTCTGCAGGCTGCTCTGTGCAGCCTCTTCTCTGCAAAGCAAAACCAAGCCAGCTGCTGCCCTCAATGCCCTGCTCCGGTGAGGGCGGTCTACGGCAAAACTAAGGACACCAGAGTATTGAGGGGCCTAATGCTCCGGTCCTGTGACTTGGTCTGTCCAGGCAGACCCTCGGCGGCCCATGGGGCATAGCTGTCCTAGGGACAGGAGGGACATTTGTCCGGGGGCCCGAACTGGAGGGGGTGGGGCCCTATCCCAATCTGGGAGCAAGGGAGTCACAATTCCAGTGGTGTTGTGGTGTGGCCGGGTGCAGACGGAGCTGAGCGGAAGCTCCTGCAGCAGGTGTGGGACCCACCTGGCGGTGCAGGATGGAGCTAGGATTGCCACCCCTTTAAAAGAGGACCCTTATAAAAAAAATATATGTTGCAGGGCTGCACTGGAACCAATGTAGCCCTGCACCATGCATTTTTCATAAGGGTCCTCTTTTAAAGGGGAGGTGTGGTCAGCCTAGATGGAGCAAGCACCATCAACACTCGGGGAGCCCCTCAGTTCCCGCAAAATTGCAAGTATTACCCGTGGGTAATCAACCAGGGCCTGGTTTCATCTCTGCCGCTGGCTATCAAGGAGCTGACAGCTGGGAATACCAATAACGATGGTCCTCGACAGCTGCTCATTTTGAAGACCGCCGCAGTCGTCCATCAGACCCTGTGCATTGCAGGTGCCGTGTAGTGCATGGCAGCTGGCTGGCTAAGAACAGCCCCCAATTGCTACTAAAGCTCACCCAATAAGGGGGAACATTATTATTATTATTATTATTATTTTATTTATTAGTAGTAATAGTCCTAACGCCCAGAACAGAAGCTCATGGAGACTGCATCGTGCAGAACCTCTGCACCATGCGTCATCTGCAAAGCGGCCACCTCTGGGCAGAGGCATCAACAGCTGTATATATAGACTCATTGATGTTTCTCCTTACACTGACCCCCTCCTTCCTCTGGAATGAAGCTATTTATTTATTTATTTTATTTTATTTAAATGTATACCCTGCCCCTCCCCCTAAGACTCAGGGTGGCTTACAAAATAAGAATTGATAAAAATCCATTAAAATACATCAAAACATAAAAGTCCCCTACTTTTTCCCCCTCTTGTCCTCTCTCTTTATCTTTATGTAACAAAAATTATAATACTGAGTTACTGATGCACGTGAATAATTTTTTTTTATTTTTTTAAAAAAAATAGTTTTCCCTACTAAAGCTCACCTCAACCTCCCCACTCCCTATCCCCACCTGCCAAATGCTTGTTCCAGAAGAAAGGCCGTGTGCTGCCTCTGGAAGATGCTCAGGCTTAGATGAATCTCAGGGGGGTGGGGGGAGAGTTCCGCAGCACCAGGGCAGCAACTGAGAGCCCTTGCCGTATGAACGGGGCTGGGAGGTCGTACCTGCAGGAAGGCGCTCCCATCAGGACTGGAGGGGGGCCAGGAGCAGCCCCGGTTCTGGCTAGCGCACTCACCAAAGTAAGAAGGGAAATCCAAATTTGTGGTCCGTTTGTGAATCCAAGTCAGATCATTCCAGAAGGCAGCCCGAGGGCACCAGGGCCAGTGATGATAGGATCCTGTGGGCCAAGGGCTGGAGTGGGTGGAAGGGCAGCCGGAGTGTGGCGCAGGAATCCAGGAGCTGGGGCAAGATGCAGGAACAGAGGCTGAAGCAGGAACTCAGGAGCTGGATCACAGTGCAGGACCAGGGGCCTTTGAAGTGGGATCGATAATGAGCCAGAGCAGGAGATCCACACGGTTGGGAAGCCAATGATGGAATGGCTACCTTCCCTCAATAGAGGGGCAGAGGACGTTCTAGGAGCTTCTTGCTCCTCCCCCTTTGGCCCCGGAATGGCTCCTTATTGGCCGTGGCCACAACACATGGCACAGCGTCAGCACTAGCTGTGGCTCAGTGTTATTCCAGCTTCTGGATGGCGTCTTAGTGTCCGGTGCTAACTGTGGCCCAGCATCATCCTGACTGGGGATGGCGTTTCAGTGTCCAGCGCTAACTGTGGCCTGGCGCCATCCTGGCTGGTGGATGATGTCTCAGCATCTGGTACTAACTGTGGCCTGACGCCATCCTGGCTGGTGGATCGTGTCTCAGCACCTTGGTGGGGACCGCAAGCAGGGGGACATCTCCAACAGAGGGCAGCATGGGTGACAACTCCTGGCTGACCGCAGGGATTACGATGGGACATAATGGGAAAGGCAATATTTCATATATGTGGGGCCTGACTGTACAGCTAAGCACGTGCACCTGCAACTTCTCAGCTTCATGAATGTATCCTTGTCTTTCCCTGTGTTCCTCTGCCCCTCCCCGCCCTTGTCCAAGCTAGACTGCAAGTGCCTTCGGGCAGGGACTCATCTCTGATGGTTACTGTTCAGTGGAAGGCACATTGCTGGCGCTGTTTACAATGTTTACCCATCACTTGTTTGGCTGTACGGCCACGGCTGGAGTACGAATCAAAAATGAATGATCCCTCTGCTTGTGGGGAAACCACATTGGGACACTGCATTAAAACTGTCCTCTTTGTTGGCAAATCTTAAAGACCAGGTTACGTTGAAAGTGACTAACTTAGCTCATGCTCTTGCTGTTCAAAGACACAATCTTTTGGCCAAGGTAATTGCTGATATGCCTCCTTAGAGTGATTTGCTCCCCCTCCCCCCCCCGTCATGCCCCGCATCGTCTTTTACTGTACAAGATTTATTTTCAGGGGTCAGGCCTGGCCAAACTTGTGTTCTATAGAAGAGCAAGACTCCAGAAGCCGGTTCCGTGGTTCGTATATCCATGACTGTGGCTCATTTTGCTTGTATTGCGTAGATTGGAAATGGATTTTATTCCCTTTCTATCTGTGGTTCTATCAGAACCTTATCGAGTAGCAATTTGGGGGTTTCGATTCAATATGGCCTTTTTTTACTATTTCATTCCTTTGTTTGTACCTTAGAAAAGTTTTAATGGACTCATGTTTTCTGTGTAGTTTATGCTGTTACTTATTTGTGTTCTTGCACTTTGCTATGACCGGGGACCCGAGTTGACTGCACCAAAAAATCTTAAATTCTGCAACCAGTGAAGCCAAATTTTGCAAATTCACCACGAACATTAATATTTGCATAATTAGCTTGATTTGCATAACTAGGCATGCTGGGAAGCAAATTTGCAATAAGTTTGACATAGAATCACAACTTTGCTAATCAAACACAACTCAAATCCTCTGGAATTTCAGCACCTCCCTCACGCAAACATAGGGCCTTCAGACCCCACCCACCCACAATTCATCTCCCAGGGGCCTATTTACCCTCGGGTCATGGTCAGGATTGGCTGATTCTGCGAGGATTCTGCGAGGATTGGCTGATTCAGCGAAAGTCACTGCAAATTACAGCAATGCAGTCAACTCGGGTCCCTGGTTATGACCGATGGTCGAAACAAATACATTTATTTACTCATTTACTACTAATAATAATAATTATGATTGATTTTTTTATATAGCACCAGCAATGTGCTGGGTGCTGAACAGCCATAATTATAAAGACCGGTCCCTGCCCCAAGGTGCTTCCAATCTAGAATGGACAAGAGGAGGGATGATATGAAGAGGAGCATGCAGAGAGAAACAGGGAGACATTCATGAAGCTGAGAAGTTGCAGATGCATGTGCCTGGCTTGGTTACACACAGCGTGTCATTAGGGAGGGGGGGTTGCCAGGAGTCAGCCCTGGCAATTAAATTCAAGGGGAGGCTGAGCCCCAGGAAATGTTCCCAGTAGGAGTGTGCACCCTGAAATGGGAAAGACCAGGAAAAGGCCAATATTGGCCATTTTGCAGTTGGAAACGAAAGCCAGAAAAAAACCCTAGATGGTTTATTTGACTCTCTTTAATGACTTTCCTGCCCCACCTGCTGCGCTGGTCACCCTAGAGATGAAATCACAAGAACCCCTCCTTTATATTCAGCTGCGGGAGAGGCAGGTTAGTCCAGTGGGTGGGTTGCTAACTGGAGAATTGGTTCCTTTCCCTGCTTTGATGTGCTCTGGGCCAGGAGGTGTGGCTTTCTGGGACAGACTTGGTTCTGGCAATTCATTGTTTACAAAAAATGAAGCACTGGTTACACGGAAGGAAGGAGATACTGAAGGATGAGACAGTATAAAGCAAAGCATAAAGGGAAAATCCATGGGGGTGCGGAGTTAAGAGAAGGGAATTAATAAATTAATAATGTATTAATAATAGATGTGTTAGAGGTACATTATTAGCCTAGTGCACATGTCCACTCTGATCACATCGCCTTGCTTTATACTGTCTTATTTGCATGCTATTATTCTGTTGATTGCTTCTAATTCCCAAAACAAACCCTTATGAACATATTTTTTTAAAAAAAATCCTCCTCCATCTGTGAAATCTGAGGAATGGACTGAAAATTTCCACATGGAAATTTCCGAGCCACTCAGACAGATTTCTTAAACACATTAACCTCTTCTGTTTTTTCAAGCCTGTGAGCAAAGAATGGAAATTTCCAATTGCTGCATCAAAGGCTGCTGCTCTTCCGACAGTCTGCGTAGCTGGGTCATCTCCTCCTGCAGGACGCTAAATAATGCAAGGTGGGGACAGCGGGAATTCGATGAACGTGCACCGTTTCCTGGACAATAAACAAGTACATCTTTTGTTATGACAGTGGACGGCAGGCCGTGGACTGATCAAGAGGCAGGGGCTACTCACTGGCTACCTGTGAGCTGCTAGCAGTGGTGCCGGGGCAAGTCCCGGAGGATGGTCCATGGGGAGGCATATCATGGGGAACGAACAGCCAACCATGTTGTCAGGAAAAGCAGAGGCTCCCAGGAGCCTCTATCACTGCCAGGACTTCATTTGTGGGCTGGGAGGGGAGAGGCTTCAGCCCCGGCAATTAAACTCAAGGGCAGGGCTGAGCCCCAGGTAATGTTCACAGTAGGAGTGTGCACCCCAAAATATAAAAGAGCAGGACGAGTCCAATATTTGCCTTTTCGGAGTTGGAAATGAAAGCCAGAGAAAACCTGGTTGATTTAATTGGCTTTAATGAATGACTTCCCGGCCCCACCCCCTGCGCTGGTCGTCATAGAGATGAAATGACAAGAACGCTTTGTTTTCAGTTCAGCTGGAGAAAGGTAGGTTAGAGTAGTGGCTGGGTTACTAGGTGAAGAATCGGGTTCCTTTCCTTGCTGTGGCGAGCCCTGAACCAGGAGGCGTGGCTTCTGGCACAGGGGGTGTGGCTTGGGCCCTGCCAATTCATTTTGGACCAATGAAGCTTCCTGGGACCAGGAGTCAGGAACAGCAGGCAGGGAGTTCGTTCCACGGTGAGAATGGAGTCGACCGCAATCTCCGTGCGGAACCAACTGCCCACCCGCTGGCCTAGTTCCAGAGAACCACCGCTGCTCCTGCCAAAGCTTCTTTGCTCCTCCCATGCTCTGCTACTCCCATGCTCTCCCCGCTTGTCCCTGTTTTATCTCTCAGTGGGGCTGCTCACTTTCCATTTGGCCTAGTGTGCAGGAAGCCCTTTTGTTCTCCTGAGATCTCTCTCTCGATTTCCTGCTGGCAAGGCCGGCTTTAGGAGTTGCAGGGCCCAGGGCAGGGGAGAAATGCAGGGCCCTATTCTCCGGCACGCCTAGGTGCGCTCTCCGGCTCTGGGCTCGGGGACGGGCGGAGGGCAACTCCCCTCCACCCATCCCCGAGCCCAGTAATTTCAGGGGCACTTACCCCATCCATCGCTGTGGCGTCACCGTCCTGGGTCCCGCTCTGGGCCCGCTCGCCAACTCCCTGCGTCGGGCTCCGGCAGGCGCAGCAGCGGCAGATAAAATCTGCCACCCACCGCCACTGGAAGTTGCCAGGGAGTGTAGGAGAGGCAGGGTCTCTCCCTCACTCTGTGTCCCCTTACGCTGCCTGGCTGTCTCGGCTAGGGGGAATGAGGGAGAGGCAGAGGCTCCGCCTCTCCCACATTCTCCCTGGTCAAGACTGACAGGCAGTGGAGGGGCGAGTACGGAGTGAGGGAGAGGCAGGGCCTCTGCCTCTCCCTTATTCCCACTGGCCCCCTCCGCTGCCTGTCTCAGGCTCGGCCCAGGGAGTGAGAGGTAGAGGTCCCGCCTCTCCCTCACTCCCTGGCCGAGACTCAGGGGGCTCTGCGCTCAGGGTCCCCGGCTCCTGTCCACTGTCAGGCTGGGAGCTGGGGGCTCCGAGGAACAGGGCCTGGGGCAGCCGCCCCGAGCCACCCCACGGTAAGGCCGGCCCTGTCTACTGGGTCTGAGATCTTGGACCCAGGACAAGATCACGCAAGATATCTCACACAAAAAAAGAACGTCACTGCGCAGGTGCAAAGTGGCCTCCAGGGCCGTTCTGCGCATGCGCAGCCCTTTTCCAAAATGGCGCCGGCAGCATCGGTGCCATTTTGGAAAAGGGCTGCGCATGCGCAGAACAGCCCCGGAAGCCATTTTGCTCGTGCGCAGTGATATATTTATTTTTAAAACTGCCTCCTCCTCGCATCCCCCGTTCCCTCACAGAGAAGCAGAGTAGCGGGAGACTCGGTGGCTGGCGCAGCCATGATGGAGGAGGAGGGCAGGCTGTAAGAGGCCTGGGTTTGTTTGTTTGTTTTTCAAGTGCAGGGGGAGGGAAGGCTGTTCTCGAGATTCTCGCTGTTCTTGGTGAGAATCCAGGCAGTTTTTTGGCTCGTTCTCATTTGCAAGAACGAGCCAAGGACCCTGACTCTCGCCAAGAATGTGAGAATCAGGTTTGAGCCCTTCGCGGGGCAAGTGGGTGGCTGCCACGTAGCTGCCAAATTATTATGATTCATTATTTACAGAGTGGCAGCAATGGGCCAGGCACTGAACCATCTAATTGATATCAATGATAATAAACATTATGATTGATTATTTATATAGCACCAGCAATGTACCAGGTGCTGAACAGCCATGATTACAGACAGGTCCCTGCCCCAAGAGACTTCCAATCAAGAATGGACGAGGGGAGGGGTGATATGAAGAGGAGCATGCAGAGAGAGACAGGGAGACATTCCTGAAGCTGAGAAGTTGCAGGTGTATGTGCCCAGCTTGTTTACACACAGGGTGTGACTGGGGGGTGGGGGGAGAGGGTTGCCAGGGGTCAGCCCTGGCAATTAAATTCAAGGGGAGGCTGAGCCCCAGGAAATGTTCCCAGTAGGAGTGTGCACCCTGAAATGGGAAAGACCAGGAAAAGGCCAATATTGGCCATTTTGCAGTTGGAAACGAAAGCCAGAAAAAAACCCTAGATGGTTTATTTGACTCTCTTTAATGACTTTCCTGCCCCACCTGCTGCGCTGGTC
This sequence comes from Sphenodon punctatus, assembly GCA_003113815.1. NCBI lineage: Eukaryota > Metazoa > Chordata > Lepidosauria > Sphenodontia > Sphenodontidae > Sphenodon > Sphenodon punctatus. The sequence continues at coordinate 413,506 of QEPC01011928.1, read as the reverse complement.
ACCCTAGAGATGAAATCACAAGAACCCCTCCTTTATATTCAGCTGCGGGAGAGGCAGGTTAGTCCAGTGGGTGGGTTGCTAACTGGAGAATTGGTTCCTTTCCCTGCTTTGATGTGCTCTGGGCCAGGAGGTGTGGCTTTCTGTGACAGACTTGGTTCTGGCAATTCATTGTTTACAAAAAATGAAGCACTGGTTACACGGAAGGAAGGAGATACTGAAGGATGAGACAGTATAAAGCAAAGCATAAAGGGAAAATCCATGGGGGTGCGGAGTTAAGAGAAGGGAATTAATAAATTAATAATGTATTAATAATAGATGTGTTAGAGGTACATTATTAGCCTAGTGCACATGTCCACTCTGATCACATCGCCTTGCTTTATACTGTCTTATTTGCATGCTATTATTCTGTTGATTGCTTCTAATTCCCAAAACAAACCCTTATGAACATATTTTTTTAAAAAAAATCCTCCTCCATCTGTGAAATCTGAGGAATGGACTGAAAATTTCCACATGGAAATTTCCGAGCCACTCAGACAGATTTCTTAAACACATTAACCTCTTCTGTTTTTTCAAGCCTGTGAGCAAAGAATGGAAATTTCCAATTGCTGCATCAAAGGCTGCTGCTCTTCCGACAGTCTGCGTAGCTGGGTCATCTCCTCCTGCAGGACGCTAAATAATGCAAGGTGGGGACAGCGGGAATTCGATGAACGTGCACCGTTTCCTGGACAATAAACAAGTACATCTTTTGTTATGACAGTGGACGGCAGGCCGTGGACTGATCAAGAGGCAGGGGCTACTCACTGGCTACCTGTGAGCTGCTAGCAGTGGTGCCGGGGCAAGTCCCGGAGGATGGTCCATGGGGAGGCATATCATGGGGAACGAACAGCCAACCATGTTGTCAGGAAAAGCAGAGGCTCCCAGGAGCCTCTATCACTGCCAGGACTTCATTTGTGGGCTGGGAGGGGAGAGGCTTCAGCCCCGGCAATTAAACTCAAGGGCAGGGCTGAGCCCCAG
>QEPC01011928.1:399707-410348 GCA_003113815.1 Sphenodon punctatus | reverse complement strand
GGGGGAGAGACTTAGGAAGGGGAACAGAGGGAGAGACAAGGGGTCTAACATTCATGAAGATGCGAGGTCTCAAGTGCACGTACTTGGCTTGGTTACGATGAGAATGACAGCAGGCAGGTCCATGTTGCAAGGAAAAGGGTAAACCGATCGTAGGTATAGGAATAGTGGCTCAGCAGGATAAAGAGTCAGACAGAGCAGAGCGAAAGAGGTAGAGCAGAGCGAAAGAGGTACAAAAAATAACTCCGGACTCCTAAGGGCAATTGTTCCTGCTCTGTCCCTGGAGAGGGCAGAAGGAGGAGAGAGAGAGAGACTGCATGCAGGGCACCAGTTAACCCTTCCTTGGGCTGTAAGCAGACATTTCTACAGATTAGGGATGTGGAACCTCAGGCTGGTGGGGGGGTGTGATGCAGCCCAAAGCTATATTTTATTTGGCCCCCCCTTTTCAGCTCCTGGATCTGGCTCCTAGATTCATTTCCTACCCCCAAACACTGGAAAAACTCAGCTCAGGGGAAAGGAGCAGACAGAAGGGCATGGGCACAAGGATAAGAGAAAGATCCATCATCTGGACCCACCTCTTCTTCAGTTAACCACTCCCACCCCCAACCTCTATTATGAGGCCCTCGGAGCTTGTACTAGTTTTCAAAGTGGCCCCTGTGAGCGGTTCCCCACGCCTGCTGTAGCGCCTGCAGTGTTCAAAGTGCTTTATGACCCTTATCTCATTCACCCTGACAACAACCCTGCTGGAGCAGCTCCCACACCTTTCCAAGGTGGCCACGCCCCCTGGAACACTCTGATGTCACCATGATGTCATGGGGGATGGGGCCTCCTGCAGCTAACAAGCCTATCCTGGCTTGAGTAGCGAGTGACAGCTCCAGTCCAGTTCCGTCAGGCTCAAGTTGGGCCGCAGGCCTCTAGGCCCCTCCCCCTGCCGAGCATTGTGATGTCATGTTGCGCGGTAAGAGGAAGGGCTGTGCCACAAAGGGGGCGGAGCTAAGGCACTCCCCTGAAGTCCTGCCCCCATTCTGGTGTGAACCCATCCCATAGCATTGGGGCAAAATCTGCAGAAGTGGCAAGCAAGGGCGGCCATAGAATTTGCAGGGCCCAGGGCAAAGATGAAATGCAGGGCCCCTGGTGGCCCCTCCCCCAAGGGCCTATCCCTTCACAGAGCTCTAGTGGTTGTGTTTGAAGTCCTACTGGAAGGGGGAGGGGGCCCATGCGCTCTCCTGGTGAAAATGGGGGGTCACCGCAGGGGCCCTGGAAGTGGAGGGGGGGCCCAGGGCAATCGCCTCAGGTTGCCCTGGTGGCAATTGTAATTGCAACTCCTGTGCCCCCCCCCACGAGTCCTTTAGTGATGACCCTCTCTCCGAGCCCCCTCTGCCATCTCCCTTCCCCGTGAGCCGTGACTCGGCAGAATGCACCAGGCACCGCCAGCTCCCTCTGCTTTAAGCCAACTGGGCAGCATCGGATCCTGGAAGCGGCTCAAGAAACCTTTAGGATCCCGACTGATTTCACAACCTCGGCTCACGCTTCTCTGACAGCCAACCTGACTCACGGCTCCGCGTGACGGGCATGAGTAACTCCATCCGCGTCCCCGAGCTCGCATCGCTCTCCCTCACTCAGGGCCGTCTCAGGCTTCGCAGGGTTTGCCTTGCTGCTTCGTTTGGGGCAGGAGCAACGGGCCCTGGGGGCCCCCGTTTGCAGAGCCCAAGACAGAGATAAAATGCAGCGGGCCCTAGGGGCCCTTCCCCCTCCCCTGTCCCCTTGGTGCGGGGCCGTACAAGTGGTCATGTTTGGGGCCCTGCTAGGAGGCAGTGGGGGCCCCGCACCCTGGTGATATTGGGGGGGGGGGGCACTGTGGGACCCCAGAAGTAGAGTATTTTCTCAAGGCCCAGGTTGATTAGCCTGTGGTAAGGCTGGCCCTGCAGCTGAGTGCGGGGTTGTGGGGGTGGCTCATTCCATCTTCTGCACCAGAACCCATTTCCACCTAGCTACACTACTACTTATCATTTCTATCGTGCTACACAGCACTTTACAGTCACAGGTCCCTACCCAGCAGTCTTACAATCTAAGATGGGCAAGAATGCAGGGAACGACAGACGCACACACATTCCCATTTTACAGATGGGGAACTGAGGCTGAAAAACCAGTTCTGTGGACCAGCACCGGGCTAGGTTCAAGGTGCTGGTTTTGACCTTTAAAGCCCTTCACGGCCTGGGCCCTGCCTATCTGCGGGATCGCCTCACTCCCCATGTGCCCGGGTGACCCCTGAGATCGTCCGTGGGGGCCTTTTTGGAGGTTCTCCGGNTTTGTTTTAAAATGTGTTGATTTGTTTTAAAATGTTTTCTTGTTAAATCTTTTGTGTTGTTCGCCGCCCCGAGCTGCCTTTGGGCAGGAGGGGCGGGATGCAAGTTTTAAATAATTAAAAAATGTCATGACCGTCCCACAGGCTTTTGGCGGCGGGTGGAGGGTCGGGGGGGGGGGTGGGGGCGAGTTTTATTATTTGTTTAAAAAAAAAATTTAAAATGTTTTCTTGTTAAATCTTTTGTGTTGTTCGCCGCCCGGAGCTGCCTTTGGGCAGGAGGGGCGGGATACAAGTTTTAAATAAATAAAAAATGTTATGACCGACCCAAGGCCACCAGTGAGCTGATTAGTTAGAGTGAGACTCAAACTCTGGTCTCTTGAGTTCAAGTCCAGCCCCTTATCCACCACACCACACCACCTCTCCCCAATTGCGGGTGCTTTGGTTTATCAGATCCATGACATTTCCCTTAATCCCACGCTAGCTGCTGCTGCAGCAGCAGCTCTCTCCCTGACAGCAGCTGCTTTGCAAGCACTTGGCAACACGTCTGCTTCTTGCAGAGGAGAGCAAGGACAGCGAATGGGGGGGTTTGCAGCGTTTGTTCTCTATAGAGCTGCTGTATTTCTTCCTAGCACTTGGGATTCCTCTCCGTGTGTGTGAGCCGCCGCCTGTCCCTCCCTTCGCAACAGTCGAATGAATCTTTGTGACTGCTCAGGCACCACACGAGCAGCTCTGCCATCTCGAGTTTGATCACAGGCGGAAAGAGAAAGAAGGGCATTCTGTTCTCCACTGTGGTTTGCCTCAGCGGGCAAGCAAATTCACCCTTCCCTGGGATGGTTGAGCAAACAGATCATTCAGAAAGAATCCAGGTGGCAACAAGAACCAGACGTCGACCGACCGTCTGCTGGGCTGTGGCTAAGCACATAGGCTTAAAACTTGGACAGGAGACCCAGAGGAAACCCTTGGTACTTCAGGAACAGCTGTTTGGTCTCAGGACATTCTTTGTGTGGGTTCCATCCAGGCAAGCGCGGACTGTGTAACATCACAGGACCTCATGATGGGGGAGCGACCTGCAAGGGTGTCAGTGGGGGGGGCAGGAAGGGACCGGGAACCCTAGGGAAAGAGACCCAGGACACACGCGCAGCCGCGGGGAAGGCTCGGAGAGGCAGCAAGAATCCACAAGGGAGTTAAAGGTGCCCGTCAGGGTAGAGTTTTGGCCCAACTGGCAAGAAGAGCCCAGACCTCTATCATCATAGGGCGCCGAGTGGATTGTACTGCACTTTTCCCCAAGATCCCACACCAAACACTCTCTACTAACACAACCACGGGGGCAGGGGGGAAGCGTGCGGGTAGTGAGAGGTGGAGGCAAGGGGCCCGATTGTGCGGAGGGAGAGGGGAGTCCAAGCACTCTAGTACCCCCGGGGTGCCCCCCCGGACAGGGAAAGGGGCTCACACCCACTCGCACGCCTCTCACTCACTCACTCAACCCAAGCGACACAAGATAGGGACACACACTCACCTTTTACACCACCACAGCACAACACACACAGGACAGAACTTCGCACGGGAGCAGGAGGAGGGGGGAAGGGAGGCAAGGGACAAGCGAACGGCAAGGCACTCAAAGGGACACACAGCAAGGGGGCCAGTCTAGTCAATCACCGGCACTGTGTACTCAGCAGCGCCGGCTTTTCAAGGGCCTGCCCCGCCCCTCCGTTGCGGCTGGAGGCGTGCTGAATGGCGCGGCGCTGGAGGCCCCGTCCCTACGCTCTGTGTCTCTGCAGGGGGAGGGCCCGCCGCACCGTCTTGTTGAGGGGTCGCTATAGCAACGTCTGGCTGAGGCCGCGTCCTCCCCGCCACTTCTGGAGTTGCGCCGGCGGGACCCGACGCCGGCGGGAGGGGGACCTGGCGCCGCAGAGGCCCTCGCGCGCCGGGCCGGCCCCGACCCCTGACAAAGGGGGCCATGGATGATCTTGAAACAACAACGTGAGCGCATAAAGCACCGGGGTCGATTATAGGCCCCGTCTGAGGCGGGCCTACGGGAATTCCAACACGCGGAGCCCATAAGGAATCTAGAAACAACAACAGATGTGTAAGATACGGGCCTGTGGCATGTTTAGCTGAACATCAAATATAAACAGGGGTGTGCAATTAGTATCGTTTTAATTCATTATGAAAATGAATGGAGCCCCGTTTGTTTTCGGAATGAAGGTAACAAAAACAAATGAATAAGCAAATGACGTTTGTTTGATTTAATTTGTTTGATTTTAATTTTATTAAAAATATATTTTTTTAAAAAAATAATTGCACTTACGCAAACTGGCTGCTGGGATCGATCTGCTCACGTGCACCTTTCCCCCAAAATGGCACCGACGCTACCGGCACTGTTTTGGAAAAGGGCCGCCGCGCATGCACAGAATGACCCCGGCGGACATTTTGCATATGCACGTGGGTTGTTTAATTTAAAAAAATATATTTTTAATAAAATAAAATGAATGAATAAATAAATGGAAATGGTAGAGTCCTTTACAAAAAAAACCTGAAAACCACGGGGTTTTTGTAAACTAAAATGAAAATGAATTATGCGCTGTCTGAACAACGCTAAACACAAATTATGATTAACACTTTCACTTTTCAGATGGGCGAGTCATCGTGTGTCTGTCGAGCACCACAAGGGCTAGCCTTACCATGGGGCAATTGCACTAGTGGACAACACTTTTTTTTCTATTCCCAGGGGCCCGCAGTGGCCCACATTTTGAACAGGCAAGTTCATGGGGGCCCCACTCCCTCCCAGCATGGCCGCAAACATAACCACCTCTAGGACCAGACGGAGGGTCTCCCTTAGGGAGCGGGGCCACAATGGAGAGGGGACCACCAGGCCCATATTTTATCTTTGCCATGGGAACTGAAAATTCTAAGACCGGCCTTGAGGGGGGCTCGTGCCACCCGTTCGCACAGGACTCCAGCTTCCCTGTGCTTTATTTTTCAGCAGAACAAACCTAGTTGGACAGGTTTGAGACATTTTGCTGCCCTGATAAGACTGCTTGGGTGTCTCCCCCACATGGCAAGTTCCGGCATGGGAGAGCAGGAGGTCAGTCTGGCCTTCTAGGAATGAGACTGAGGGGTCCACAGCACTGTCCATTGAAGGCCCCAGGCCTAGACACGGCAGTAGGCCACTGAGAGGTCACTACCCAGTCTAGTGGCAGGACAACTGTGGGACCAATGCAGGCCTGAAAGTATGTTCAGTGCCCCTCCTTGACCTGGGGACTGGCAGCCACAGTTTCCTGGACTGGGCCAGGGATCCACTGTAGCAGGGAGCAGACCTGCAAGGCTGCTGTTCCTTAAAGAAGGGGGCTGTGTGGGCCAGCCAGAGGGTTGAGCATGCATAGGGGCATGGCAGAGCCAACCCCATAGCTTGAGACCAGCCTGTGAAGGGAACAGGCTGGAGGACCCTGAATCAGAGTGGGCAGGACACCGGTCCTTTAAGGCTGAAAAAGTCTGGCCCCGCCCACTCTGCTGGATATAAGAGGAGGCAAGGCAGAGCGGAGAGTAGTCACTGCCTGGGAGCTGAAGGTATCACATCTCCCTGACAAAGCTGTCCCATTCTATGCTCTCCAAAGTGTTGAAGGCTGGAGAACCAGAGGGACCCAGGCAAGTGGGAGAGGCTGTGCCCAGGAGGGAGCCTCTTACCTGGGGAGGCTTGGCCAGAGCCTGGGGCTTTGAGGCCTGGCTAGATGGATAAGAGGGGGTGCATATTGTAGTGCTCCTGAACTTGTAAGAGACTGACCTGGGCCTGCAGGGTGGAGGTGACTGAGCTGGCAGCCCCAGGAATTGAACTCTAATAAAGACTGTGAACTGGATACCCTCTGGACTGTGTGTTGGGTCCTATAGGAGGGTGCCCCCTTCCTCAGCGGGGGATTCAGCCAAGACTTAGGCTGAATAGCCATGGCAGCGGGGTGAGCTAATTCCCCTGAGAGTCACCCCAGCGCCCCCGTGTGGCCCTGGGAAGATCCCCTGCTACGCCCACCCTACCGCCTGCACATTTGTTTTTACTCTGAGGGTGGCAAGGAAGCCAGAATGACCTGGTTTGGGAGCTCTGCAGGGACGCTGACCAGGGTCCTGAATCCCCAGCAGGGTTGGGGAGTAGTGGTGCTGACCCAACAGAAGGTGAAAGGGCACGAGTGGGGGACTGGTGCAAGGCCTTGGAGCACAGGGAAGGCTTTGCCCAGTAAAACGAACCTGTCTAAACTGTTTAAAATATGTTCAAGTGGACAGTAAGTTCTAACCGGTGATGGGGGGAACGTAGCCTGGAAACCCATTAAGACCAATCTTCCAAGGACTTTCTGACAGACGGGCAGCCGAGCGTGCCACAGGCACTATACAATAATTATTATAATTATTACTTTCCCCGATTCCCTTCGCCTAACTTCACTCTTTCACTGCTTAAGGGTAGAGGCTGGATCCAGGGGCCAGAGCTAGGAATTAGAAAGGGGCTAAATAAAAAAAAACGGGCACAGACCAGATTTGGGTTCTGGCTCGCAGGTTACCATGCCAATACTCTATGCATAAACAATGCAAAAGTTAGGAAACGTGTAGTATCCTTGTGCAAAGAGAGAAGGTGAACCTGTAGAGTTCCTGGACCTTCAGTTGCCATAGAATCATAGAGTTAAAGGTCATTTGGGCAACCCTCCTTCCGCGGCATGGCAGAGTTAAAGGTCATTTGGTCCAACCCCTTGCTTGGATGCAGGATGATTACAGGTACAACATCCCCAAGGAATCATAGGAGAGAGGACAAGGATGTGTGGTGGGAGAAACTGAATAAAGTGAGAACTTTCGCATTGGACGTGGGAGACTTTCACTAGAACCCTTCTAAAAATCACAGTGTCTAGTCACCTGTCCGATCACGTGATGCAAGAATTGTCATAGAAGGCCAGACCAATGGCCTGTCTAGCCCAGTGTCCTTTCTCTGGCGCTGGGGGCTAGCCCTGGATGCTTCGAGGAGGTGTATGAGAAACCAAAGGGCGGTAGTGGAGCCGTCAATGCCCTAGTGTTCACTCAAGTCAATACTTTTTTCTTTGCAAAAGCATTTGGCAGGTGGGATTGGCGTACTAGTGTTAATGTTTTGTGAGCAGGGCCTCTGGGAACTGGAGGGGAGCCATAGGAAGCAGTGACCCCAAGGGCTGAGAATCCTGGATGGGGGAAAGGACCCAGTAGAAATACCCTGTCCTTGAGAACTGGATCGGACCCCAGCACCTAGGCCATGGCTCCTAGCCCTGCCCCCAATGAGCTCACAACTAAGATGGGATTTAAACCAGGGCTTCTGACCTCCAAGTCTAGCACCTTATCCACTAGGCTACACTGACTCTCCAGTTACCTGTTATATCTCAGTTGATTCATAGGTAAGATTTGGCTAATTACGTCATAAACCAGACATACCCAACCTGTGCGTCAGGGCTGTCCTGATACATGGAGGTCACACCATGTTAATGGGACTGTAATCCCAACTGATAATTGATGCACGTCTCTGTGGGGGGTCACTCACTGGGTTGCATTTAAGGCCGTTTTTACAGCCGCAGCGGTCCACGGCACAACAACGGCGGGCAGGTGCCTCCAAGGAGTTTGGCACGGGGGTGAAGCCGAGCTCGAGGGAATGGCCCTGGAATGCTGGGGCACTGACCTGGTGACCCATCGCCCACATGTACCACGACAGGAGCCGAAAGCCATCCTCCGCCGACGGGGTCGCCCACCAACAGCTGAACGTTGGCCGTCAGAGGGCCAACAGAGGGCCGCCAAAAGCATGTCCACACAGGGCGACCACCCCTCCCGTACATCCCCGGCTGAGGGCCCTGTACAATGACTGGCCATGGCAGAAGTAGGGCCCGCTCCAGTGAAGCAACAGGCGGAAGACAGAGGGCTGCAGTGACTGGGACGAGCGGCTAACCTTGCCCACAGGCGACCTTACATGCCAGAGAGAGGCTGGCCTGCTGGGGCCGGGGTGCTGCAATCCACACACAGGACAGAAGGAATGCAGCACAGGTGACGAGAGATGAGGAAGGCCACGGCCGGGCACCGTGCCAGACCAAGAAGCCGAGCCAGGCATTGTATCCACACCGCGCACAGCTGCAGCATGCAAAGGCGGGCCATGGCAGTGGGGACCGTAGTGCGGGTGCGGAGGCAGCGGTACCCTGGGGTGCGTGCAGTCCCATCCCCTCTGGCGGGCATGCGGCCGGCGCACTCACAGGGATGATCAGCCGGGCCCGGCAACCAGTGGCAGGCCAAGCACACCCCCAGTGCAGCGCCAATCAGGGCCCTGCCCCCACCGGGCAACACAGTACATAAGTGACCCGATGCAGGCGGTCGGGCGTGGGGTGGAGGGGCTGTAGCACGGGGTCGAGCAGCATACAGAGAACGGTGAAACCGAGCTGGGTGGGCACAGAGGAGCACCCGCGATATCAGGGGAGAGTGGGCCGGGGGCACAGGTCATACAGCGGAGCGCGCTGCGGCCAGGGCACGTGCCAGCGGGGGGTGGCTGGGAGTGGGGAGCTGCTGAACCATGCTGCCGGGGGATGAGTACCCACAGCCCAGGGACATGCTGCTGTGACTCCTGGGTGAAGTCCTCCTGCTGCTGTGCATGCTGCTACAGCAGATAGCCCTGCTCTGCCTGCCGGGTCGAGGTTCCGTCCTCCTGGGGGCACGGCAGTGGAGGGCAGCAAACCTCAGGAGGGTGGTAATCGTGCGATGGGCGAGGCGGGCAGCCGTCCAATGCCGTGCCCTGTTGGGCTCTGCAGTGTCCCAGCAAGACCAGCTCGTCCTGGCCCGATAGACCCTCTACGTGTACGCCCGCCGCGTGACCCTCCCGACCCTGCAACGGCACTGGTCGCGCTCCCGCACCAACGACTGGTGGGAGAACATGTTGGCCACCTGGATGGATGGGGAGTGGTCGGACCACTTCTGGATGCCCCGCTCTCTCCTGACCCACTTGTGGGAGCTACTCAACCCCCACCTCCAGAGGCAGGAGATGAACATGGGCTTCCCACTGCCACCAGGGACGTGTGTGGCTGTGGCGGCTGGTCACCCCCAATTCCTGTAGGAGTGTGGGGGAGCAGTTCGGGGTGGGCACCGCCACCGTGAACAGGGCCCTCCATGATGTGTGTGACCTGCTCGTGGAGCTCCTCTTGGAGCGGGTCATCAGCTCCGTGACCCTGAGGAGGTGATGCATGGGTTCGAGGAAATGGGGTTCCCTCATTGCATCGGGGCCATTGACAGCACCCACATCCCCATCATACGCCCCCCTCATGCAAAGATCGACTACATGAACCGAAAATAGGCCTTCTCCATCAATCTACAGGCCGTGGTTGATCATAAGGGCCTGTTTATAGATGTCTACACAGGCCAGTCAGGATGGAGCCACGACGTGCGTATCCTGTGTACCTCCCCCTTCTATGCACGCATGTTCGATGGGGAGATCTCCCCAACCTGTACCGCGTGATAGCGGGGGTTCCCATGGCCCCTGTTGTGATAGGGGACCCTGCCTACCCGCTCAGCCCGTGTCTCATGCAGGCCTATCCAGTGGCGTGCAACCCTGACCACCGCCTGTTCAATGAGCACTTATCATCCGCCCGCAGCGTGGTGGAGCAGGCCTTCGGGCTCCTGAAGATGTACTGGCGCCTCTTGATGAACAGGAGCCAGTTCAACCTGGACCACACCCCCATCCTTGTCCTGGCAGCGTGCATCCTGCACAATGTATGCGAGACAGGAGGCGCTGCCCTGGACAACCCACCACCGGTGCACAGGGCTGTCCCTGTGCCGCTGTACCAATATACCCAGGGAGGGGCGTTCCGGGACATCTCAGAGGAGAACAGGGATGCCATCTGCCGCCGCATTGGACTTGGTACCGGGGGCTGCCAGGTTGAATGTGCACTCCCCTCGCTGTCTGCTGTGGGGTGCTCAGACCCCACGGTGCCCTGCCTGCCACCCCTCGCCGGTCCGCCAGTGACGGGTCTGTGTACATCTGTTCCAGCCACCACACCTGGTAGCTACCTCACCGGGCTGGGCCCCGGCGGCTGCCCGGGCACTGTACAGTGCCCCCCCTGCTATGGAACCCCCCAAGCCCCCCTGTCACCTGTCCCAGAACAGAGGAAGTGACAGCGACGTGTACATTCAACAGCTCTTTATTGGTGGGGGGTGCGTACAATGGGAGGGGGTAGTTAACTTGAGGGGCACCCACGTCCCCTCTTGGCTGCACCACTGGGGCTCACAGGCCGGAGAACCCTAGCCACAGCCGACCACAGGGATCGCCGACTGGATGCCCCCCCCCCGGTCATCCACTGGCCACTCCATCCTGG
>QEPC01011928.1:381722-394066 GCA_003113815.1 Sphenodon punctatus | reverse complement strand
CCCCCCCCCCCGCACCGCCTTGCTGGGGATCTCCCCTCCCCCCCTGGCACTCCTGGGACTCTGTGCTCACCCGGCCCCTTCCCGCACGTGGGGTGGCATCGGCTCCCTTGGCCTTCTCGTTGGCCTTCCTGGTTGCCATCGTGGGAGCCCGAGTGCATGTGCCATGCTTCTGCCCTCCTTTACGGGCTCTCGGCCGGACGTCGGACGTCCCCCCCTGTGGGCGTGTCTGCGTGGCGGCACGTGCGTGACCCATGGCACCGGCGCAGTGGGGATCCGCCAGTCCGGTCCGTGTGGGTGTTTTCACTTTTACATGGACGCTCGGAGGGTGCCGGCTCCCTTGTGGCTGCTCCGTAGGTGTTGGCGGGTGTTGGAGGGTGGGTCGGGCATGCATCCCCACCCACCCGTGGACTTTTACATGGATGCTTTCCCACCCATCCGATGGGTGTTTCCGGGTGTTCGTGGGTGGGTGGCGTCCGTGTAAAAGTGGCCTTAGTCTCAAAATGAAGTCACACCAACAACAAAAAAAGGAGGAACCTCTGTCAGAAGGGGCATTTCCCAATTAACTTGCAGAGAGCACTTAATTATTTGCACTGGTGCTCCAGACCCGGCACTGGCTTCCAATATCATGCTGGCTTTGACCTATAAATCCCTAAGCTCCATATCTAAAAGATCGCCTCTTCCCCCTATGTTCTATCACAATTCCTGAGGTCAGCAAGCGACGTCCTCGCAAATTCCATCACTGCACCGAGTCCACATGGCACAATGAAGCATTCTTGGTGGTCACTTCACCACTCTGGAACTCCCCCCATATTTTCCCAATAGCCCGAGCATCTTCCGGAGACAATGTAAGACTTATTTCGTTGGCCCGGCATTTGGCAGGCGTGGATAAGGTTTACATATTTGTTTCAACTGGATTTGGAAATTTTTCTTTAGCTATTTTATTGGGTTTTAATTTTTGTATATTTTATATATGGATGGTTATTTTATGTTGTTACCTGAAGGGCAGGATAGAAATTCCAATAAGTAAAAAGAAAGAAAGAAATGATTCTTATGAAATTTGCTAGGAAGGGTCAAAGGGTTGTTTTGTGGGTTGAAGTCAAACGTTGAATGCCATTTTAACCTCCTTTGGCTGCATTTAGCAGCGTGTAGGTCAGGAGTGGGGAGTCTTTACCCTCCCAGGAATCACTTTGAGAATTAATACAAGCTACGAGAGCCACATCGAAGTTGGGAGCAGGGGTGCGTAAGGGCTGCCCTCAGGAAAAGGAGGGTCTAGGGCCACTTTCAGACATGACCCCTTCCCCCCCTGTGCATATTTGGAGTGCGGGGGGGAATGCGCAGCCCGAATATGCGTGGGGATCGGCCCGTCTAAAAGCCCCTCCTCTCTCCGACGCGACTTTGCCGGCAGAGACGCACAGGGATGCAGAGCTCAATTTCCTGCTGTGCATCGCCGCATGTCTCTGCCGGCAAAGCTGCGCAGTGGGGGCCTTTCAGACCGGCCGATCCCCTCGCATATCCTGGCTGCGCATTCCCCCCCACAGCCCAAATATACATGGGGAGGGGGACATGTCTGAAATTGGCCTAAATCATGGAATAGCTGCATGGACTTTGCCATGGATCCATCTCCTATCCTTGTATGCAGGCCCTCAGCTCTGCGCACTTAACCTGTGCTCAGTTTTTCAGTGCTTTGATGAAGGAACTGGATCCAGGGACTGACTCAGGAACTGGAAAGAGGCCACATAAAAACTCGTCGGGGGCCGCATTTGGCCCCCGGGCCTGGTGTAGGTGAATCCCACCAGACGTTTGACCTCTTCGTATGACTTTGGTCGTATGTCTCAGACTCCGACCTGGCCACCGTCATCCACACCTTCATCACCTCAAGACTGGACTATTGTAACGTGCGGCTACCCTGGGTGACGGTCCGGAGACTGCCGTTAGTGCCGAATGCGACAGCCCGTCTCCTTACAGGGACGGGTCTCTGGGAGTACATTACACCGGTGCTCTGTTCACTGCACTGGTTGCCAATAGTCTTCCGGGCCCGATTCAAGGTGTTGGTCTAGGCCCTGCCTATCTACAGGGTCACCTCACTCTCCGTGTCCTGAACCGACCCCCGCAATCTGCCGGGAACGCCCTTCTTGATGTCCCCCGGGTGGTCCAGGGGGCTACAATGGCGAGGGCGTTCTCAGTAGCTGCGCCCAGGCTGTGGAACTCCCTCCCCGCAGAAGCCTGGGTGGCCCCGGACCTCGCCTTGTTTTGACGTCAGTGCAAGCCCTGGCTGTTCTGCCAGACGTTTAGTGAGGGAGACGAGTGAAAGGTGGGGGAGGGGGTGGGGCAGGGAGGTAGGTTTTTAAAAATATTTTATGCTGTCCCCCTTTTGATCTGTTTTATGGATTTTAGATATGTTGGTTTTATTATTTTTTAGTGATATTTTAAATTAGATGATGTTTGTACGCTGCCTTGAGCTGCATGAGCAGGAGAGGTGAGGTAAAAATAATGTAAATAAGTAAGTAAATAAATAAATAAAAATAAATTATTCTGAGCTGCACGATGGAGACCAGGCTGGTCGTAATCCAGCATTCAGGAGGGTCAGCGGAGGCCTACAAGGATAAACAGTTACTTGCACTGAAAGCAGGGGGCATGATGTTTCCAATTACTTCATTTCAGACCTTGGCGAGCGGTTTTCATTTAGAGGAGCCCTCGCTGAGCGAGAGAACAATACGGAGTAAACTGTGCCGGAAAAGGCTGCCACTGAGCCAACACATTTTCTTCTAATGCAGCCCCGGCATCACTTGAGAGGATGGCTGGCAAGTCGATAATAGGTACTGGAGAGAAATCAATGGGTAATAATGCTGCAAACGAGCTTTCCAGCACAGAGAATCCTCTCAGCGAGAAGAATTCATCTTTGTTGTAGCCGAGAGCACGTTTATGATGCAGACGGAGCCTCCAAAACAGACGTTTCTGCAATCCCGGAAAAGATGATGATGATGAAGGCGCAATCAGCACGGATGTAGCTATAAGAGGGACAGGTGGTACAACGGCACTGAGGGCCATACTTCCGGGTACTGCTCTATCCTCTACCGGGGAGGGGGCATTTCATTCTCTGGGCCCAAGGCCAATTCCAACCTAACGATGTCCCTGAGGATAATAGGGCCTGGAAGGGATTTCCAGGACCATCTAGTCCAGCTCCCTGCTCCAAGGCAGAATGACCTAGCTCAAGGGTGAAGATGGGGCGTAGCTACTCTGGAGCAAGGAGGCTCAGTTGATCCTGGGCCTTGAATTTTAGCGGAGGGGACTCTGCAAGTGGTCTTAGCACTGCTAGGAAATTTTCAGAGTGGGGTGGGGTGGAGAGAGCGGAGCCATCATTCTGCCCCCACCCACTCTGAACATTTCCTAGCTGCATTCAGGCCGCTTGCACCGGGTTCCGCGAAGAAGGAAGTTTTCAGAATGGGCAGAGGTGGAGAGCTGGCCCCACCCCCTCTTTAAAACTTCCTTCCTGGTCGGGGCCGCTGCCATTCCAGGGGGCCTTGCTGGGAGCCCAGGCGACACCACAATTATTATTAATTATTATTATGATTAGCAAGCATTTATATAGCGCCAGCAATGTACCTGGTGCTTTACAAAGTAATGGAATAGACACGGTCCCTGCCCTAGGGCTTACAATCTGAGAGACCGGGGTGGGGCGGGAGACGAAGGAAGGGGAACAGAGGGAGAGACAAGGAGTGTAACATTCATGAGGATGCGAGGTCTCAGGTGCACGCGCTTGGCTTGGTTACATCAAGAATGATGCCTGGCTGGTCCATGTGGTGAGGATATGAACAGACCTCAGGTAACAGATTGTACTGGATGGAGGGTATCAGCAGGAGTTAGGTGAGGGGAGCGAGGAGTCGAGGAGAGCAGAGCGGAAGAGGTGGGTCTTGAGGAGGGATTTGAAGGTACGAAGGGAGGGGGCAAGGCAGATGTTTGTTTATTTATTTATTTATTTATTTATTTATAAAATTTATTGCCATGCCCCTCCTGCCCCAGGCAGCTTGGGGCAGCTTATAATCAATAAAAACATCAACTAAAATAATTCATAAAAGAAGGAAAAATACCCAACCCCACCCCATCCCCCCCGCCAAGTGCCTGGCAGAACAGCCAGGTCTTACAACTTCTTCAAAAGGAGGGGAGATTCGGGGTCAACCAGACACCCCCCCCGCACACCCAGAAGGGAGTTCCACAGCCGCAGGTGGTAGCTAAGGTGAGATTTGAACCCAGGTCTCCCAGATCCACATCCAATATTTTATCCACTACACCACACTGGCTCTTGAACAAAGAATCTCGATGGTAAGGAACAAGAAATTTGTGCTGGATGAGACGCGGGCGATGGAGCCAGTGGAGAAAGCTGAGGAGGGAATAGGTGACCCAAGCGGCTATACTTCAACACAATCCAGACCCACCCAGAGGAAAGTCAATGGGAAAGGATATAGGTGTACATTTTCAAAAGTGATGGATGCTGAGCAGATCTTTCCAGCAGCGCATTCCTCAAATCACCCAAACGGACATAGGGTGCAGCAGATGAAAATCAGGATTTTATAATAACGAAATTCCAGGATTTTTCAGGATCCCAGGATTTTCCAGGGTGCAGCAGATGAAAATGTTATAATAACTAAATTCCAGGATTTTATAATAACTAAATTCCAGACCCTGCAGCGACTTATGCACCAGCTTGATTTCCACAGCAAGGCACAAGTGTGGAACTTAGGGCTGGTTCAGGTAAGCCATACTGAAATCGGAATGGCTTACTAAAGTCTCAGTCAGAATCCAGGTCCAAGAGGCGGGGCGGCTGCCATCTTGTTTTATGGCGGTGGCCATTTTGGAAAGAAGCGTGGTGGTCGTTTGTGCATGTGCAAAATGTGGTGGATCTTTTTGTTTTTTGTTTTCATTTGCTCCAATCAGACTGAACAAAACTCCAGGTTCTGACAGAATTGGAACCTGGCGAAAAGTTCCATTTGAGCCCTAGTGGAAGCTTTTCCCTGCTGCAGGCCACTTTGAAAATGAATACGACCTCCACAGGTGGGACAGGAGATGGCGGCAGGGTGATTAGGGATGCGTTCAAAATGGAGGAAGGAGAGTCCATATCCAGATCCATCCCCTCTCCTTGTGTGTATGCCCTCATCTAGGGTGGCCAAATATGCAAATTTTAGAGGACATTTAGAGGTCATTGGCTCCAATGCAGGCCTGATAGGTTGCCCCGTGGTTTAAATCAATTAAGTTGGGTTGGGAGATGGGAAATTATCTGGATTTGCTTATGAGCCGTAACCTTCGAAGGAGTTACACTCTTCTTCGATTTCAATGACTCCAGACGGCAGTGGTGGAAGGGAGGTACAAAGGGGCCCCTACCCTAGGAAATTGTGTACCTGCTCTCAGGGGGGAGTGGAAACGGTGGAGCATCTCTTGTTAGTGTGTTCTTATTACAAGGATCTTAGTGAAGTTTGGCTCCAGCCGCTCCTTCAGGATAATCTGTTTACAGAACCAGGCCAAGGGTATAGGGGCCTCCTCTCCCTGTCTAAACAGGAGGAGGTGGTGACTCTCGCAACCTATGTATGGCTGGCCTCTCAGAAACGGAAGACTGTGAAAAACGAATTATGAAAGGGATTCTTTTGGTTTTGGTTTCTTAGGCCCTCCTTCCCCTTCGACTGTAGAATGGAATGGAATTGAGATTGTATTAAAATTGGAATTATAGTTATAGATTATAGTATTTAATTAAGTATTTTAACTGTCATATTTATTCATTTATTTATTTATATTTATATATTACATTTACTTTTATTTCATATTTTTATTATAATTGCATTGTATTGTGACTTGTTTCGATCTGAAGACTATAGTGAAAGCTGATGCCTAATAAAATTATTAATTAATTATTATTATTATTATTATGCAGCCCTGCAACCTTCATTTCTCATAAGTGTTCTCAAAAATGTGCCTATCTGGGCACCCTACCCTCCTCTTTGCTCCCTTCCCCTGAGCTCAGTCTGTCAGTGCTTGAGGGTAGGGAGTAGATCTAGAGGCCAGATCCAGTCACTGGAAAGGGCCCAAAGAAAGAGACCATGATGGGCCCACGGCTCTATGGTGGTTGGCTGCCGTGGCAACCAGTGGCTGGGAGTGGTGGTACAGGCCGGCCGGCCGGCCTTTAGATATCCTCCAGACGTTCTGGAGCACTGGAAGCGGAGTTGCCCTGGAGCAAGCAGCACCTGCTCCGCTCTGCCTCATCCCAGGGTGGCCCGCTTTTAAATGGACAGGCCACCTGGGGGGTGGGACGGAGCATGAGCAGAGGAGGTGTCCGTCTTAAAACACCCAATGTTTCTTAAACCATTTAAAGTACACAAAAATTCCTAGCATCCATTACAAATTCCCATTGGCTTCTCTGTTGTTTGTCCAACTAAGAGAAGAAATAAATTGATGCTTTGTGCTTGTCAAAGGCTTTGAACAGGCGGTAAGAGACAAACGGTCTTTACTCCACCTTTTGTTTTTCTCCCAAGCAGAACAATTGTAGAGAGGCAAAGGGGAGATTAATACCTCTCTTTGGAAGTGTGAATAGCTTTCCCTAGCTCCTCATCCCTACAGCCCGCTACCCTACTGTGCTTTCCTTCTCCCCTATATCTAAGCTAAGCACGTGCACCTGCGACTTCTCAACTTCACGCATGTCTCCCTGTCTTTCCCTATAGTCCCCTCTTTCTTGTCTCCCCTCGCTTGCCTCTCAGAGACTGTAAGCCCCTTGGGGCAGGAACCTGCCTTTAATTAATGATTGTACACTGTCTTTAATTAATGATTGTACATTTATATTGCTGGCACTATATAAATAAAATAAAATAAAAATAATAAAATAAACTCCTAATAATAGTAATTAATCATAAATAATGGTTATAGCCCTGTGGCTGTTGTTTCTGATTTGCAACTTCTTATTAGGGGCGTGTTCCAGGCATATCATTCAGTTTCATTTTAGCTTTTGTTTCCAAAAACCTCTTCATTTTCAGGGGGTTTCGAAAAGGACTCTACTATTTTCTTTTCTTTTTTCATTTTATTTTATGAATAATAATTTATTTTTAAAATCCCTGCGCATGCACAAACGGCCACTAGTTTGGAAAAGGGCACACATGCGTAGAACGGGTCCAGCGGCCATTTGCCCATGCGCAGTGATTTTTTAAAAATTATTTTTAATAAAATAAAACCAAAAAAACTCCAAATGAATGAAATCAAATTGTTTGCTTATTCATTCATTTTCATTACCTTCGTTATGAAAATGAACGGGGCTTCATTAATTAAAATGATACATTCAATTGATAAATGAATGATAATTAAAAGGATAACTAAAACAATACAAATGGCACACCCCTCTATTATCACTTTCTCTTGTGAATAAAGAGGTCTAGAAGCAGGTAAAGGGAGACACATTACGGCCAGGCAAACAGCAGTAGCCAGAGATACTGTGGCCACAAAGGCAGGTCTTTGCATACCTACAGCAACACTTGTTTCATCTTCAATCCCCATATGGAGCTGCTGACATCAGTAACAAACACTATGTTTTGGGGCAGAGGATCCAGATTTTCAGGAGCAAATTAGGGTCACCGTTAGGTCTTGAACCTTTGGCCTGAAGAAGCTGAGTCTTGAACCCTTGGCTTGAGGCTCTGCCTTGGAGGCTGGTGCCACCTCAGGCCTTGTTAAGCAGCCAGCTTCTCCTTTCTAGGGTGTTTCTTGAGTCTCTGTTCCCCTGTATTGCCATGCCCATTCCCCAGCGGTGCCCTGTCCCCCTTGTTCTGTCCCCCAGCTTCCTATTGCTATTTAATCCAAGGTGCGGCTACAGGAAGCTGTAGGAGCAACTGCTCTTCCCCCACCCCCTGCGCACAAGGCTGTGTAAGCAGCTGTCTTGTGGCCCCTACCTTCCCTTCCTTGTGCTCTCCCTCCCTCTGTGCTGGTTGGTTCCCTGTTGTGTCTGTGAGCCTTATGGACCCTGTACCTCTTCCCTTCCATGTTGTATGTTTGTACCTATAGTCCTTGTCTTCCTCTGTGTGACGCCCTTAACAAGTGGTTTGTCCTGTCTTCCCAGTTGTCTGTGTTGGTGATGTCTAGTTAGCTTGTGTTCCCCCCATTACTCCGCATTCCCCTATAGCCGTGCCTTGCTCCCTCCCCCCTCCCCCCATAGGTTTTGTGGTTCCCATAGTCCTGCTTGGCCCCATTTCTCCCCCTAGCTCTCTCTTCCCCTGTAGTCGTGCCTTGCTCCCCCCATAGCTGTGTGGTCCCCTGTAGTCCTGCTTGGTCTCGTTCTCCCCATAGTCCCATGTTCCCCTATAGCTGTGCCTTGTTCCCCCCCATAGTCTTATGTTCTCCCTAGCCCGTCTGGTCTTGTTCTCCCCTCAGCCATATGTTCCCCCTTAGCCTTGCCTCATCCTCCTGTAGCTTGTGCCTCCTCCTTGCCTCGTTTCCCCCTGGCCCTGCCTTTGCTCCCCCCTAGCCTGTATCGCCTCCTGTTGCTCTTAGAACCCCTCTGCCCTCTTCCATGTCTGGAGTTCCTTTCCCTCTTGCTTCTGTAACCTCAGTGATGAGCCGGCCTCTGAGGCCGGGTTCCCTGGCTGATAAGAACGAGAACAGTCTTGAAATACCCAAGAGACCGGCTGAGAGGTTTCCCCTTCCTGGTGTTCCCCTTACCTGGGTTCCCGGGGCTGTTTCTACAGTTGTTCCCCAGTTATAGGTTCCCTCACCGAGACCCCCTGACATGGAGTAGCCATTGAAAACCTGCAAAATTCAATCTGAACCCCTATGGCGCTTGAGTTCCTGGGCAGATTCCATGTGACAGATGAGACAAAGCGTGAAAAAATGTCTTGATTCCTGTCTGAGAGCTGGAGATGGCTTCCCTCTCTGTAACAGGCAGCAGAATTTGATCCCAAGGACTGATCTTCTTATGCTACCGTGGAGGTGGAAGAGATGAACTGAGACCAGACAGTAGAAACCCCCTAATCTAGACTCATCAGCAAACATGCCTTTTGTCCAGATTAGAGAGGTATCCAGATAAGGGAGGGGTGAGGGGAGGATTGGATTCTATTCTACTAGTGATACAATGGGCATTTTTACACACACCTTAAAGTGCTGGTTTTTCCAATCTTCTGAATTTACAAGTCCACAAGTAAACTCCAGATGCATTCTTCACACAAACACTGCCCTGAGGCAGCCTAAAGTAGCCGCAGCTGTAGACTTGAGGGGTTGCCATGGAAACCAAGTGACCACAGCTGCCTGGAGCAAAGCGGTTTACCAGGAGAACCTTTTACACAAAAGTTCTGGGCAAAGTTCTATGCAGAAGTTTGAAGAGCCAGATGTTTAAGATCTGGGTGAGTGGTTTAGACACACAGAAAGTTCAAGATGTTTGCTGTTACATGCAGGAGAAATGTGTGTGTAAAAACACCCAATGTGTTTGTGAGTTACAGGAGACATATGACATATCCAAATAAGGAAAGATTTGAATTAGCAAGGCCTGGCTAAGTAGGTTCCTATTGTGTTATCTACTGTGTCCATCTTCCTATTGTGGGTCCTACTGTGTCATCTCTTCCATAACCCAACACAATACAAAAGAAGTACTCCTTTATTTAATCTTGATAGACAACGCTCTTGCCTTTGAGTCAATACTGACTCCCAACCTCCCATCCTTGCGTTAGGGAGCTGTGTATAGCAAGAAGAACTAGCTTGGGAACAGACCCTGCCATCTCGGTGCTATCGCAGTGTTTGGAGGCCGTGGCGGAGTGGATGTGGCAGAGCAGACTGAAGCTCAACCCCGATAAGACGGAGGTGATGGTGGTGGGGAGAGCGAGGGAGGTGTCAGCCCCCCTGATTGGGGGGGTTCGCCCTCCTGTAGCTCAACAGGTCCAGAGTCTGGGGGTGGTGCTGGACGCGGGCCTCCGCCTGGAGCGGCAGGTGGAGGCAGTCGCAAAGGCTGCCTTTCACCAGTTGCATCTGGTGCAGAGGCTGCGTCCGTTCGTCTCCAGTCCGACCTGGCCTCCCTCATCCATGCCTTTGTCACCTCGAGGCTGGACTATTGCAACGCGCTCTACATGGGTACCGGCCAAAGACTCTATGACTTATTATTTGGATGACCAGATGACCATTAGGGAGAAACAACTCATATTCAGGGCACGGTTTAATACCCTCCCCACGCGGGTATATGAGGGCAGGATGGAGGGAATTCCCTTTGCGGAGAGACTCTGCCCATATGATATGCAAGAAGTAGAGACAGCAGGTCATATTATGATCTCATGTCATTTGTATGACGATCTGAGGGTGAAATTCTTGGCGCCGATCCTTGATGAGCGGCCCGGATGGACTGAGGGAGAACTTCTTAAATATCTGCTTGATAGCCCAAGAGCTCAGGTGCTCAGGGATGTAGGCGCCTTTCTGAAGCAGGCTATGTGGAGGAGGAAAAACTTCCTGGAGTTTAAGCCTATTAGTGACCCTATGGCATAATGGCGCTGCTAGTTGGCGAGTTTTGATGATGCTTGTAAATAAACTGCTGATATTTGCTAGGTTGGGATGGGGTAGAGGAATACTTTTATTTGTGTTGCAATTTTATTTGTACTAAGATCGTTTGTGTTTTTGTATGTTCTTTGTGGCTTTGCCGGCAATAACAATTTTGTTACGCCTAATAAACTTATTTATTTATTTACGTGGGGCTTCCCTTGTGCCTGGTTCAGAGGCTGCAGCTAGTGCAGAATGCGGCGGCCCATCTCCTTTCGGGAACAGGTCATCGGGAGCATATTACCCCTGTGCTCCGAGCTCTGCACTGGTTGCCGATAGCGTGCCGAGCCAGGTTCAAGGTGTTGGTATTGATTTACAAAGCCCTACGGTATCGGCCCCTCATACCTCAGGGATCGCCTCGCTCTCCGCTCCCCAGAGCGGACCCTTCGGTCTGCCGGGGGTGCCTTCTTGGAGGTCCCCCGCGTTAAGCGGGGGGCCACAATGGAGAGGGCATTCTCGGTGGCCGGGCCGCATCTTTGGAACTCCCTACCGGAGGAAGCTCACCTGGCCCCAAGTCTTTTGATATTCCGACGAAAGTGTGAAACCTGGCTGTTCGCCCAGGTCTTTGGGGAGGGGGGGAGGGTTTAGTGGGTTCTGTCTCCCCTCCCCTATTGATTTTTGTATCCCGTGGCCCTGCTCTTAATATTTTAATATTTGATACTGTATTTTTATATGTTTTAAATTGTTTTATATTGTTTTTATTGTTGGAAGCCGCCCCGAGCTGTATTCAGGAGGGGCGGGGTATAAATTTAATAAATAAATAAATAAATAAAGTTTGCCAAGGTCCTAACATTTATTTATATTTTTTTTATCCCACCCTATCCCTTAGGCTTAGGGTGGCTTATGATTCTTTTAACTTATTAAGTGTGATGTTAACTAGCTAATTAACTTAACTCTTAATTCTCAGCTGTAAATTCAAATTTTGAACGTTTGCAAACTGCATGTGTGAAGTTGGATTGCACGCTTTGCCGATCTGCACTTTGCCAGTTCAGTTCTCTATGTCAGTTACAATCAGCGTAGATGTTGATAACAGAGGTTAAGGAAAGTTCACAGAAATGTGACTAACGCTGGTGATTCAGTGAAGATACGGCAGCAGGAACAAAATGCCAGGTTTGACGCTGGGTGCCTTTACACGGACAACACCCACGGCTCTGCTGACGGCCCGTCCATTGTAAAGACTGGCCGCCAGATGTGGAGGCGGAGCAGAAGCACTCCAGCCCCGCTAGTGATGCTCTGGTGCATTTCAGAACACTGTCAGCGAGCGGGCTGCCCAAATCCGGCCGCCAGAGGTGGAGCAGTGGTCTGTCTAATAGGCAGATGGTCTACAGCTCTGCTCCCGGCTGGAATTTTCCTCGGGCAACACCATAGAATTGTGGGCGGCAGCCTAGGCTGTTGGGTGATCCGCCAACAGCTCTATGGTGTGGACGAAGGGGTGCTGCATTGGTGGACTGAAGGCCATGGCAGTTTCTGGGTCCATTTAAAACGAATCCAGGTGCAGCTGGAAGTGCGCAGATGCGGGGATGCAGCTCGGACTTGCTATAATTTCCTTCATTCTCTTGCTTAACAAAGCCAAGCTATCATAGTTTCGTTTGATACCAAAAGGTTGTACTTGAACTAATCAAAGATGAAGTGTGAATTGAGCTGAGAGCGAATTAAAAAGAATTGGCTGGCTGGTCTGTGTGGTGAGGATATAAGTACACAGACCTCCTATAATTATCTATATAACTATTCTAATCGAATCTACATGTCAACATTCTCAAAGGAGATTAGTTTGAATATGTGTTAATGGAATTGTAAGTACAGCTGAC
>QEPC01011928.1:357970-381027 GCA_003113815.1 Sphenodon punctatus | reverse complement strand
GGATCGTCTATAAACGCCCAAAGAGTTTCATTGAGATGTCAGTTTGGGAGTGTCCAACAAGACTTTATCTGTGAAATGTCACCCTGTCCTGATCTCAAAGCATGAACAACAGACGGTTCATCCAGGAACAATTATTTTAGGAGGCCTTCGTCATACACAGCCTGAAGGCCAAAATGAAAGCGTATCCTGGGAAAACATTTCTCATTGCAGCCTGGATCTCCTCCCAAACATTTGTCATGCAAAACCGTAGGCCCGGCAGAAGGTTCTTGCACTCAGCTGAAATGGGGCGTGGATTTATTCCTCACAGATATTGTTTTCAGGGAACCCTACGGCTTCCCAAACGGTGGGGCCAATCCCATGCCCTGCATGCGCCACACGCAACCCCCGTGCATGCACATCCATTGCAAGTACAATTTGTGCCGTGTGGAGGGGGTTTGGGATTGTGGCCAGTGTCCATGGCTGAAAATGACTACTCACATATCCAATTTTTCAGTTACTCCTTTCGGGATGGGGGAGTTGCTTTTCTGTTGGGGTATTTTTTCTGTCTCTTTGGTTGCATTGTTTTTGGCAGTTGTGCAAATATTGCCAAAATGATGTAAGCAAAATACTGAAATCATCAAACCTAAACAAAATTCTAAAAATAAAAAAGTCAAGAGACTAACCAAACCAGATGCCTGACTGAGAGCAAATGGGTCTCTGCTATTCCCTGAACGACTCTTTTCGGTTCAGGTAGTGTGGATTCACGATTACTCCAACTTATCATTTCTGTAGCACTACTGGGCATATGCAGCGCTGAACAGTCACAGATTTTGGAGACAGGTCACTGCTCAGTGGGCTTACGATTAGGGCTGCACCGAATAATAATAAATCGCGAGTGTTTCCGAGGATCGGCTCTGAGTTTTCAGCCGGACCTCGGTAAGACGGACAAATACTCGATACTCGGTAAAATAAAACCGAGTGTCGAGTATTTTCTGAGTACCGGATTCCCTTATATAGGACCAGGAAAAGCCCTGTATGTTGCCCATCCGAGGATTTACCCAAGTACCAAGTACTGGACTGAGTACCAGGCTGATTCCTTGGTTACTCGGTACCTGGTAAAACCGAGTCAAATACATGGTAAAAATTGAGTAATTTTGAATACCAAGTGTCAGCTCAGCACTACTTACAATCCAAGATGGACAAGGATGAAGGGAACACCGGGACAGACACAGACACGTTCCCATTTTACAGATGGGAAACTGCAGCTGAGATGTTGTGACTTGCCCAAGGCCACCCAGTCAGTTCATTGGCTGGGGTGAGATTTGAATCCTGGTCTAGCATCTTCTCCATTACACGACGCTGGATCTCTGGATCCGATGGGCTTACCTTTCAGGCACCCATTTCAACACTTCCTTAGCAGCAAACGTCTATCAGTGAGGCAATGCCAGGAGGCAGGATAGAGTCTGCCACCTGCAGTGCCTGAGGTTGCTGGAGACAGACAGCGACTGCCCTCAGCATGAGCACTGGCTGGCAGGGAACGACAACATGGCTAAGTTTTCCAGA
The DNA here is from genome assembly GCA_003113815.1 of Sphenodon punctatus. Lineage (NCBI taxonomy): Eukaryota > Metazoa > Chordata > Lepidosauria > Sphenodontia > Sphenodontidae > Sphenodon > Sphenodon punctatus. The sequence continues at coordinate 379,485 of QEPC01011928.1, read as the reverse complement.
AGCACCAACTTTCTATGAAATGTTTACATCGCATTTTTCATGACTCTCTTGCCATTGGGATTCTCTACAGTTGGTAAATACACCCTCTACAGTTGGAGGGATATGGAAAAAAAGTCCCAATGATAAATATACTTAAAATACCTAAATAGCTGGCTCTTAGGGTGTTAATCGATGAGACACTAGCCCACTGGAGTCCGGGTTTGTAGCCCCTACTCACATGTTTAGCATGTAGACCCTAATAAATGGACAGCCCCCGGCATGTTTTTTGTGTGCATGTGGGCAGCCCCCACTCATAGGCTTAGTGGGACAAACCTAATACCCGGGCCGGCGTTCTTCCCCGCAACACTCCACCCCCTTTCCTAGTATCCTGTCCCTTTTCATTATTATTATTATTATTATTTATTATTAACAAACATTTATATAGCGCCAGCAGTGTACCTGGCACTTTACAAAGTAATAAAATAGACACGGTCCCTGCCCCTAGGGCTTACAATCTGAGAGACAGGAGCTGGGGGAGAGACTTAGGAAGGGGAACAGAGGGAGAGACAAGGGGTCTAACATTCATGAAGATGCGAGGTCTCAAGTGCACGTACTTGGCTTGGTTACGATGAGAATGACAGCAGGCAGGTCCATGTTGCAAGGATAAGGGTAAACCGATCGTAGGTATAGGAATAGTGGCTCAGCAGGATAAAGAGTCAGACAGAGCAGAGCGAAAGAGGTGAGTTTTAAGGAGAGATTTGAAGGTATGAAGGGAGGGGGCAAGGCGGATGTGGACAGGGAGGGAGTTCCAGGCATGGGGGGCAGCAAGTGAGAAGGGACGAAGGCGCTTAGGGGAGCAGGGAAGGCGTGGAAGGGTGAGAAGGGACAGAGGAGGAGCGAAGTGCACGGGCTGGAGTATGGAGGGCGATAAGTGCAGAGAGGTAGGGGGGAGCGAGGTTGATTTGCATGATTCACAGCCGCAGTAATCTATGGGAAGAAGAAGCCATCCCAGCTGTTTTGTTCCTTCCGGGCTACTGCAACTTCAGAAGGCAGTCCAGCACCCATCCATGGAGGTGCTGGGTTTACACCTGCCAGCATTTGGTGGCTGGAAGTAACCTTTTGCTATGTACAGAATGCCCAGTTTATTGAGAAAATAGTGTACTGAACTGAGCACCTGCCTATAGCGATCATTCAGAGCGAAAGTAAAAACTGAAAGCAAGATCAGTCCGAGCAATCAGGCTTTGCATGTTCTTGCTCACGTGCGGCGCACAGCCAATCCTAACTAGGCAGCTGCTGAGCTCTAACATTTGGCATGTGGTCATGGATGCCAAGAACTTCATGGTGTTTGTTATCATTCTCCAGGTCTTCATGTCTACCAAGCTCAGCTGGATGGGGAGGGGGGAGCAGTCACTCCCTCGAAGCTTCTCCTGTCCCTGCAGATGCCACCAGGCTCCATGGCTGGAATCGGGTGGAAGAGCTGCCCTCGGTGCCTACCCCCAAGCAGACATGGAGCTTGGCAGCAGTAGGGATGGAGTTGCATAGGTAGCTCTCCCCTCAGCCCTCAATCCAGCTGCTGCTGCCAAACTCTGCAGCTTGATCAGGGGGATTGGCAGTTGCCTAGTGCACCAAAAATGCTTGCACTGCCTCTGCCTGTACCCCGAGTCACTTGTTTTCTTGAAGAGATTAACCACCATTGTCTGTGTTTTTCACAACATCTGTGAGGCCAGTGGGGCCGTGTTGGAGTTCCTCCCCCTCCTCCCCACCCATCTCCGGTGAGCCAGTGCTCCTGTTCCAGGGCCAGCTGAGCCGAGTGGAGCAGCACATAGCCGTAGAGATCAGGGACACCTTGTGCAAGCGTGTCAGACACAATGCTAGCACAAATCAATGACACTTTAATAAGCTCTTTTAAAAAGTTGAATAAAACCATTAACATTTTTTTAAAAAAATGTTCAATAAAGTCTTTAGAAATGTTTTGTGTATGTTTTCCTCTGGCCCACCCAGCCATCCCACCCCACAACCTCTTCCCATGCTGTTTCTCGCCCTTTCCTTTCCCTGCGTGTTCCCTACCGACATTCACAGGTGAGCCGGCTGCCGCCCTGAAGCTCTTCATTTTCCTATTAGCATTCGCAGGCTAGTCAGAACTGGGAATGACGACAGGAAGCACAGAGGCACCAGCCTCCAAAATAGCTTATTGCAGTATGCCATACCGCCATTCTCCACTGCCGTTGCGTGTACTCCCGCCCCGCCGTCCTCAATTGCAAGGGCATCGACAGTAGGGTGGCCACAGATGCAATTTTTAGAGGGCACTTATGAGAAATACAGGTTGCAGGTCTGCATTGGAGCCAATGCAGACCTGCAACCTGTATTTCTCATAACTGCCCTCTAAAGATTTGCATCTGTGGCCACCCTACTGGCCAGATATGGCATGGCCACTTTCGGTGCACCTGCCATTCCCTCCCCCTGCCTTCCAACCCCCAGACTTCATAGCAACTTATTGCTATGCCATACCACCATTCCCTACTGCCCCCCACCTTTTCCAGAATACGCAGGGAAACCATAGATTGTGAAAAACTTAACAACTTTATTTAACAATATTCACTTGAAGTCTGTTTATTTCTTCTTCCATTTATTTCTTCTTCCGCCTGCTCCTTATAGGGTAATGGAGAGGCAAGTTCCCCCAATAGATGTTTTTAAAAATTGATTGGATAAATCTCTCCGGAATAGGTTAGGCATGATTAATCCTGTCTCAGTGAGGGGGGGGATGCATGTGATCTCTTTAGGTCCCTTCCAATCCTGTGATTCTGTGCGCCAAAAGATTTATTCCAGAAGTGTTAGTCTATAGCTCTAAAAACAGCAAAAGAGAGTCTTGTGGCAGCAAAAGATTTATTGATAGTTGTTTGAGATAAATAAACTAGAGACCTCCGCTAGAAGAAACAAATGAGCGTTAACAAAATTCAAAGTATAAGCGGTGGGGTACCTGGCTTGGCAGCAGCACATGTGAAAAGGATCTAGGGATTATGTTGATCACAAGCTGAACATGAGCCAGCAACGCGATTTGGCAGCAAAAACGGCTAATGCAATTCTAGGCTGCATTAACAGGAGCATTGTTTCCAAATCAGCGGAAATAATAATCCCACTCCATCAGTATTGGTCAGAGCTCACTTGGAATATTGTGTCCAGCTTTGGGTGCCCCATTTTAAGGACATTGCTAAATTGCTCTGGACTCAGAGCAAGGCAACAAAAATGATAGCGTCTGGAAGGCAAGTTTTATGAGAAAAGGTTGAAGGAGTTGGGCGTGTTTAGCCTAGTGAAGGGAAGACAGAGGGGGGGGGAACATGCTAGTAGTCTTCAAATAGCTAAAGGCTGCCAGCAAGGAACTGTTCGTCATTGCTACAGAAGTCAGGACAAGAAGCCACGCCCACTCTGCAATATAAAAGGAAGGAAACAGGAAGTGAAGTGTAGAAGTCATCTGAAGCAGGAAGACAGCTCCCCGGCCATGGTCACGTGTGTCAGGAGCCCCAACCTGATCCAGACCGTGTCGCTGGGGATTTTCTCCTCTGGGGTGAACTGTGATAGCCGCGCCTCGCTGTCACGGGTGATTTTACCCAAACACAGGGGAAACCTTAGCACAATCATCTATCCAAGATCTCCAGCCCTTTTGCCTGTGCTGAGCTCTTTAGCTGTTTTAAATGGATCCGGCTGGGAGGCAGGTCCATGTGCGCTCAGTGCGGGGCGGGGGGGGCGTTCACACAGCAGGGGATGGGTGCGCGCCCGCACCCACGCACCACCCATTCCTGCCCCTGCACAAAGCAACCGGGGAAAACCCGGGTTGCTCTGTGCAGGGAGATGGGTGGGGATGGGTGAAGGAGGGTGTGGGTCGTGCGAGCAGGCACCCACCCACCGTCACTTTTAGATGTGTGTTAGTGTCTCGTCTAAAAACAGCCTTTGTCTGTCTGTCTGTCTGCTTCCTGCATCCTCTGACATAGCCCGTCAGAGGCCAAAATCCAGGGCATGGGAAAACTCAGGGATCAGAGCAGGAGGTATGGGGAGAGGGGTCAGAGCCAAGCAGGGCAACTTAAGAGAAGAACAAGGCTTAGGAGTGAGGCCAGGCCAGATGATCCACCCAGCTTTCGGGTGCTACCAGCTGACCTTTAGGGGCGTGCAGCAGGCCCCCATGTCGTTTTCGTTATTCAAAAATGTCGTTTTCGTTATTGTTATTAACGACGTCATTTTCGTTGTTGCTTTTGTTATTTTCATTATCGTTTTCATTATCGGTATCGATATCGGTGCCATTTCAAACAAAGATTTTATTTTTTGTATTGATGTCGTTATTGATTCCAGTGCACAATTAATATTCACATAAATCTAAGGGAGACAGGGTAAGGGAAAAGGAAACCTATCTATTATTTAATCAATTATTATTATTTTATTATTATTAGCAAGCATTTATATAGCGCAAGCAATGTACCTGGCGTTTTACAAAGTAATGGAATAGACACGGTCCCTGCCCTAGGGCTTACAATCTGAGAGACCGGGGGGCAGGGGGGGAGAGAGACGAAGGAAGGGGAATAGAGGGAGGGAGCAATACTCTGTGATTGCTCAATGCCACAACCAACCAGGGGGGCTCTGGGAGAGGGCACTGAAACCCTTTATAATGGGAGGGCTAGGCCTTTTCTCTCCATTCTGTGAGAGCTCTGCTTGTCAGATCAGGTTGCATTTACAGAACTGTGGTGCTTGCACACAAAACATCCTCCCTAGCCCTCATTGTATTACCAATAATATATATCTATAACTATATATTACATTGAGTGTAATATTCACAAAGATGCGAGGTCCCAGGTGCACATGCTTGGCTTGGTTACATCGAGAATGATGGTTGGCTGGTCCGTGTGGTGAGGATAGGAGTACACAGAGCTCATATAATTATCTACCTCATATAATTATCTATATAACTATTCTAATCTAATCTACATGTCTATAATATATATCTATATCTATATCTAATCTATATTATTGATCTATATATAATGTACAGGGGGAGAAGGGCAGGGAAAGGGAGAAGGTAAAATATAGGATATGAGGAAGGAAAGGTAATATAGATTAGTTATAGATATATATTATTGGTAATACAATGAGGGCTAGGGAGGATGTTTTGTGTGCAAGCACCACAGTTCTGTAAACGCAACCTGACCTGACAAGCAGAGNCTCCCGGTGTTTTTAAAGGTGAGGAGGGAGGCGCTAGGATGAATATCTGGACTGGAGTATCAAGTTCCACCCCAAAGGCCCGATTGCCCGCTGACGGCAGGATCCCCAAACAGTAGGTGGATCCCCACAGCCTTCTTTCTTAGGGTTGCCACTGGGTTTCACCTTGTAGGGAAAGATTTGATTTCTCTGGGTCAGCCAGTGGCTAGCCTGGAGTCCTGAGGCTCCGGGGAGCAGAAGGGAGGTGGGCATGTCAGAGAGGGGGCAGGACATAGGGACTTTCCTACCCCCTTTCTGATGTGGCCACGCCCCCTGCGGAGCATCGTGATGATGTCACACAAAGTTCTGTCAGGGCTGGGTTTGGAATGGGCTCCCATACCGTGCGGAGGCTGTTAGGAGAGGCAGGATTGCCGAGGCAGGGTGTTGGCGGGATCTCTGGGGCAGGATAGCTGGGGTCACTGGGGCGAGGGGTTGAGAGGCCTCACTCCCTTGCATCCTGGCATGCATGGCCCCACTCAGGTAAGCCCTGCAAACTCTGGGCACTTTGTGGGAGGCAGAGCCCCCCAGACTTTCCCATGGGAGCGCCAGCAGTCCCAGAACCTCCCATAGTTAGTTCCACATGCATTGTGGGGCCTGTAGGCTCATGAACCCTAGCACAACTGCACCCCTATTGTAGCTACGCTCCTGATCTATGCCCTCCCACTTAATATCCACAGATACAGGTAACTGGCAATTGCATTGTTAATGTTGTCAACTCTGGGGTGTGTATGCACCACTGCCTGCTACCGGGTGGAATGAAAACGCCAGAAGTCCACCTCTAGTCCAAACGTTGCAGCTAACGGAGGCGGCAAATTGCAAATAGACCTATGGCAAATATGGAGGCGGTGTTCTCACAAGCAGGTGGTAAACGGTTGCAAATTGGGAGGAATAGCCCACACACCCATCTCTGTTCAGATTAACACAGCTGAGAGTTAATAGCCCCCACCTCCGTTTTTGAATTGAATGTTCCATGTTATGTTCATTAAATGACTCCCACACCAGAGCAAGCAGAAAGATCTCCGATTCTCTGAGTGACAATAGCTCCTGTTACGATGCAGCTATGGGCTGCCCCTGGCTCAGAGCAATGAGGCAATTCAGTCCAGCGTGCTGGCATAGTGGCTAATTTTTCATATTCTAGCTTGCTTTCATCAGCAAAGGTTAATCCACCTCAGCGTTACAAACTAAAGGGTTTGGTTCCCGTAAAGATCCATGCACAGCCCCCTCAAGGTGGAAAGACATATGCGTTTGGCTGGAAGGGAGCTGGAACCCCCCGCTCCAAATGGTAGCCATGCCCAGACTTGTATCCCCAAGGGCATGTTAGGACAGGAGAATTTTGCTGACCTGCTTGCAATTTGCAATAGCAGAAGAGGAGGGGGGCGGGGGGGGAAACAAGACAACAGGATAGGAGAGGGTGGTAAATAATAGTCTCAGATTACATGGTTTATCCTGCTCCTACACACAGGTCCACTGAATGGTCTAACGGATCTGATCACCATATTTGGGGTTGGGAAGGAATTTTCCCTCGGGGCAGACTGGCATTTGACTCGGAGGGTTTTTCACCTTCCCCTGCAGCATGGGTGTGGCTTGCCTGTTTGGGACATCTGGATCCAATTTTTCTAAAATGATTTCCTGTTATTTCAGGCATCGGGGGTGGGGGGGGGCTCTGGTTGGTCCCAGTCTCTCCTTGTAGCTGTTGGTGGGATTTCTCTGTGCGGATGGTTGGGGTCCTGCAGTGGTGCAGGGGGCTGGACTAGATGACCTTTGAGATCCCCTTCCAGCCTTGTGACTATGACTCTATGCATGTCGTGGCTCAGAATTTAGCGGTGTGATTCTGGGCTGGTTTTCACCTACAAAACCCTAAATGGCCTGGGCCCAAAATATGTGAAGACTGCCTCTTCTCTCATGTCGGAGCGCCCTCTTGCCGAAATCATCTGCCTGTCCGGTTTCCACAACAAAGGCACGTAGAGAGGTTTTTTTCCTCAGTGGCTGCCTCGTCATTACAGAACTCCCTTCCCTTCGAGGTTAGTCTAAGCCTCAGCCTGCTCACCTTTTGGAGGCAATGCAAGATCTTTCTGTTCGGTCAGGCATTTGGCGGGAAAGGTTGAGGGGGTTATAAGTGATGGGGGAGGGGGGGTTACTTGATTTGATTTGGTTTTCCTTGTTGTGTTTTAATATATTAGGGGCTAGGGGGTTTTATTTAAGTATTTCTGAATATATTTATGTGTTTTGTAAACCTGCCCTCAGCCTTAAGGGAACAGCATGATAAAAATGTAAAAGAAAACAAAATAAATTAATGTTAGGAGGGTTGCTTTATCCACTGCTGATCCAGAGAAGCCCCTGTCCCTGACATGAGAATGTCCTGCCCTCTGACACAAAAGTCCCCCAATAGCAACGAAATCCTTTGAAAACTAAACTCTGAGTGGTTTGAAACCATAAAAGAAGCTTATTCCAGTGGAAGGGTTTATTATTCCACAGTTTGCATATTCCCTGTCTATTCCATTTGCAGTGTCTATTAGGGAGACCTGTCCCAGGCAACACTGCCCTGAGGGCATGTTTCCCCCTTCCTTCCTGAAGTCCCAGTGATACAGCCTCCCCTCACACCACAACCTTTTATCCTGCAGTTCAAAATCAAGGTAAAGATGTCTCAATTCATTTAGCCCATTAGCTCTTTTCCCCATACCCTCTTCTTCCCACGAACCTTTACACAAAGTAGAGACCTGCTGGAATTTCTTTGGGACTCAAAATTTGCTGATAGCGTGCCGAGCCAGGTTCAGGGTGTTGGTATTGACTTATAAAGCCCTTCACGGTCTTGGCCCCTCATACCTCAGGGACCGCCTCGCCCTCCGGAGCGGACCCTTCAGTCTGCCGGGGGTGCCTTCTTGGAGGTCCTCTATGTTAAGCGGGGGGGGGGCCCACAATGGAGAGGGCATTCTCGGTGGCCGGGCCGCGTCTCTGAACTCCCTACCGGAGGAAGCTTGCCTGGCCCCAAGCCTTTTGGTTTTTTGACGAGAGTGTAAAACCTGGCTGTTCGCCCAGGCCTTTGGGGAGGGGGGGAGGGTCTAGGAGATTTTTATCTCCGGGTGATTTCAGACGTTACGCGAACACGGTGAACCATGGTGAATACCCACCTGTGGTCACCGTGTCCCGTACGTCTGTTCACGGCGCGCCAGATGTTGGCCACGGTCAATCCCCACATGGGGTTCGTTTGAACCACGCTTCCCGGGCTAGCCGGGGGAAGGTCCCGGGAAGCGTGGTCAGACGGACCCCGGGCCGTGGCCAAGGAAAAGTAACGTCTGGCCGCGTGCCACGGCCCAGGATCCCCGGCGGGATCCCGGGCCGTGGCACGAGCGGCCGGACGCGGCGGCCACATTGGCCCCGCCGCCCGCCCGTCTCCTCGGAGGGCGGGCGGCGGGGTGCGTGGAGGGGGAGGGGCCGTGCGGCCGCATGTTGCGCCACGCGGCCCCGGCCCCTCCCACTTTCCCCGCCGGGATCCCCCCGGCACGTCTGTTGTGCCGTTACGGGGAGACCCCGGCGGGGAACGAAGCCGTTGGTGCCGGTACGGGGCCAACGGCCAACGTATCGTCTGAAAATACCCTCCCTTGCCCTATTGATTTTTGTATTCCGGGCCCTGTTTTAATATTTGAGATTGTATTTTTATGTGTTTTAAATTGTTTGTATTGATTTTATTGTTGGAAGCCGCCCCGAGCTGTGTTCAGGAGGGGCGGGGTATAAATCAAATCAATCAATAAATAAAATTTGGGTGGGATATGAGCATTTATTTCCCTGTTGCCCTTCAGCTGAAGGATGCGTCCCACACTATATGCCCCTATAATCAGGACCCTATGTATGCTGTCCATTTTTTTTTTTAATTTTGTAACCAGGAACCCCAAGTTCTAAAAGCAAAAATCCAGATTCTGAGAGCGGAATAAACTAGGCAAAAGAACCAAAATCTGTCCAATTATGCCGTTTTTGAAGGTAGATATGTTTCCCAGCATGTCATTCTATCAATTCTGAAGTCTCATATCTTTTTTAAAAACTTCACAGAATACCACAGGGACCTCTCAGCAGATGTGTGATGTGGAGGCACTTTTCGCCCCTAAAGGGTTGCAGTATATTATCAGTTTGGGGTTGTGGACTGTGTCTTGAGACAAAGCTTTCCCACAAACACTTAAACAATTGTCTTCCACCACCGCTTTTAGCTGTTCTTAATTAAAAAATAGCTGAATTTAAATGCATTTGATGCATTGGTACCATTTTCGCCAACTTCATTATTTCCCCAATGCACCTTCTTATGAACTTGAGTAATGAACACTGAGTTCTCCATATAAACAGAGACTCCTTGGCTTTCTATGGGACAGCACCCAGCATTCTAGAAAGAAGAGCATTCTGGTTTCCCCGAGGCTATTTGCATCAATCTCGTAACTCAGTTGCATTCTTGTGACTGCATCAACATTGTTTATATCCCCAAAACTGATAAGAATAAAAAGACTTCCACGGAGCAGGGACAGTGGGGCTACGGGAAGGCAGTTTCGGTGATCTAAGGTAACCTAACGTTTGACCATGACTCCTTGGCAGGATGGGAGAACTGGCTTGCCCGAAGTCATCCAGCAAGGTGGGGATTTGAGTTTAGGATTCCCAGGACAGAATCCAGCATGTAACCCAAGGGACTACATTGGCTGAAAACAAACAAGACAGTAGCCTGGGAGTCACCTGCTTGTCAGTTAGATGGTCGCCGCCCGATGTTTCCCCACGTCCACCTCAGGGTGGGCGGCTGCTATGGTATGCGTGGGCCGTAGGTGGTCACCGACGCAGCCTGGGCAAAGGCTCAGCCACCAGAGCTAAATTGTTGTCTACCTGTCTGTTAGGCCCCACAGAGTCTCAACGGGAGGCGAGGTCTGAGGATTGGGCCCAGAGGACTCCAGCCACCAGACAGCTGATTGGCGGAGCCCGAAGGAGCACCCCCTGTCATCTGTTTGCCACACACCCCTGGGCTGGATGAAGACATGCCTCTGGCCCACCTCCCATCAGATGTTTGGCAGCAGCTCTTCCCAGGGGCCCATACGGGCATCCTGTTCCATCTGGACGGCCCCTCAACCAACCTGTGGTGTGGAGGGACCAGTGATGGCAGCCCCCCATGCCCAGGTTACCAGGGGCGGGCTGCTCATGTGAACTGCCCTCCCCAGTGACCTGAGGAGTGGCAGCTGCGGCCCGGGGAGCCGGGGAGCCCTGCCTCATTTGTTTTCACCCATGGTCTCCTTCTGTGGGAAAAATTATACACACACACACACATAGCGATAGATATAGAGAGATATGCACACATACACACCATTTCCCTCCTAAAAACCTCCCTCTTCCACCAGGCCTTCCCTAGCTCCTCACTCCACAGGCTCCTCACGTCACTGATGCTCCTTCTACCGTTCTGATACTCCAGGTCCCCTTGTAACTAAGTTAGGCCTGTGCAGCTTCAACCTCTCAATTTTGGAACGTCTCCCTGTCTCTCCCTACGTTCCCCTCTCTTGTCCATTCTAGATTAGAAACCCACACCCATCCCCAGGGCAGGATCCTGTCTCTAACTTAATGATTGCTCAGTGCCAGGCAGATTACTCGTGCAATAAAACAACAACAATAAAGGCGAGGATTTGAGCCTCAGGATTCGGAGTCCAAAATGCAATCCAAGAGACTGCATCGGACAAATGCATGCCCTCCGCTAGCACTCAGTCAAAGTAGTTTGTTGTTTTAAGCAAAGATTATAACAAAATACAAATAAAATTACAACAAAAGCAAAAGTTTAGTACAGAACAAAAAACCAAAGCAACACACTGTGTCGAATAAAATATTACATAACATGGGTCTTGCTCCTAATTCGAGCACGGGCTTGACTAGGCCTGACCTCTGAAATAAATATTTAACTAAAAATCAATTACGTAAAAAATCCCCAGTAACATGGATTGTGCTCTTAAATGGAGAGTAACCCCTCCAAACCCCTGAAATTAATACTTAAACAGAATTTTTTTAAAAATCCCAGAAGCATGGGTCTTGCTCCTAAGCGGAGCATAGGTTTGACCAAACCTAGCCCCTAAAATGAATGTCATAATGTTTTATTTATGATAGCACAAGCCATTCATAAAGACCAGTTAGTCTCAGACGAGTCATACAACACCATCCATACCTTACAAAACAAATATAGACAGGAAACAAAACAGAAAGGCTGGTTGTGGTACAACCAAGACTTCAACCTTCTACCGGCCGAAATTTCTTTAATTTAAGGGCCTGCGCATTTATTCCCCCCTACTTTAACCATTGTATCAGGGTTTAAATATTCCACTAAGACTGGTAGCACATCCAAATAGTTACATGGTTGGCCGATCTATTGGAATAAGCAGCTCTGTCAATTGGGACCTTATGACAGAGTACAGTGGGCATTCGAAGGTAATATGAACCAAGGACTCCACAACAACAGTTTTGACATGGAAGGAGCAATACTGGCAATTCCTTTTTTCAAGTGGGATTTCCACGTACCTCCCCTCCAAGACAGCTGAAGGGAATGAATTGAATCTGGCCAAAGTAAATGCGCTCCTGTCTCCCCATAGAGAAAGGTTATGTCAATAGGAAGCTCCAATCATTGGTGTCGAGAATTCACCATAAATCTTAGCCACTTTCTGCAGGCCAATTGATTCCCTAAGAGTTTGTAGTTCCTGGTCCCCCCCCCCCCCCCCCCCCCCCACTAGTACTGTAACAGGGAGGCATACATCCTCGCAGGATCGGGGCCTGACAACTGCCTGTCCCAGGGAACTAGCTCTCTAGTTCTTTATTTCATAACACAGTCTTCTTACAGGGCTCCCACTAAGGCTGCTTTTATACATGGCAAAAAAGGTTCTTCTAAGTGCTTGAGATAATACCAGGTATTTATAAATGCTGGAGTTTTGTCATGTATGAACGCATTATTCCCCTTTTATGCAGCGAGATCTTGCAGCCTTGTAAAACCCATGGCGACGAGATTTTGCTGCATAAAAGGGGATTAGTGCAACAACCGGTATTATCTTGAGCACTTATAAGAATCCATTTTTGTCATGTGTAAAAGCAGCCATAATGTCCCAGACAGTCTCTCTCAATTGCCGTACGCGCATCTCTCATACAGTGCCTCGACAGGCTCCCAGGACGTTTTCAGACGAGTACGGCGGCGCCCGCGCTTGTTTCTCAAAAAAGCCGGCAGCCCGTTCCACACATGACGCTGCCGCCGAATACGCGCATGCGCGGGCGATGCGCATCCATTTCCGGGCGCGAACTGACCGGGTTGGCGATCGAGGCTGGTCATACGCGGCCGGAAATGGAAGCGTATCGCCCGCACGTGCGCGTATTCGGCAGCAGCGTCACGTGTGGAACGGGCTGCCGGCTCTTTTGAAAACAAGCGCGGGCGCCGCCGCAATCGTCTACAAACGGCCCCAGTCTTACACAACCCCAGTTTGCCGTATCCCTGCTCTCAGCAGTTCTGTTCTCCAACTTTCTCTAACCAAACACTCTGGCTTTACCTGTCTCAGAGTTTCTGCTTTCTCCAGCAGTCTCTGGCCCAGCCAACTCATCCGAGCCTCCAGGAGCAGGAGAGCTTGCTCTCGCTCTCCCTTGTCCTGCTCGTTCAGTCTCCTCCTAGCTAGTCTTTCTCAGCAGGATCTCCAGGCCGACTCCTACTCCCACAACAGCCCCCTCAACGCTGAGCTTCTCTCACGCTTTATTCCCCAGGGCTGGCCACCGCCAAACCCTCATGCAGCTGCATCATCAATTAGGCGCTGTCCTCCAACTGTGTGTGCACCTGCAGCTCTGCATGCACTACCTCTACTGGCGCTAGCTCCCTTAAAGGGCTTCCTCCCAGCCCTCTGTAGCTTAACTCTGCCACAAGTACCTTTTTGCCCCATACCAGGCTCCAAGCAGTTTAATGTTTGTACCGCTTTCTGCAGACAATGGGGGTGGGGTGAGGGTCATTAACACCTCATTAGTCCAGCTGGAGAAAGAGTTTGATGAAGGTCCAATAAAAAAGATAACACCTTACTAGTTTGTCTCTATTTAACAAGCTTGGGATAAGTAGGGTTTTCAAAGAACAAAGAAAGATAACAAAAAATAAACAAACAAAAAATCCCTAAGCGGTAGGAAGGTGTGTGTGTTTGTGATTCTTTAGCTGCTGAAAGGGACCATCGCTGCTTCCACCTGGGATCCTCTGAATGACTTTAAAACTAAAACTTTAGATCCAAATTCAGTGCACCAGTTTGAGGATATTGACGTTTTAATAGGCTGAGTTTCAACATGAACCATCATTCCTGCACATACAAACATATGTATGGACAGAGCCTCTCACACAGACATCCTTTTCCCCCTGCTTATACCCAAAGGTAATCAGTGGGGTATTAAATATTTTCATATAAATACTTAATAAAATAATAATAATAAATAATAAATTAAATGCATGCAATTTTTTTGCAAATTATGGGTGGCATGAAGAGTACCTATTTCTCTCTGTCAAATGTTGGAGCGTAAACAAATATATTATTGGAAAGAATTATGTAGCTTATTTGGAAGCAAATGCTATTTTGGATTGCCTCAGGAGATGCATCCTAGCCAGAACATGAGAAATAATTGTATCATTGTACTTGGCTCTGGTTGGCCTCAGCTGGAGTACGGTGTCTGTAAGGATGCAGAACTCAAACCAGCAAATCCAGGGAGTCTGAACAAGCCATGGCTGGTTTCGTAGCACCACCGGCACAGTCTTGGTTTTAGGGACTTGGTTTTGCTTCCCAGACGCCTTGGTGTAATCCAGGCCACACCCTCTTACTTGTGATTGGTCCCTGCCTAGTTATTAGGCCACCCAGTAACGAGCAGGGGAGCAACGTTGGACTTTCTGTGCCTTGAACTGGCTTGCCCTCTGTCCCTAAACCTGCCCTGGCCCCTAGGACAATACTGAAGTGATGATGGCTGTGACTCGGAGGGGATTAGGATCCCCGTTATTGAGGAGGGTCTGTCCCCCTCTAGTTACCCAGGTTCTGGACCCCCTGCAGTGCCTGGATTCTCAGGTTGCAGCAGTGGCCAGGAGCTAGGGATGTGCAATTCATTTTTGTTTTGTTTAGTTACTAAAATGAATGAAGCCCCATTCGTTTTAGTAACTAGGAAATGAAATTGAATGAATTAGGAAATGAATGAAAATGAATTAGCTTTTAAAAATGAAAAGAAAAGGGGAAACGTAAATGAATGAGGCCCCTTCTGCACACCACTACTGTGTGCTGCCCTCCCCACCTCTTGCTACTGCCGCCGCCCAACGACAATCCATAATCAGAAGGTTGCACCATGGTATAATTCTGTCAGATACTTGACCGTGGTGTCTTATATTTTATCTGCAACACTGGGGCCATCGGGGAACTTTCCTCTTAGTCAGCTTTGATCTGTTTCCCTCAGCTGTCTTAGAGGGTCGTTACATGAGAAGAGCGGTTCTTTCAGCATCGTACCTTGAGGGTGGTGGAATCTTTGACACACATAACATTGGCGTGTGATTTGTACTCTCATATAAAAGTAGTATATTTGACTGGTATTCTCATTAATCTTCCCTCTTACAATCATCAGGAAATACTGGGGTTTTGTCCATCGAAATAGGGATAAAGATATCACTATTAAAGTGGCCAAATTTTATGCTTTGGCCTATAAATTGAGACTGGAACAGGAGAAAATGGCATCAACTCAGGACTTTATCTTTTGGTCAGTGGAATAGCCCCAAAAGTGGTAGGGGCTAGAAAGTTGGTTTGTCCAGCACTTTTCTGGATATTATATAGCTTGGAATGTTGATTTCTTATTTTAAGTTATATTGTGCAGTTTGGAGCATGTGTACACTCTTCTGTGGGCGTGTAATTTATTATATTTGTATTTTGCTTGATTTCATTTAGATGTATTATTATACGTTTTATTTTGATTGATTATTTGTTTTACTTTATTTATCTTTTGTCATAGCCTCTGGCCAGTGCAATAAACTTTCTTGACTAAGATGCTGCCGCCCAAATGTATCTCTCGCATACACATATCTCCTGCTCCCCCTGGGGTGGTCTCTGCAAGATGACACTCTGCCACACTTTGGGGTGCCTACCTATGCCGAGGTCAGTGCCTGCTGCTCCTCTACCGCTGCTGTCACCAGTCTGTGAGATGACTGTGTGTGTGTCTCTCTCATCTCTTCTGTCCCCCTGGGGCATTTGTCTACAAGTTTCCGGCGGGCTTGTAAAACCTGGCTGTTCGCCCAGGACTTTGGGGAGGGGGGGATAGGGTTTTTAGCTTTTCCCTGCCCTTATTTTATTTTATTTTTATTTCTTCTCCTGCCCTAATCTGGTTTAAGATTGTATTTTAGCCCTGTTTGATATTTTTATAATATTTATGATCGTTTTAATTGATTTTATTGTATTTTAAATGTTTGGAAGCCGCCCCGAGCTGCATGGCAGGAGGGGCGGGGTAAAAATTTATAAAATAAATAAATAAAATAAAAATAATGATGTTTTTAATTTGTTAATGTTTTTTAATTGTTTTATGAATGTTTTTAGTTGTACATCGCCCCGGGATGCCGTAGGCATATGGGGCGATTCATAAATATAATAATAATAAATAAATAATAATAATAATAATAATAATAATAATAATAATAATAAATAAATAATATAATATACTTTGGACAAGATGATGTCTCCTTTGCCAGTCCCTGCTGGTTCTCAGTGCCCGCCTGCTGCCTGTCTCTGTCTGATATTCTGCCTCCTGAGGGCATTCTGTGCCACTTGAAGCCTTGCCAGACTTGGGGCACCACCATCTCCTCCTCTGCTAGTGCCTGAAGCTTGAGTGCCTGGTGCCCACTGCCTGTCAGTGTCTGTTCTGTCCTCTGCCTGCCTGCTGCGTGCCTGTCTATCTCTGATATTTCTGCCCTCCTAGGGCAGTCTGTGCATGTTTGAGGGAGGGGAAAGTGTGATAGAAGGACAGTAAAACTGCCACTTAAAGACATGGAAGCCCTGTCACGTGATTCTTATTGATTTCAATGGGAGACAAATGTAAAATGAAAAAGAATGTGTTTTAAACAACAACAAAAAATTAAAACAAATTAATTTTTGAAAATGAAAATAAATGAGGCCTTGAGACGCCTTCCGCACACCCCTCCCATGAGCGCTGTTCACCAACTCCATCTGGTGAGGACACCGCGGCCCTTTCTTTCCGATTCAGACCCAGCCACCATCATCCAATCGAGGCTAGACTACGGCAATGCGCTCTACATGGGGCTGCCCATGTTGTCCGTTCAGAAGCTGCAGCTGGTGCAGAACGCAGCAACCTGGCTCCTTTCGGGGGGTAGGTCGCTGTCAGCACATCCCACCTGTGTGTCTGCACTGGCTGCCTATAGCTTTCCGGGCACAATTCAGGGTGCTGGTTTTGACCTTCAACACCCTAATGAGCTTATGCCCCATATTTCTGAAAGACCGCCTTTTCTTTCATTATTATTATTATTATTATTAACAAACATTTATATAGCGCCAGCAGTGTACCTGGCACTTTACAAAGTAATAAAATAGACACGGCCCCTGCCCCTAGGGCTTACAATCTGAGAGACAGGAGCTGGGGGAGAGACATAGGAAGGGGAACAGAGGGAGAGACAAGGGGTCTAACATTCATGAAGATGCGAGGTCTCAAGTGCACGTACTTGGCTTGGTTACGATGAGAATGACAGCAGGCAGGTCCATGTGGCAAGGATAAGGGTAAACAGACAACAGGGTAAACTTTCATGCTCCTCTGTGACCGCTGCGGTTACTTGGGGGTGCCCTCTTGCGGAAACCACCTGCCAAACTTGTCCATAGAACAAGGCCCCGCAGAGAGGCATTCTTAGTTGCTGTCCCAGTGTTGTGGAACCACCTTCCCCTGCGGGTCAGCCAGAGCCCGAGCCTGAACATATTCCGGAGGCGGTGAAAATTCTAGTATAGCGTTTGGCAGGTGGGGATAGAGGTTGGGTGGATGGGGGTTTTTTTTGGGGGGGGGCGGGGGAAGGAGAGGGATTTCTAGGGGATTTTATTGTATTATTGTATTTTGACAATTTGTTTTGCTTCTGTAAGCCGACCTGAGCCTTCAGGGAAGGGTGGGGTGTACGTTTCAATAAATAAAAATAAAATAAATATTTACCCTTGGCCTGTTCCTGTGTGATTCAGTTCTCCTGAGCTGGTGTGTTTGCCCCTGCTCTGTGGGCGTTGTCCCTTGTTTTGGATTGTTTTCGCACCCTGAGCCTGATTCTACAAGTGTTAATATACCTGTGGGCCTTAACAGTGTCCAGCTTTGACGGCCTCTTTTCAGGACCAGCCTTAAAATTTGTGGGGCCCAGGGTTAAAGTAATATGTGAGGCCCCCATGGCCCTGCCCTCAATAGGCACTCTACCTTAGCCCCGCAGGAAGCAGCCACCTTGGAGGATGAGAGTCATGGGTGGGGAAGAAGACCCTGAAGAAACAGCCTGTCCTGGGGCCTCAAGAACCCTGGTCTTGAAGCTATTAGGACTGACCTCCCCCCTGTGGGGCCCCCTCTGACTGCAGGGCCAAGGCCATAGTCCCAGTGCTGCTAGGCCCAGACCCATAAGGACCTGGCTGACTCTACAGTGCCACCAGTTTCTGCTGACCAAGGCCTAGTATTGCCCCATAAGACCTTTCGCCAGTGCTGGTCAAGCCACACACCCCTCCTCAGCTTTGCTCCACACCCCCGGCTTCCTGGTTGGCTGCTGGCCTGTATATAAGGCAGAGGATTCTGGGTAGATCATCAGTCTTTCCCAGTCCCTGATGTCTCCATGAACTCTGGACCGGCTCTGCACTCCCCAGTCGCAGTTTCTTTGGGGCCAGCGGGAGAGACTGCCCCTTCTAAGCTGCCTTTTGGAACCCGATCCTTCAGCCCTCCTTTGTCTGTCTGCTCCACTCAGTTCTGCCTCGTCTCTCTGTCTGTCCACTTCGGTTCTGATCCGTCCGTCTGGTTCAGCTCCATTTGTCTTGTCTCGTAAGGCTCTGGACGTTTGTCTGCCTGCCCGCCCTGTGAGTCCACTTGTCAGTCCGGCTTCATCTTCCCTACCCCCTGGTCTGTGTAGAGTGGTGGTTTTTTACCTGACACTCCCATAGGCCGAAATGGAAGTGTCAGGTAAAAAAAAGGGGATCGAAAGTGGCACCCTAGGTGCATGTGGTGATCCTTATCTGAGACCCTCCCAACCCAATCCCACATGATGCGTCCTAGCACTGATCCTGCCACTATTCTCTGCCCCCCAGCCCATGCTCTCGATAGGACCTGCCACTGTTTAAGAAGGACGTGTGATCCAACTGGAGAAGAGGGAACAACAAAGGTGACAAAGGACTTGAAATACAAGTATTAGGAGGAACGGGTGAAGGACCTGGGTGTCGTCAGAAGACTGGAGGAAGAAAACTAGAATGTGGAGGGCAGGGACATGATAGCAGTTCTCAAATTCCTTAAAAGGGCTGCCACAGTGAAGATGGGGAAATCTCCATTGACAGTAAAAGAAGGGCAAGAGGTGATGGGTTTCAGCTGCAGGAAAACAGATTCAGCTTGAGGAAGAACTCCTGGGCTGTAAGAATGATTGGGCAATGGAACCAGTTGCTGGAAGAGGTTGTGGAAGGTGCATGTGTGTGTGTGTTTTAAAGAGGAGACTATGGATGTCTTTAGCCGTAATGTCAACGGGTGTCTGAATGTGTGTTTTGACCTTGATAGGAACACCGGTTTGGCCCTGTGTTCACCGTGTGGCGCTGCTTAGACACACGGCCCATCTTGGGGCAAATCGGTGTTTTGCTCTCCACCTGATCTCAGCACATAAGTGTTGCCGCCTTGTTCCCTTTGTTGTGCCTGCGAACACACCACACGATATCATTAGACACAACGTTGGCCATGTGTTCAGCCGGAATACGCAAATTGTCCTTGGGTTGCAATGGTGTTCACGTAGCCAAATTGGTGTTGGGATTGTTATGGTGCTTACACACAACAGCCAAACACGTGCTTAGGGGTGTTGACACCCGATCTCTGTTATGTCTAAAGACATCCAGAATTCAAATCATTTACTTGCCAACACTGGCTTTCGCCCACGTCCAAAACAGTACAATACAATACAATACAATACAATAACCAACCATACATAAGCTGGTGAAGGTATCAAGTAAACCCAAATATAAAAGTCATAAATCAACACAATTACAAATAATGAGACTATATAACTCTTTGTCCAGGCTAATTTAGGTTTAGTTAATCCTGCCTTAGTGTAATGGTCTGGACTTGCTGATCCTCAAGGTCTCTTTCAGACCCAGGATTCTTTGATTTTAAATTTTCTCTTTTAGTGCCGTTAAAAGCACCGCATTAGTGCACGGGAACAAGGGAGTGAATGCAGTTTAGAAACCAAAGTGAAACTGACTATTATCTGGATTTCCTGAATCCCAGGCTGCAACACAGACCTTGAGATTTTAAAATGCTCACTCATTGCAATTATCTAGCTTACTACTAGGAACAGGATTATGTCATGGTTTTTTATTTGTTTTTTGTTTTGTCTAAGAGAGTCTCTTTCATCAGGCTTTGCTGGGGCGGGCCCCTCTATGTGGAACTAGCTCTCCCCCCCCCCCAAGATATTCATCTCCGTTCCTCCTGCCGCACCTTCAAAAAGCATCTGAAGACTTCAGATGCTTTTAGGATCCACTGCTGGTTCCCCTAAATGTATTTTGTCCTCCCCCATTTACCATAGGTGACTCATGGGGGGATGGGGAGCATATGCCCCTCTACATTTTTGGAAGCCCTATAGAACCCCTGCCCGGTTCCCCACTCCTGTGTCCCCCCCCCTCCCCCGCCCCACTATCGACAGTTACCAGTTGCCTATGCCCTTTACTGTCCCTTTTAAAATTATTTTAAATAGATTATTACATTGTTTTATTGTCTTTTTATTGTGCATTTTTGTAAAACACTCCAAGTCCCATTTGGTAGTGATGGTGGTGGGAGTTGGAGCTACACAAATAAAATTATTATTACATTCATCCCTTCCTTGTACGGTGACATATAGTCCCTGAGCTTGCAATTGCACCCTGATGGGCGGACTACTGTGGGCGCAGCCATGCAAACTGGGGTGGATCCGGGGTGGGAGGCATGATGCTGAATCCCCCAATCCTTTCCCCTCTCTCGCATTTGCTATATACGCGGCTAACTAGTTTGTTGATTGTCCACTGAAGAAGGGGAAGCGTCCCCGAAACGCGTTTGGATTTATTGCGCTCATGGATTGATCCAATTTGAATTTATCAACAGCGAGTGTCTTTGGGACCTGTGGACTTATCCAATTGTATTAATCAACAGTGAGTGTCTCTGAAAGGATACAATTGTATATGGGTGGTATCTACATGATAAACATGTTTATATGTTGACTTTGCCAACAGTATATTCCTTTCATGAGATACACATGTATACGATTCATATTCCCATGACAATTGTGGTGTTATTTTCATGACATGTATTTTATGGTTATTTGTGTACAATAGAAGGAACATTGTGTCAAATTCCACATTACTGTGTCTTTGGGTATTTTCAAACATTACGAGATCACGCTCAACCACAGTCAATACCCTGTGGTGGGGAATGGTCCCGTAACGTCTGTTGGGGAACCGGAAGTCCCCCCCCCCCCAGATGTTCGCCACGCTCAATCCCCGCCGGGAATCACATTCACCCCGCGATCGGCTGAATCTGCGGAGCCGGCGCCGATCGCGTGGTGAAGGAGATTCCCGGCGGGGATGAAGGGGCCCGCCACGTCTGGACGGCGATCACGACACGGAATCCCCACCGGGATTCCGGCCTGTGGTCATTTCGGGCGGGCGCTGCGGCTGCATTGGCCGTGGCGCCCGCCCATCTCTCCAGAGGGGAGGCGGCGAGCGAGCGTGGAGGGGGCGGGGCCATGCGGCCGCACGTTGCACCGTACGATCCCGCCCGCTCCCCGATTCCCCGCCGGGATCCCCCGGCACGTCTGTTGGCCGTGCTGGAGTGATCCCGGCGGGGAATCTGAGGGTTGTTTCCGTGACAGGGCGAAGCTGCCCCGTCATGTCTGAAAACACCCTTAGTATGTTGTGAACATACACAAATTGTTGTTTTAAGTATTTTGTAATATTAAAATTTTGTTTTGTATAGAAATTTCATATTGGGACATTAGAATATTCATATATCAGTTTGGGAACAGTTCTGTGCTCTTTCTTCCTTGCACCTGTGGATCCGATCCCCCATGCACCCCGTGGCGGGCAATTGCA